>CM049857.1:8530156-8961641 GCA_027422415.1 Schizothorax lantsangensis
GGTCTCTGTGTGGGAAGGTGCTTCCTACAGCCACATGTGAAATAAATAGCACATGACGCTTTATTTGGAGCCAAAGAAATATGGGTTGTTTTAACTATTTAACCAAACAACTATGTAATCTTATTAAACCATTGAAGTTTATTGACTTCTACAGACATAAAGAGATGACATAATGCTTGCTGTTTTTGGAATGACATCATTGGCAGGTCATTCTGGCCTTATTCGAAACACCATTCATAACATTTTTATAATTGCTCAATGAGCCATGCAGTTTCTTTAATTTATAATATGTCCAAAACGTCACAGTGTTTTAGATTACAAATGTGTTTCTAGACCTTCTGGTTTCATCAGACTTTGCAATTTGCCAAGGATCCCACAAGGAAGTGACATCTGTGGCCTTAAATTATGCTACATTCTCTGGGGATACATTCCCAAGGCTTAGAATTAAAAACCTTGCCACACGACAAGTAAGCAAATCCGTTTCCTGCAATGTGATCCCTGTGTGAACCTGCTGGAGTTCTGGACCTTTGTGGCAGGAGTAGTACTATGACTGTAGGGCCACCACCATTTTGCACATGTAAAATGCTTACTAATCATAATAATAATATTGCAGATCCTAATTAAAACAACTATCTTTGATTTCAACAAATCTTTTGATTTTATCTTTACATTTTGAAGAAATGTAAAATCACTGTGAAAGATTCCCATTGACATATTGATAGACTGTTCAGCTTTCAAAATCTAATATTCCTCAACGATTAGAATTAAAGTTCTATGGTTAATTCACTCTGAACGGTATTTATTTATTTATACAGTTTATATCTATTAATTTTTATTTATTTGTAACTTTTTTAAATAAATATTTATTTTTTTAAATAAATTTTTAATTAAAGTGTGAAATATTCCCATAGACTTATACTGATCCTTAAGAATTAAACTCCAATTAATTCAGTATGAACTGCTTACAAACTGTTCAAACTTTGTTTATTTATTTGTTCATTTATTTATTTATCAAATTATAATTCATACATTTACATATATATTTTGAAAGTTTTTAATTTTTAAGAAATTAAAAATTCAAGTGTGCTAGCTTCCTGTGGACATTATGAATTTTTAGCATTCAAAACCTGACCAAAAACGATTTTATCATCATTCTGATTGGCTTTTTTGCATGCTTGACTATTTTTTTTTCTTTCTTGCATCAGTTTAGCCATATGGACTTCTTGCCACTGCAAAGACAGTGTCGTGTTGTTTTGATTCTCATATGCAACCAAGAGAAGTCAAGATGTGTGCTGAGTTTTATGACAACTGCAGAGTGTCTCTTATTTCATTTACACTGAACCAGTCTTCAACTTAATTTTTTTTCCAATGCTGCCATGCAAGTGATGGTATTTTCTTTTTTTTTAGAAAATGCATATCTAGTTTTTATACTTTGTTTGTTTTTTGTCTAATGACATGCATGCATTAACCTGTAAGCAGTAACATACTCAATGTTTTCAGGCTGAGAGAAGAATTGCAAACGTTGCAGATATATTTTAAGGGTGGCAGTCTTACAGTGCTGACAGTAATGAACTTGGGTGGCCAATTGAATAGTGTTCTAGTAGACTTGAAACATGGCTTGAAACATTAGCTGAACAAATCATTGTGTATGTAATTTGAAAGTAAAATGTGCCTTTGAAATTACCCATCACGTTTGATAACCATTTGGTAAAAAAGTCCAATTTACATTGATTTGGGCCTGGTAATCCTCAAGTCTGATTGCGTATGAAGAATTCTGGTCCATTCCATGTGACTACCTATAACATTATACCCCTCCAGAAATAAATTTTAGTGTATAGTGGCCATTGAAAGTCATCGATAGCCATTTGGGAAAAATACTTCAAATTACATCATTTTGCTGATTTTAGCCTGGTATTCCTCATGTCTGATTGCGTATGAAGAATTCCGGTCCATTTCATGTGACTATCTACAACATTACACTCCTCCAGAAATAAATTTTACTGTATGGTGGCCTGGTCCCCCAGCGAGCCTTACTTGCACTGCAGTGACCATTTAAGAAACAGCTAAATCATCATTCTGGGAAACGAAAATACTGGCTCTGACTGAACTCGCAAAGGAAAGGACGGAAATGTCTGATGCCACAAAACAGATGGGCTCCAATTATTGCTGATCTGGAAATAGCTGCCAAATACGTGCATTGAAAGCCATGTTATATTTCTAACTTCTTCAGAGAAACACAATTCCAAACTTTGTGGATCATGCCTTAGAATAGCAGGGCGGTCAACTGATCGCATGGCACTTTTGCACCTGATCGAGGGATATTATCTTACTGGAGTTTGGTGAGTCATGGCTTGATCCATCTCTCCAATCGCACTGCCAAAAAACCACAGTAAACAGATCATCTGCACCAACGAGCGAACATACAAACTAAATTGGTTCCAAAAGGTTTTTTCCCCATTTAAGCACCAATTTGGGTTCTCAAAGAACCTTCCATGGAACAGTTTTAAAAATAACCATGTTTTTCTTAATGTGAAGAACTTTTTAATAACCATTTCCCACTATTAAGAACCATTTGTGGAATGGAAAGGCTCCATGGATGTTTAAGGTTCTTCATGGAACCATACCGATAGATGCCAATTATTAGAACATGGTAACTCATGTGCCTTTCTTTCCCTCTAGGTAAAAGTGTGGTTTCAGAACAGACGGATGAAGTGGAAGCGAGTTAAAGGAGGCCAACAGGGGGCGGTAGCGAGAGAAAAAGAGCTTGTGAATGTGAAGAAGGGAACGCTGCTTCCCTCCGAGTTTTCGGGAATTCCTGGACTCCACCATACACCGGACTCTCTTATCAACAATGAGGACAGCCACGACAGCGACCAGAGCTCTGAGCACGCTCACTTATGATACAAACAGATCCCATTCACCTTTCGATGCTTATCTGGGGTCATGTTCAGTTAGGGATTATATTAAGTATGGGCTGAAAGTACAGACTGAAAGTACACAAAGACCATATGTGCCAATAAGGAGGCACCGTAACATGACGCCTATCAGGACAGTTCCTGTGACGCCTTAGAATAGTGTACACATGACTGATGTATTGTGCATTTGGATGATACAGAATATTTGTGATACCCTGGCATCAATTTTCACAAAAAAGTGTGCCTTGCTTGTTTGACGGAATTTGTTTACACATTTGAAAGATGCTGGAAGTCATTTTAAAATCCCGCCTGTCAGCAAAGCCGAATAGCATCCCAGATTTGTGTTGCTGTTTACAGAACATAGGGACTTCTGTCAGGTCGCATGGATATTTTCTGCATGCTATTCCATAAAATAATCACTTACAACACCTTTAAAGTACCCTACTGCTTTTTACTTGAAAGACAGAATCTAGCAGTCCAATCTGGCCCAACAACATTCCTTTCTGATCTTGCATTGAAAAGGTGTAAGTTTTAGTTTGCACTGTCAATTTCTGTGCCTTAATTGATTTCTACTGTATGTTTTTGTACAATGTTGATGTCATCAGAATAATGATCAATCAAGCATGCCGTCAAAAACATTTCAGATAATGTCATGTAAATATAATATAAGTATTCCTATTTTTCAAAAATCTGACAGCTGTATCATGCGCACACAATACCACATGCTTCAACAATAAACTTTTCGTATGTTGCTTGGTATGATTTTATTAATTTTTTTATCAAGAATGAATCTTTCTTTGAACGACACTGCTTGAAGGATTTGAGGCTTTTAACTACAGTTTCAGGCCAGCTGATGGAATTGCCACCCATTTAAATTTTGGTTGTGAATTTTGTGATTTATTTATTTATATTAATATTTTTAGTAGCATCAGTAAGAATGGGTTGAAATAAGCTCATTTATATGGGATTTGGTTTTATAGGACATTTTGGGAAAAAAAATAAAACCACACTATGGGATAAAAATATAAAAAAGTGAATAAGTATATCTCACTTTTTTTCTTGAAGTTCTGGGAAAAAAGTCAGAATTGCGAGATACAAATGCACAATTCTGAGTAGAAAAGTCAGAATTGTGGGATATAAATTGCAGAAAAGAAAGTCGAAATTGTGAGATAAACAGTCACAATTACCTTTTTTCATATTTTATTTCATGGCAGAAACAAAAAAATAACAATTGCAAGATGTAAACTCAGAATTCAGAGAAAATTCACAATTAAGATATAAACTTATATAAAGGTATAAAGTTTACATCTTGCAATTTTGAGAAAAAAAGTCTAAATTGTGAGATCAAAAGTCGCAATTACCTTTTTATTTATTTACTTTTTTATTCCGTGGCAGAAACAGGCTTCCATTGAAAAATGAATAAATAATATTTAAAAAATAATTAATAATAATAAAATTTATACATTTATATAACCTTTTATGTATATATTTACAATTATACATTTTATACACTTAAAATTAGAAATTCAAAATTATAAGGGTAAATTAATATTTATTTAAAAAATACTGAAATATGAAATTGTGGCCTGGCTGAGCAAGCAGAAAACACATCTTTATTGTTGAGCCCTGCTGCCTGTATCTGATTATTGAAATCTTATACGTTCCCTCTACTTATTCCAACAGTTTTCTTAAAACAGATATGATAAACTGGTCATCTTAATATGATTATCTTAATTTAATGTGAAGGCATCTACTTCATCTAGTAGTGAGTAATCTTGAAAGATTTGTTAAATACTGTAGTAGTTAGAATTTGTGTCGTATGACTTGAGTCACTTTGCATCTACGTTCATGCTGATGCTGAGCAATAGGGACCTCCTTACAGAAGCTGAAATTCTGGGCCTTAATTGCACGTAATAGGACTGGACCTTCTGCACTGATACACAACCGTTGCTGTGAGTCTAATCCATCAAGACCATTTTTCTAACCCTCAGCACCTTCACGCCTTAAGCTGAATGTTTCTATAGAGAAATCCAGTGAGGTTCTGCGACTCATCACCATGATTATGAGATGAATATATGCTAAGGCTGAGCGAGGAGCTTACATGAATAAGTTATTAAGGAACGGGCAGGGGAATATGTTAAATTCAGCTTCTCCTCCAGGCAGGGTCAGGACTTCTGCCTTAATTCTGAGAGGTGGGTGAGCAAGCGGATCATATTCTATTACAAAATCAGGTCTGAAATATTGTTATGGTCCATTCTCGCTGTCGCCACAGAGTGAGCCTGCATTCTAATTCGTAATGCAAGCCAGGAGAATCAAGACACGTTTGCCCACCAGGACCAGTGATTCTGAGGGTCCTGCCAAAAGAATCAGTTGTAGCTTCAACTGCTTTTGACGGAAGAAACCACAAAAAGATATTTTGTTTGAATGTTTTCGTATCACCAAGGAGATTTCTGGAACGTCCTGCACAATGGAATAGAGAGGTCATGCTACTCTCTGTTTCACATCGAAGCCGTTTACTGCCCTTTGACTTCTTAGGTTCTTTCTCCTGGACAGGAAAAGCTACATTGTTTTAAATATAGTCCAAGCCAAAAACAGCAGCAGACACTACAAGCTTTTCCAAAATATGTGTTCATTTACAGTAAGCTGCTGTGGCCTTAAAGGGATTCACAGGCCTCTGCCTTTCTATATTTATAAAAAATATAATTATTTATAATAAAATATTATTTAAAACTATAAGAATAAAAAATGTGATACCATATCGAGTATTTGCTGTCCATTAATGTAATTTTTTAGGGGGAAAAAGCATGCTTTTAGTATTTAAAACATACTATTTAATCAATATTACCTTCAAAAAAAAAAAAAAAAACTATTCATATTTTACAGGTACTGAATGTCATTTAATGTCTTTATATACAGTATTGTTTATTGTCCCTTGCAAATGTATTTATTTATATATTCATTCACTTATTTTGATGAAAACTTTTATGCATGGTTGTATTGTTCATACTCATTATTTTTTTCTTTTAAAAAAATAAGTCCCATATTATTTTCTTTTCTTTTAATTTATTATTATTATTATTATTTTTTTTACTGTAGCTGTACCTGATTAGTGTAGGCTACTTAAAGCATACTTGAGATGGGACAGGTAATGTGTGAAGAAAACTAAGAGGAATCAAGGTCAACATTGTATTGCGTGTTGTCATCTAGCCTAGTCATTTTGTGAAATTATGCAAAAAGTGCACATATTATATTTATCTATATAATCGCTCAGTTTGCTATGTCTTTCTGCAATAAAAATAAAAGTAGGCCTATAGGTCGAATTAGATATATTATCTTAGTAAGTAAAAGTTGTTGTGGTGTGTCATGTGATCACGACATCTCTCTTCATGGCGGCTTTAGTGAAGTTCAAAGGTCCAGAATCTATTCATAAACACCCAGCAGACATAAACGCCCATCTGTCACCGGCAGTGCGAGGAGCCACTGATCTATACTGTAGACTCATATATATTTTTTTATTATTTTACCACCTTTACAAACGCAATGGCGCAAGTGGAAGTAAACAATGTGACTGTTTCTCAGGGGGTTCGCGTGCTGTTCAGTCTGATGACTCCTAATGAATCATCATTCGCGACTGTTCAAGAGGTGCCGAAATATGTCAATCAGGTAAGTGTGACGTCATTACCGCGTTCATGGAGGATTTAGGAAAACAACGACGAGATTATACACAGAGCTACACTGTTTAACACAACAACAACAACACACACACTCAACAGAGAGATTGTTTTCGGCGAAGCTTACACAAGCAGAGCTTGCATGAGGTGTTTACGTCTTTTTTTGTCCCCATTCCTGTTTCAGCACGCATAGCAACATTGTTTGTGTTAAAAAAAGTACAAGGATACCATAGAAACTTTGCAGGGGTGCCAAAGAAATGCAGTGTTACTACATTATACTGGGAAAAGTTTCTATCTATCTATCTATCTATCTATCTATAGGACTACATTTATTTTTATTGCAGAAAGCCAATGAATTAAGTGATTATATAGGTAAAGTATTGATTGTGTGTGTGCAGTATAAAGCATGTTGTTAAAGGGTTAGTTCACCCAAAAATGAAAATTCTGTCATTAATTACTCACCCTCATGTCATTCCAAACCCGTAGGATGGATGCAAAGAAAACAAAAATAATGATTTTATTCAACAATTCTTGTCCTCCTCATCCCGTCTGCAGCGGTGCGCCGCCCTTGTGGAGAGAGTATCACGACGCATACGCTTGCTCTCCTCTGAATGTAAACAACGCATGCTTTGAATTGTTGAATAAAGTCGTTAATTTTGTTTTCTTTGTGCACAAAAAGTATTCTCGTAGCTTCGTAAAATTACGGTTGAACCACTGATGTCACATGGACTATTTTACTGATGTCCTTGCTACGTTTCTGGACCTGGGAACATTTCAGTTGTGTTGCTGTCTATAGAGGGTCAAAAAGATCTCGGATTTAATGAAAAATATCTTCATTTGTGTTCTGAAGATGAACGAAGGTCTTATGGGTTTGGAACGACATGAGGGCGAGTAATTAATGACAGAATTTTCATTTTTGGGTGAACGATCCCTTTAAGCATGTTTATATGGTCAGTATATTATTGTAAAAAAACATCATAATCATAATTTCATCAGGGTTTTGTCAGTATTTTTATTAATACCTGCACTATCAAACGCTGTCAAATACTCTGACATGATGATCTTTTTGATTTTATTGGTTACTCCACCCATGTTTTCTAACAACACGTCGAATACCACAGGTTTCAATGATGCCGTAATTGCATATTGTACCTTTAATTGTGTGGTTTCTTAATTTTCATTAACGTGCAAAACAGTGAACACCATGCCTGCAACAATTGGAAAATAAGTCTGCCACCTGTTCAGGTTTTTAAGCCCTACAGCGGGGAGCTCGCTCCTTACATTTTAACAGACCCATATGTGTGTTTTTTGGTTTGGCTGCACTCAAATCAACACATGTTTGTTATTTGAGGTAAAACACTCACATTTTTACAGGCCTCCATAAACACATGAATAGAGAAATTGCAATTAACCACACAGCAGGAATCCTAATTGTTGTAATTCTGTCACAAACACACACTTGTTAAATTGCCTCACTCACCATTCCTGCAGAACTTTATTTGAAGTTTCTGTCTCTTGATGTGTGTGGGTGAGACAATAGAAATTCTCTGTTTTCTTGTCTTGGTCAATACATGAATTTGTGCTTCAGCATTTTAGATTTTTTTCTCTCATAAATTTGAATTTGGAGTATAATTAAAAACTGTCATTCAGACTGTTCACATATCACTGTTAGATGATAAAAGCGAAGTTGAAACAATAAAATCTCAATAAAAAGTGTGTATTTGAAATTTGTATAAAGAAAGTTGAATTGACAGTACATTTCTTAAAAAACTGTTTGTCTGTATTTGCATTTTTTGCGTATAAAGTTACATGAACCGTCCAGAATCTGACCAAGAAAGCTGAAGAAAAAACCTAAAACACTAACATCTGCTTCACAAATGTCATTTTTTTTCCCTGAAGAGATCTGAGTCCACAATCACAGCTTTATATACAACTAATAAGAGCCCCTCAACAATTTTTGCAAGCTTGAAATATGTTACTGCAGGGTTAATAGCTGTTTTCATTTTGTTTCTTTAAAAAAAACATGCTGAAAAAAGGTTAAAATAAGTTTCTCAAAACTTTGAAATTGATGTGCACATATTCCTATAGTTTACTTGTTGCAAACAGCAGCTCACTGAAGTTAAATATCTAATTAAGGTGAATTTCGTATACAACTTTAGTTTGTAGGTTTTGGAAGTAAGTTTCATAGCACTAGCAGCTAGAGCTTCGCTGCAGTCGGCAACCAGATGTGTCCAGGTTTGCGTGTGATAGAGGTTCCCAAGTGGTCTATCCTTCCTCAGTTCACTTGTACACACATGCGCACACACACACACACACACACACACACACATATATAAGCACATGTCCCGTTCCACCTGTAGATCTACTCTATACTGTCGTGTCCCCCACTCTCTCAGTTCAGTGTGCGTGTGTGTTTGCATGTGAGAAAGTGAGTCTCGGGTTTCACACTGCAAAGAGTGACCCAGAGTACTGCCAGCACCACATCTGTTAAGTTTTTAATTGGTCTTTTGTGATTTGCCCCAGGTTTTGATGGGTAATCCAAGTTTAAGAAATCCTGAAAAACTTCCTTTACATCCAAATCTGTAAAGTTAAAGCTTGCTGGTAAATTATAAAATTGGTGATTACAGAAGTTTAGAGAGTCCAACTCGAGTTGGAACCTTCCAATTCCATATGCTCAAATCCAGCACACACTTTGCATTGAAATTTATGCATTTGGCAGATGCTTTTATCCATCTTGCATTACATTGGGATGCACAGTACAGTATATTTGTACCTTACTGGCCATATTCAATTGTAGCATTAGCATTTTGGTTGTATTTAATTTAGTTTTAGTATTTAATTATTTTTTTGTTATAAATTCTGTTTTTGAAATTAATTCTAAATAATTAATATATATGAAATTAATTATATAAAATTAATAAATTAAAAATATATGCATATAAATTGTTTATATATAAATAAATAAATGAATAATAAAACAGATTTTTGTACATTTATTAATTATTTTATGAAGTTATGTGCCTTAAGTATACATTTTATCACTTATAGTGAACCCATGGTGTTGCTAGCATCATGCTGTACAGCTTTAACTACAGAAATGCTTCTAATATATGTAGACAATATTTTAATATTGGATATTTCTTGGTCATCAGCCATAACATGAAAATAATTATCAGCTTATTGATATTTAAAAAACTGGCTCGTATCAATGCATTCTTATATGTTAATAGTTCATGCATTCCTGGGATTTGAACCCGTGACTTTGCTACAGAACCACTCCACATACTTATGCAAAGGAAGGACTCACTGTATTTGCTGACAGATGACTTGTGTGTTGAATTTTTATGCTTAGTTTGACATGCAATTTTTAGGCCTGTTACAGAAAGTCATGTTTAATACTTGCAAAACTTGCCTCAATCTTTTATATGTATGTACTAGTTTAGTGAATAGTATTAACACAATATTTAAAGTTATAGTAACTGTTATTCTTATTTTCATTCACAGCAGGATTTATGATTTTTCTGTGTTGTAGGCCACACCATATTTCATTGGTTTGATATTATTGGAGATTGTATTGGGATGGTTAAAGACAGATGGCCCTCACATCAAGATAAACGACTTCATCACGTCTTTGTCCGCGGGCATGATGTCCCGTCTGCCTCAGTGAGTTGACAACAACTTTCCAAGTGTGAGATTCACCTCACATGTCCTTCAAATGTCTATAGTTACGAAACACAAGAAAGTCTTCGATTTCAAAACCTGATTTTGTCGATAGACATACTCCATATCAGATGACACTTGACCTTACAAAGAGATTATGCAGTGTTTTGAGTACAGAAAGAAACTGAGAACAAATCTAATGTTATTTCATGTTTTACTCTTGCAGTTTCCATCAAATAGACTTTTTTATCTACTGATGTAACTTAATTCAGCTCTTTTGGTGTCTTTCTCAAGGCTCATGATGAGAAGTTTGGAACTGTCAGCTTATATTTATGTCTGGAACAACTTCCGTTTATTGGAGCTTCCCTGGGATTCAGCTTGGACGTGGTGGCTTGCGTTTCTTGGTGTGGACATGGGATACTACTGGTTCCATCGATTTGCCCACGGTATGTGAATATCCTGCCAAATTCACTGCTATTATATCCATCCATCTGCTTTAAGGGAGTTTGCTGAATGTAAAAATGGAACATCGTAACATTCCCATTTTTACAGGATGTGCTACTTTCTTCTTGTGAATTTTAATGATTATTTTTTAAATTTATTTGATGCTTTAATCTAGTACTAATAGCATTTTTACACCTTTCAGTTCCAACTGGAATAGGAACTATTAAGTCACTTTCCATAAGGCTTATAGTGATATAAAGACAAAAAAATAAGGTTTTTGTGAAAAACAGACCAAAATTTAAGTCATAATTCACTGATATTCTTGCCATCCTTCGAAACTTGCTTCTAGCCCACATTTGTGTCCAGAACTCAAAAATGAACTTTTTTAATTTTTCATTGTCATGCATAAAATAGCTTTTGGTTATGTTTAAATGTTCTAGAAACATTATTTGATTCTGAAGTCATATGTGCAAATGTTAGTTTTAAGTTATTGTCATAACTGCTGGTTTAGTTCCGTGATAATGTTGTTTTGACCCTCAAGGATTGTATGTCCTGCTACTTTTGCGAGTTCATAACTTGGAAATGCAAGGAACCGATGACTGTTTTTGATTTACCTCAGACTCTATAGGATTTTTTTTTTCCATATTTCAGTAAACACATTTATATAAAGTATAATCTATGGGCTATCCAGATGTGGAAACTGCATCTTAGGTGAAACGCTTCATCTGGCTGCGCATTTGAAATATCAATCTGTCAAGAAGTAGGCGATTGCAAAAGACACTTATGTTTGCGTAGCATGAGAGTTCAGGCAGAGAGCCGTGAGACATGTGTCCAAACAGAGGAGAACATTGTCACAGCTGTAATCTTTGAGTGCTGTGGTGTTTTTCTTCTTTCTTCAATAGCAGCCGTCTCAGAACGGCATTGCCAGTAAACATACTTTGTTACCATAGATTGTAAATCTGCTTCTCAACAGTTTTCTGTCTTGAGACATTGGATCTTGTCCTTGGAGGCAGCTCTTGTAGTATGCTGGAGGAGAAAAAAAAGCATAATCCTAGTTTTGGTTTACCAAAATACAATTTTACAGGCATTTCGTTGTCTCAAATGTGTATTGCTCAATAATTTGCCCCATGTCCTCTTCTATTACACAAGTAAACATCCACACTGTGTCAGAGGCCAGGGCATTGACTTCAGTTTCTTCCGAGTGAAAAGGTGAAAACAAGCTACTGCCCTGTGCTTCTGAAGTATGCTTACCATATGCTACACCAATTCCATCCATTTGAGATTTAATGTTGATACGATGGCAGGACGTTTTTTAAATTACATCCTTCCAGACTTCACTTGGACCCCTAAATAAAGTGATGAGGTGCTTGTGGCTGTCATGTTATGTTTTCCATTGTCCCGGGTTCCTGCTCCGAGTCGGAAATGTCATTTTTGTCAGAGGTCTCCTGTGCCCAATTTGTTCTTTTTGAAGTCAGAGGAAATTATTTGTCTAGTTTTCTGTTCCATCGCTGTCCAAGATGACTTCTTTTGGATTCGCATGGTTATAATTCATAAAAGACCCAGACATAATGGCCTTTCTTTTTTTACAGTTGCAGTAGTTTAGCCGCTATACCTTTACAACCAGAGAATATTGCTGAGAAAAGAATCTGAAATGCGAACGAAGTAGCAATGGGAATTGTAAGGAATTTAATGGATCTGATTCTGTTCTGAATGATTTGTGAGTCTTTAGACCATTTCATTATAAATAACTGACTCAAAAGAGTAATTTGTTAATGAATTGGACTTATCTGGTCGTGCTTTATTATAGTTGTTGCAACCAGCTTTCAAAAAGTTCTCTATTCCCAAACTTAAGGCAAAGTATATGATGACAGACAACAGTAATGAAAGTTTAGAGAGCAGATTCATTGGAGCAGATTTAGAGAGATTTAAAATTGCATCACTTGCTCACCAACAGATACTCTGCAGTGAATGGGTGCCGTCAGAATCCATAATCCAGAGTCTATGATCCATAAAAATGCTTTCTCTAGTGAAAAAGTCCATCTCCTGTTATCCTCTCACATCAGTCTCGACCAACGTATTTGTTTAGTATTGTACTGGACTTGTTTGTAAACAATGCTTGATCTGTGCATATTTCACTCGTACAGTAATTCAGACTAGATGACTCTTTCATTGGGGAAATAAATATTATGGAAGCAACAGTTTGAAGTTAAAAACGTCTTATTGATGGATTTTTTAATTACAAAGCAATTGCTTGTGGATTATTGTGATGCTGTTATACAATGTTTGGACTCTCATTCTGACGGCACCCATTCACTGCAGAGGATCAAGTGATTTAAAACAAAATTTCTCATAATTTGCTCAGATGAAGAAACAAACTCATCTACAGTACATCTTAGATGGCCTGAGGGTGACGAAATTTTCACCTTTTTCGTGAGCTATTAATAATATTTACTAATTATTAATATTTTAAGAAAGTATTATTAGTAGTAAAAATGTTAATTTACCACATTAAAATGCAATACAAATATATAGAAACCTTTTTAAAACATTAGTTTTTATGCGCATTGCATATAAAATATGTTATTGATTATTTGAAGACCAAAAAACTGCACCAGCTCTTTGACTAAACCACATGTCCACCTTTGATATTTCAGATTTCACTTCTGGTAAAGTTTTGAGAAACTTTACAGCTGGGGGTCTTAAGGTTTAGCTAATGATCCTTGAATAGTTTTCATACTCCGTTTTGGTTCAGTTGGTGCGCAGAAGCTTTTATCTAAAGCTCTATTCTTTTGGGACTTGTAAGCTATAAATCTTTATTCTAGCATGAGAAAACAATTTTAGGGGCATAACTGCAGAAATATGGCAACTATAAAACTATACTGACCCTAATTAGTGCCATTGTAAAATCGGAACAATTTTTGATAGTTTTTATTAATTTCATTTTCACCCACGCAAGTTAAGAACTTAAAAAAAGAGAAAATCCCGTTTTTGATAATATAGGCATGCAGGGATCTGTTAAAATGCCTGTAATATCTGTAATATAATATCTGTAGCATTTAAAATTTGTATTGTGTTTTTATGGAATTTATCACAGCTGTCTTGAATGACATTTAAAACTAAATTCAAGCTTAAATTTAAGACCAATTTGTAGAGTAGGTGTTTTTCCTTGTCTGAAGTTTCCATTTAATATTGTTAGAAATTCATCTCCTCATAAATCAAAGGCTACGGTTAGGTTTTGGTGGCTTTTGATGTTGTCCAGGCATCTGCTTCTGCGTGAACTATTTGCATGCGTTCATTCTGCTCTCTTCTGTCATTCTCTGTAGCATTTTTTCCACATGTTGCCTTATTTTCCAGTTGCCTGCAAACCTTTATTGCGACTCTTGGTGGTGTTTGGCCTTTCCATGTCTTCCTCTATAGTGATGCCACACTCCAGTGTGCTTTCCGACCGCACGGTCGGTTTTGGCAACATTGGCCAGACGAGGTTTATGGTTTAGCCCGGACTAGGTTAATGGTCTTCTGGATACTTTTACGCATCAAGATTTTTATTTTTTTTAATCTGTAGACAGAGAAGTGTATTAAAATAGCTGCGGTCCTCAATGTGCAATAGGAAATATGGTCAATTGCACTGTCTACAAGAAGTACTTTTGCATTAAAACAAACAGATATTTGTTGCCATTTTGATTGTATAGCTGACATTTCTTAAAATATAACGTAGTGAGATTGAATGTGGCCGGCTTGCTGACAGCGGTGGTAGCTCAGTTTGCTCTCTCGCACTCGTGGAGGCAGACCAGCAGTGATTCTGGTCCCCATATGCTACTATTTCCAAAGAGCTCCACCAAAACCTCAGCTCAACCCTCCGAAGAAACCCGATGGGCTTTTGACAGGAAGGCCACAGTGGCTGCTGTTGCATTAGGGCTTCATCAAGTTAGTCTTTCATTTCTGTTTCATGAGTCATGAGCAATGAAAGATGTACGGTGGGCTCCAGAAGTCTGAGACCACATTGAAAATCTGGGATTGAGGATCTGCTGTAATTTAAAACTGGAAAATTTTGGGATTTTGAAAAATACAAAGACATTCTGAGAAGGAGTCCTAACAGCTGATAAGTAATCCAGTTAACATCTTTTGAAGTGAAAACTGCATGTTTGTAAGGAACAAATCCAGGCGTTTTAACTTTCAACGGTCACTTCTGGCCAAAATCCAAGTCTATAGTCCATAATAACAGTTCTACCAGTGAAAAAGTCCTTTCTCTGTTGTCCTCTCACATGAAAATCCACTGATATATTTCGTTAGAACTGTTTTGAAAGGTTTCTGCTTATATATTGTGCTTGATCTGTTCGCATTTCTCTCCTAATTCAGACAAGACAGATTTTTCACTATAAAGCAATATTATGGATAGAGGACTTGTATTTGTGGAAGAAGTGGTTTTAAGTTAGAGTTTTAATGATGGATTTTTTTTTTTTATTATAAACATACTGCTTTTTGCTTCACAATTCTTTAATTCATGTTTTTATCAGCTGTTTGTACTCTCATTCTGACAGCACCCATTCACTGCATTGGTGATGTAATGATAAATTTCTACATGATGTAGATTAATTAGTTTCTTCTGATGATCTTGGATGGCCTGAGGGTGTGTAAATTTCCAGGACATTTTTGGGTAAGTTGTTGCTTTAAATTATGCTTAATTTTTTTTATTAGTGGTCTTCCCCACACTCCCCCCCCATTTCTTCAGATTAACAGTCATGCCCCCCCCCCCCCCTGTTTTGTTCAGTAAATGTTTCATTGCATCCCCTAAAGTTTCAGAAGATTGATTTTCCTACAGTAATGCTCTCAGATTGGAGTGCTTTTGATGGCAGACTCGCTTAAATAACCTTAGTTTTGGTGATTAGTTTGGCCTAAGGTTGCATTCTGTTCCTCATAGATGTGTAGCATGACGTCTTTAGATTAATTACAAGTCCTGCAGGTCTTTGGATCAGGAGACCCACTTGTAAGCCCAAATTTTGTAAAGCAACATGCATTTCAAGTCCCTAATTCCCTCTCCTTTTCATTCACTAGAGTCCAATAAAGACATTTGAATAATGAGACTTTGGGAAAGGTTTGGTCTGTCCAAGGAGGATATTGTCTGGTTTTCTAAGACACACTTTTATCTAATGTGCAGTCTAGCAGTAGTGTCATATTGTGTCATTCTTTCTACTGTAGTTTGAGGTTTGGTTGAGGTTAGATGTTATAGGTTTAGACAGGGGGTAGGGAGGGTCATAAAGCCGAAGAAAAACTATAAACAAGTTATGGAAGGCAGTACGTAATGTTACATTCTTTATCACCTCACCCCGTTCAATGTTTTACAGTGGGGAAAGGTGTTTATGGCACTTGAGCCACTGGCTTTTCCAAAACTAAACTTCGATCATGTAAGAAATGGCATTTTGTGGCTGTCATCATTGGATATGCTTGGGGCAAAATTAGTAAATATTATATCTGATGTAACCTTGTAAAGTTGCACAGAGGAAGGTTGTACAGTACAGAGGTTTGGCTTTATTTGCACATTTTTCATTTGTAACTGGAATCAGAAAGTCAGGTTTCCCCAGTAGCCAAAGGTTGCAGTAGCACATATGTTTACATATGGAACCTCTCAATATCAGGTTCAGGATACAGTAGTGGCACACGTTTAGCGTTTACGCAGACGGCGGCAGTTGTCAAGACAAACACATCGCGTCAACGCCGCTGCGGGCCGTCCCAAAGGAGGCTGGGACTGGATGTTATTGTTTTGAAAAGGAATCCTCTTGGTGGAAGGCAGCGGGGTTTAACCCCAGGCCACGGGGGCTTCATAAATCTTCTTCTGCCTCTGGAAGTCCCCGGCCGTGCAGGTTGGAGGGTGTACAAAAGAATCGAACCGGTCAGGATGTAGAGCCAGGGCTCAAACGAGCGCCCCCGGGACACTGCAATAATATCAACAATGTCCAGCAAATCAGCCACTTGTGTTTGTAGGCGAGTGTGTGTATGTGATTTTTGGATGAGGCCAGACCAAGTCAGTCTGAGGGATGTCTCTTGCTGTGTCGAAAATTTTGTCATTCAGGATAGGAGTCTACCTTCACCATATGCCATGTGTGAAGTAGGGCTGGTTAAAAATATATTTTTATGATTAATTGCAATCTTCGTTTGAACTTGATTTTGATTTCTATTCTTAAAATACCAAGATCGATAATTTACTGTATGCCAGTGTTTCCTGCACTGAATTCCTCCACTGATGAATTTACAACTACATGGCAAAAGTTGCCATTTTATCTGTGTTTGCAGTCTGAGTTGAATGTTGTAAGATTAAAAAGGCAGTGTTTTGCCAATTTATGGTGAGAAAAACACATTTACTTGCGTTTTTCTTGCAGGCTGAAAGTAATTACATACTGCGCAATCAGTGTAGTCTGATTCAATAACAAATGACTTATTTAAACCAGTTCTTTTTAGTGAAACAAAAACATACATCACAGCTAGTGTAGTGTGATTCAACAGTTCTTATGAACTGGCCCTTTAATGAATCATTCAAAAAGAATTCACTAGTTAAATTAGTGTAATGGCTCATTAAACTCATTGAATCTGTCTGAGCAGTTACTCAACATAAACAAGTAATCATTACCTTTAGTAATAAAATATCTTAATAAAATACATGAAAAAAATCACAATTTATATGTTATACTATCTGTCACTAGTTACTGAGTCATTCAAGTGATTCTTTCAAGTGATTCATCAGGAACAAAAAAGTGATTTGGTACTTCTTTACTTTAGAATAATTAACTACTTAGCGATTTATATATAATATACTGTTTTATGAGTGTTAAACCAGTTATATGAGTGTTATATCTCAACATGTTGTCTTTGTGAGTTTAACCAATTCATTTAACCCAGGGGTTTATTTGATTGTCATGCAAATGTTTTCTAAAGCATTTTTTCATAAATAGATTTTTTTTTAATTTTCAAAAGTTTCTCGATTTTAATGTTTAAATTAGGCTTTGAATAACAGATTTACAATGTGACCCTACTGAACACCACTGTATGTGTGTGTATGTGTGCCAATTTTGCATTGAAATGTTCAGTTTAATGACCGATCTATATTAATGCGCTGCTTTAATTGCCGCATACAAACACACACATCACTCGCACTCAGAGATCGTAGATCGCACTGCACACACAGAAACATTCAGGAGCTCAGAAACTTCTTGTCAGCGCTGCCCCAAGACTTTTATTAATCGTTACTGAATCTGTACATTATATTTCTCTGCAATGAGGAGGTAAAATCGCTGTTTGTGAAGTAACTAAATTCACCTTCACTGTTTAAAGAGAGAGACATAGACGCAGGTAATTCATACACACAAATTTAATCTCTCTCTCTCTTTCTCTCTCTCTCTCTCAAAATATATATATTTGAGAGAAAAAATTCGAGCTACATCCCTGGATATAGCTGTCTGTCTAACATTTCTATCATAAAACAGCTGACTAATATTAAATGATTTGCAGCTTCCATCTTACCTTGCTCTCTTTCAACGTTAAACTGACGTTTTGCGCAGGAATTCGAGGTCTGCTTCTGTGAACAGGAAACCCCTCCAACTTTGATTTGATTGGCCATGTCAATTATTTTGACAGCACGATTATGCAGTTTTTGTTGCTCAGTATTAATCTATTGTTTATTAGCAATTGACAAACGCACTCTTTTTTTTCTGAATATCAGCCACGATTATTCATGTGTGGTGTCATTTGAAATATACCATTCTTTTTTACAAATGTCTATAGCAGCAGTTTTTACTGTGAGCGAAGACATTGTGAAGTGTTGTGGTGACAGACATGGGTTTGGTTGCTTTGGCTGACTGTTTGTGTTGGCCTCTCTTGTTTGCCGGCAGCTTGTCTGCTCTGCCCAGACGTTCACAGTTCATTGATAACCTGAGTGACATGGCATGCAGTCTCTCGCCACACTGAATGTCAGCGGGGCCCGTGGCATCATGTAGGAGCGAGTCTGAGGGTGGCACTAGAAGTGAGGAGGTATTCACATGCAGAGCTGGGTAGTAACTGATTACATGTAATCTGGATTACATAATCAGATTCCAAAAATTAAGTACTTGTAATCAGAGTAAGTTACATTTTAAAATACTCATAATCAGACTACAGTTACTTTTTTATGGATTACATGATTACATATTATTCACACAATAGCAATAAATTATTCATAAATCATTGATTCTCCCTAATTTCTCTTTTTCATCTTTTAAATCTTCCTTTCTAAAATAGCCTACCGATTATATACATATTATATATGTATATATAGTCCAGTTTTGTGGACATTCACACAAAGATCAGTCATTAATCAGGTGGCGACAGCATTTGAACACTGGATTTACAAAAATCATTTCAGGTTTAAGAAGGGTTTCAACATTGCATCAACTACTGATGAATACATTCATTTTTATTTGAATTATTACTCTGTAGGTTTTTTAACCATGTATTATTAATTATAACTAATTAAAATGCACATATTCACGTTATGTCTTAGTTACATGTAATGCAGGCATTCCAAAACTTTTTGTCATCTAAACCTTATTCACCAAATATATTTGCTTTAAGTACCCCTTAGATTTTAAAATAAATATTTCAATAATTAAGTAACACATTTGCATGTTCACGGTTTCTTTGATGTTGATTAATGATCACATTGCATGCAGGTAAATACAAATATTTCATCTTTTTTTAGTAAGTGTTTTATTTAAAACAAAGACTATAGAAATGCAAAGACGGTTCTCTCCTATACTTATGAATGGGAGAAACTGCAATGCGCAATATGGAGAAATAGTCCACACCTTCTAAATGAAAGAGCCAAATTTCCCATAGAAACCTGACTAGACCAGTCAATGCACATGCACTGTATAAGCACGTTATGACTCCGCATGCGCATTGGGTGGTCTAGCCTGAAAAATAAGCTTTTTAAACGCTATTTGAGCATAAAAAACAACAAACGACATGGGCAATTAATTTCAGATTTTTGTTGCTGATTTGACATATGTAATTTAATTGTGAGTTCAGCGAGCAGTTTTTGAGATTTCAGGATTCCCTCATTCATTAAGATGTCTTGTACAAGCTGCCCGGAGGCATTGCAAATATGGCCGCCGAGTGAAGAGACTTTCCTCGAAAGGGAGTTTAAAAAAAAAAAAAAAAAAAAGAAAAGGAGTTTGTTTTAAAATGATTTATTTTCATTTCAATTTTTTTATGATTTAATTAATTGTCAGCTTTTCATTAAACTCACAAACCTCCTGCAGTTCCTTTACAAACCCTAGTTTGGGAAACCTTGATGTAATATAATGTTTAATGCACTTTATGTTATAAATTACAATGAATGAAACAAGTTTTCTTACTCTTTGCATTTTTTACATCATTATGGTACAAGATAATGCTATTTAAATCAATGTGATAAACGAGTTAAATCAAAAGTAATCTAAAAGTAATCTAAAAGTAATCTGATTATATTACCTAAAATTTGTAATGTAATGGATTACGTTACTGACTACAATTTTTGTCATGTAATCTGGAATCAGTAACGGATTACAATTTGTAAGTAATCTACCCAGCTCTGTTCACATGTTAGTTGAAAAGGGAAAACTCATTATTTAGTGCATGTGATGAAAACAGCTTGACTGCCAAGTGTTCTTGGTCCCTTATAGTTTTTATAATTAGGTTTTTGAAAGTGCAAATGTTTAGCACATTAAAAATACATTAACATATTTGCAAGTGGAGAGAATGAATTTATGGCTTCTTTCGTAATGTTTCTACAGTGCTCTCTAAACTGTGAGCTGTAATGCACGATGGTATATAATCAGTGTATTTTGTTGTTGGTTTAACCCTTAACCCTTTGTGTAAAGACCTCTCACCCAATTCATATCTACTGTTACAGATGTACTGTGACTTATGGTAACTGCATGTGAGTCTATACATTTCTGTTCCTGTACTTTTTTTATAGAGTTTATAGATAAGAGCGATTTAAGAACAATAGACCCTGAACTTTAAGGTGAATTTTGTTGTGCTTAAAATATATGTAAATGCCATGAATTTCATACATTCATTCTGAGAATGTTATGGCATGGTTCGGATATCAATTTAGATAGAAATTAAGAATGTTTTGCCTTGGCCCAATAAATATCCACCTGGCAAGTAGCAACCACTCAGATCACCTTAGCAAATTTCCTAGAAACCACCAAGTGCATCCTAGTAACTGCAACAACCTGGCAACCACGACTAAGAAGTACCAGAAATGTGGCAGCGAGTTTGGCATTTTTCTTTTTTTGAAGAAAAAAATCTCAAAATGTATGGAAATATTATAAATGATTACAAACAAACAAATAAATAAATACAAATTTTAGTCCATGTATATTAGCTTTGAGGTCATCTAATATATGCTAATTCTATTAAGAAGTTTTACACTTTTTGCATGATATTGATCATTTTGATGACTCATTCTGTGCTACAAAGATTTTTATTCGATCAATAATAATAATAATAATAATAATGATTGGACAAAAATCTGTGTAGCGCAGAATGAATAATCAAAAGTAATAATAATAATAAATTTTATTATTATTATTATTATTATTATTACTATTATTATTATTTATCCCACTCTAATGAACTATCAAATTATGATTGTGACTATGAATTAACTACAGTTGTATGTTATCTCTCTCTGAGTGTTGAGACCAAACTAATACTTCTAGATCCATTTATAGTACACACTGCTTTTTGTGCAACCATGCTGTTTATCCCTGTATTCTTGAGAAAAGAACACAGTCTCCATGTCTGAGCAGACCATGGTCTTCAGGCATGATGGGAAAGTCTTTTCTGTGGCATAGGTTCTCATCATTAAAGCTCTTCCCCTCTGAATACTGCCTGCCAAACTATGCGGCTTCCAGCCGAGGCCGGCGCACGAGGACATGGATTGCAATGAGGCCTAGCTGAACATACTTCCTACCGGTGACACCCCACATCAATCTTACACTGCTCTGCCCTAGGAGGTGAAAGCATGGGCTCACACACTCTCATGCAATGACTGGAGCTCTGCGGGTGTGTTTTGAGAAAAACCTCTCATTTCATCTCTTGATTTGAAGCAGAAAGCTCTAAAGAGTGTCATTTACAACAAAGTAGTATTAGCTTATGCAATACTTCATTTAAAGTTTGGAATTTAAAGCTGAATTGTGTATATTTTTAATGTAAAATACTTTTATATATGCATTAAATGCAAAGACAACTAAAAATAATCTTTCAGAACAACCAATGGTGTTAATTTGGGGTGGGACTATCTGTTTGTTCAACCAATAGCAAGGGGGAATGTTTAGAAAAAACACATTTTCATGTCATTTTGTTTGCAATTCTGTTTGGTGATGCAAGTAAAATTACACTTTTTTTGTAACATTATTATTTTTATTTTATTATTAATTATATAATTGCATTACACTTAAAATGCATTGAAAATGCATAGTGTGTGTGTAAGCACAAAGCATCACTTCCCTGGTTCTGTTATCTGGATTAAGTGGACACCTTGATGTTGTTTTCTCAATGGAAAGCTTTGACTGCTCACTTTGCTGGCCTGGTGATTTTAACTTCTCAGCAGAGCCCCACTGGCAGAGAGGAAGGTTTCGTTCTTGCACTCTCACCACGGTGTGTTTTGTCAGCTGGATCACAGCATTTCATCGGGAACTTCACCAACTCTTAGATTTGATGGACCTCACACTTACACAAGGCCTTCGACTATCTCAGAGAAAAATCCTAAAGAGATTTGACAGTGTTTGCAACCTCATTAGAGGTGCTTGCTTAGGCAATCCTGTAGACTTCCACTGAAGGAGGAACTCGAGCCATATCAAGGGACCAAAATATTATTGAGACTTAGGGAGGTTTTTTTTGTTTTTTTTTACTCTTTTTTTTTTTTAACATGGTGTATTTTCTTGAGAAAATTTAAAAATGTTGTAAATGCTAGAATCCACAGACACTTCAGGTTCATTTTATTTTATTTTTAGAATACATGTTAAAAACTATTTCCACAGTTTCATTGTATTTAGGTTGATTTTTCTTTCTCCTGGTGGATATTCAGAAGGATGTAGACAAGTCTTACTGCCCAAAAAAGATGGTCCGGAAATGAGATTTAATATAGCACCAGATCCAGCATAAGTCAAATGTGGAGCATTTGCGAATAAAAAATTTATAAAGCCAAAAGATGTAAATTAGTCTCTTTCATTGCTGCTTATCATTGATTCACATTCTCCACGTTGTTTTGACAGTATCGTTTAGCTGTATCTGTCTCTCTTTTTGTTGTTTCAGAGTTAAACATCCTGTGGGCTGCCCATCAGGTTCACCACAGTTCTGAATACTACAATCTGTCGACAGCACTACGCCAGTCTGTCACCCAGCAGTTTTCCTCATGGGTATGAAGTACCTTCATCTCACTAATTAATCTGTGATCATTTTGGCGTGATGCATGATGGATCATGTAACAGTTATTAGTTAATGAGCTCTAACAGTGTAGCTAATGGCCTCTTATGAAGTGATAATATTTTATGTGTTTTATCAGGCGTTTTACCTTCCGCTGGCACTGATGGTCCCTCCGTCAGTTTTTGCAGTGCACATACAGTTTAACCTGCTCTATCAGTTCTGGATTCATACTGAGGTACTGTGAGAATCGTCTCTACTAATTGTTTAGCACATTTTATTACTATTTTTAATCTTTTAGTAACATATTATAAGCAATTTCTTGATTTTGACCATTCCAGGTTAAGTTTCATAGTATGTGTAGCCATTTTCAAAACTCTAACCATTTGTAGTTTTGCCCGTTTTGTGGTTCTGAATACCACAGTCAATCATAAGTAATGAGATTTTGAGATTTTATGAAATATTCCAAACAGAAGCTTTACATTTGCCATTTAAATGGCCTTCAGTATCGGCTTTACATTCGGGGATCATTTGGGAAATGGATTTTGAATCACTTCCATCTTGTAGAGCTCTATTAGTGAAAACAGTCTTCACGTCTCCAGTTTTCTGAAGGGTATAATTTATGCTCCCTTTATAGGCTTTTTTTGATGTCATGTAATTTATTGGCAGTCCTCATCCAACATTAGAACGCGAGTTAAATTGTGAGGGAGCTCCTTTCTTTTAAGATAAAATTCAGCTGTTGCCAGATCTCTCATTACATGAAAATAATGGCCCACTGAAATATGGCGCTCACTTACGCTGAGCTGTTTCCATTTTGCAGACGTCAGAAATCAAGCACTCAAGTAAAAAACCTGATGGTCGGCTCTAACACCTGCAATATATGCCTCATCAAGCTCAAATGGATGTTTATATCCTGGTAAAATAAGGCATGGAGTGTGTGTGTGCGTTTAACTCGCCATAAAGCTTGTGCAGTGACACGCAGGCACATTTATGAGTGTGTGTTATCAGGCGCATTGTCTTCTATATGCGTCTTCTAATCCAATGTAATGTTTGTTTTACTTCCAATCTATAAATATTATTCTTTCCATCTGGAAATTTGGCCACCTTTCTCTTTCCGTAGTTAGCGGAGTTTCGACCGAGCTCATCAGATAAGAAAACACCATGTATTAATGATGTCTCCAAGTACATTTGTGAACATCTGAACCAGTCAAGGTTCCACAATCCCTGAAGAGCACATTTCTTCAGCGTTTGAAGCCAAGATAAAGACAAGGCACTCAATAGGGAAAATTAATCACATGCTGTATGTAAGACTAATATTAAGATTCGGTCTGCCTGTCCATATGAAAAATGTCAAAGGAGGACAATGGGCTAACCCATGATCATTTGTCTTTTGGTGTTTTGTCTGTGGTTTACATACTGCATATAGGAACGACCTGTTGCTGTTGCCCTTTCGTGCATGAAAGGACATGGTTATTAGTGAGGTTAAAGAGAGAGTTAACCAAAAAATGAAAATTCTGTCATCATTTACTTACAATAAAGTCATACTAAACCTCTATGACTTTATTTCTTCTGTAGAACACAAAAGAAGGAATGTTTTAGTCATTTTTGTCCATGCAAGCTTTCAAGCTGAAAAATGACATACAGGTGCATCTCAATAAATTAGAATGTCGTGGAAAAGTTCATTTATTTAAGTAATTCAACTCAAATTGTGAAACTCGTGTATTAAATAAATTCAATGCACACAGACTGAAGTAGTTTAAGTCTTTGGTTCTTTTAATTGTGATGATTTAGGCTCACATTTAACAAAAACCCACCAATTCACTATCTCAACAAATTAGAATACTTCATAAGACCAATAAAAAAAAATTTTTTTTTTGTTAATTGTTGGCCTTCTGGAAAGTATGTTCATTTACTGTATATGTACTCAATACTTGGTAGGGGCTCCTTTTGCTTTAATTACTGCCTCAATTCGGCGTGGCATGGAGGTGATCAGTTTGTGGCACTGCTGAGGTGGTATGGAAGCCCAGGTTTCTTTGACAGTGGCCTTCAGCTCATCTGCATTGTTGGGTCTGGTGTCTCTCATCTTCCTCTTGACAATACCCGATAGATTCTCTATGGGGTTCAGGTCAGGCGAGTTTGCTGGCCAATCAAGCACAGTAATACCATGGTCATTGAACCAGCATTTGGTACCTTTGGCAGTGTGGGCAGGTGCCAAGTCCTGCTGGAAAATGAAATCAGCATCTCCATAAAGCTTGTCAGCAGAAGGAAGCATGGAAGTGCTCTAAAATTTCCTGGTAGATGGCTGCGTTGACTGTGGACTCAGAAAACACAGTGGACCAACACCAGCAGATGACTTCAAGCAACATGGATTCTGTGCCTCTCCACTCTTCCTCCAGACTCTGGGACCTTGATTTCCAAATTAAATGCAAAATTTACTTTCATCTGAAAAGAGGACTTTGGACCACTGAGTTCTTTTTCTCCACAGCCCAGGTAAGACGCTTCTGACGTTGTCTCTGGTTCAGAAGTGGCTTGGTAGCCCTTTTCCTGAAGACGTCTGAGCGTGGTGACTCTTGATGCACTGACTCCAGCTTCAGTCCACTCCTTGTGAAGCTCTCACAAGTGTTTGAATCAGCTTTGCTTGACAGTATTCTCAAGCTTCCAGTCATCCCTGTTGCTTGTGCACCTTTTCCTACCCAAATTCTTCCTTCCAGTCAACTTTGCATTCAATATGCTTTGATACAGCACTCTGTAAACAGCCACACCTTTCAGTAATGACCCTCTGTGACTTACCCTCTTTGTGGAGGGCATGAATGTTAATCTTCTGGATCATTGCCAACTCAGCAGTCTTCTCCATTATTGTGGTTTCAAAGAACAAGAGATACCCGGAATTTATACTGTAGGGATGGTCATTAATTGAAACTCAAATGTAAATATTCTAATATTTTGAGATACTGATTTTTGACTTTCATGAGCTGTAAGCTCTAATCATCAAAATTAAAACAAAAAAAACTTTTGAAATGTTTTACTTTACATGCAATGAATCTAAAATATATGAAAGTTTCACTTTTTGAAATAACTTACAAGAAAAAATGAACTTTTTCACGACATTCTAATTTATTGAGATGCACCTGTAAAAGCACCATAAAAGTGACTTGTGTGAGAAACAGATCCAAATTTAGGTCATTATTCGGTGATAATCTTATCCTTCAGTAAGCTGTTAACCATTGCAAATGGATCGTTGAATCTGTGATTTGAACAGTCTGATTTCTGAACGAATCAATCAGATGGGTTTTGTGAACTAGATCAACTGATTCAGATCATCAGTGAATACTGTCATATTTCGCTATATAAAAATAATCATATGACTTCAGAAGACTTGGAATATAGCACACAAGTCACATGCACTTCTTTTATCATATTTCATGGTGCTTTGCATCCTTTTTGTAACTTGAAGGTTTTGTAAGAATATAATCTGTGACCTTGTTTTTCTGTCACTAGCTGGTCAAAGATCTTGGACCTCTAGAGTGGATCCTAAATACTGCCAGCCACCACAGAGTTCATCATGGTAAGCATTATTATCTTTGACAGTAGAGTTGCATTGCACTGTTCCCATAGCGCATTGATATTGCTCAGTTTATCACTGTGGGTTAAAAGCTAAGCATGTTTTGTCATTGAGATCTTATCATGTGACTTAAGTAACACTGTTAATACTGGCTATACCCTTCATCTAAGGAAAAACATTTTACACCTGTTAACAGAGATGCCATAATGACCAGTGATTATGTATGAAGTGAATCAATAACATTTGACCATGAATTCACAGGGCGAAATCCATATTGCATCGATAAGAATTATGCAGGAATTCTGATCATATGGGACAGGATGTTTGGTAAGTAAAATGCCAACCAATAATTGTTTTGAAAATGAATAAAAATGAGACCTAGCAGCACATGCATCCATTAAACTCTCTCTCCCTATTATTTAATGTCGTCTTTCTACTGTCACAAAGCACAAATGAGTGTAATTTATAACCTAAAAACACAAAAGACCTGTTACATCTCAACAAATGATCTGTAATGCACTTTTTTGTAAATTGTGACGAATGAACACACATGCAAGTCACTTTGAAATTGTGATGTTCTCTGCTTCTTCCCATCACAGGTACATTCGCTCCTGAAAGTGATAAAGTTGTCTATGGGCTCACACACCCAATCAGCACTTTTGAAATCTGGACTGTCGAGGTTAGTCAGAATTTTGTATAAATTCTAATAAAGATATATTTATTTTTAATTTAAGAATTTATTATTTATTTTCATGTATTGACATATTAATACTAATATTACAGTAATATATATATATTTTTCTTTAGTAAAATACATTATTTTCTAATTTCTCAGAGTAAAAATATCCTGTTTTCAAGTTTTGCATAATGTCTGTTTTAGGGTTAGTTTTTTACTATGGTATTATTGTAGCATGCATGGGCTCAGTGATCACAGTATGTAAGAAAAATTTACATCATTCATAAACAAAATGTTTAGATTAATTTGCCCCCACATTCTATCTAGACCTTTAACTGGTGAAAATATCAACACTGGAGATGAATTTGGTTTCACATAATGGGCCGGTCAAAGTCTGATGTATCAGACCGGCCTAATTTTAGAGATGTAAATATCCGACCAGAGTCAATGGGAGCTGGGCTTCTCCTCACATTACCTTGCTAGTGGAAAAGCCATGCTGTAACCATAACATTATTACTCCACTTTAAACATACGGCTTAGGAGAGGTGAAAGAGTCCTGCAAATCCAAATGGAGGTTGTGTTTGATTATTTTTTCGGTGCTCTCCTGTGGCGGTCTGGAGTAAGAGTGATCTGATGTGTGTGACAAAAAGCATTTAGACGCGAGGACGAGATGATGATGAATAAAATGAATAAGAATAATGTTTATCTTACGGTGAAATATAAACTGTGATTTAAAAAAAAATAAGTGAGATGAAAAGTCTGAAAAATGAATAAAATGCAGATCAAAAGGGTGGTATTTCATCGTCATAGTTGAGTGAAGATTTTTTAGGTAATGCTGCATTAAAGAGGTCGCTTAATATTAAGGATGCATGTGCCATTTATGGTTTATAGCCTCATTCTTCTTTTCTTTCCTCTCTAAAGTTTCTTTATTACCCGTACCTATGGCAGAGGTTCTGGGAAGCTGAAGGAATTTCAAATAAGCTGTCCGTCATTTTTAAAGGGCCAGGCTGGACTCCAGGAAAACCAAGACTGGGAGACATCGCTGATATACCCCAGGTGGGAAACCTGTTTATTTTGTTTACGCCACTATATCAAGATGTTTCTTTTTCTGATAAAACAGTAGTCTGCATGCTATTCTGAAAAGAATTGAGGATGTATTTAAAATTCCAAAATTTCTAGGATAGAAAATTAAAATGGAATGAAATAGGGGAACTAATGAAAAACCATTCAAATGTTTGGGTTCAGTTTTTTTAAATTAAATGAATACTTCTATTCAGCAATTATGCATAAAAATGCATGAACAAAACCAACAGTGAAGACTTTAAAAAAATACTTAAAAACATAAAGACTTATTTACATTTGAAATAAATTGTTCTTTTGAACTTTCTATTCATCAAAGAATTCTTCTTTCGTTTCCACAAATTTTTTTTTGCATAACTGTTTTCAACATTGATAGTCATAAGAAATATTTATTGTACACTAAATCAGCCTATTAGAATGATTTCTAAAGGATCATGAAAAAAAAAAAATAGCTTTGCCATCACAGGAATAAATTATATATTTATTTTTCTAGAAATGCTTTTCTAAAATTTACCCCAGAGTCTTCAAAATGCACCTAAACAATATTTTAGGAGCAGGACTCTGGAAAATTAAGTTAGTATTTAGGAAAACTGGTTGGAAATTATTTTAGCAGTTCTATTTCTGCTAGTGGTGCAGAAATTTTCACGTTCACCTTTAAATTGGAAACTCTTTTGTTCCTCACCTTACTTGTCGTTTACTACCTGCTGTTTCTGTAACAGGAAAAAAGGTCTCTCAAATGACTCCCTGAGTTCTCACATAAAAACAGACTCTCGTTTCAGACAGGCTTTACAAGTGTGCGCCGCTGCCAAATGAATCTTAACCGCCTTTGTGGGCTGAAGCACAATAGGCTCATTTTCACTCGTCTTTAAAAAGGCGAGCTTTTTTGGGCCCGATCAAACAGCAGGCCTGCGACAAGGTTTTGAAGTCTTCTCATCAGGAGAGCGGCGGTTTGCTTTGAAACACGTCTGACTGTGCCACATACTAACAGACGCAGTTTCACACTCTGAGGAACCCTGTCTCTCCCTCTTTTTCTGTCGCTCTCACCATGTTACAATTAAAGCCACCTCAAAGTGGGCCCTGGTGATCCTAAACATGTGGAGAGAGCAGGAATCTGACAGAAATATCTTGAAAGGCCCTCGGTGATGCAGACCGGGGTGTGCCTGTTGTTTCTCCTGTGGAGTGGAGGAGAGCAGGAGCGAGGGAGGCCGGCTCGGATGTGTTGATTTCTGAGGGAAAGCAGAACACCGCGGCGGTGCAGCCACCAGGGTTCTGGTGTGAGGAAAACCCACACGTCTCTGCAGCTGAGACAGCCTCAGGAATTCTTAGGAAATCAACAGTGATCAAGTTCTCAATGATTCATGTCCAAAAACACTGATGTATGAAGCAGAGTTATTTTAGGTCGGGGTCCAAACAGTGATGCAATTTTCTTACGTACTGTGATTTAATGGGGAAGTATTGGATCGGCTAAATAGCGAGTCTTAAAATGTTTCATAGGAATATATATTTGTACCAGTTCTGATCAACAGTCTAGACCATCTTTGACAAGTTAATGGTGCTAATTAACCAACTAGAAACCATGTAAAACCATCTACCACCTAAAAAGTTACTTCCTGGTGAAAAATGGTTGGTTTTACCGCTTAAAGAGGTCAAGTTGTTTTTTTGAGAATAGTAGCTGGTTTATTGCTGGTTCAAGGTGGTCTGGTCAGCTCTAACCAAGTTGACCTTGGGATGGCTCTAATTAAGCTAATTGGAACAGCTAGAAACAATTTAAAACCATTTATAGTCTTAAAAGCATTTGTACAACACATTTTGAATACAACTTTTGTCATGCTGTATTGATAACTAATGGTGTGTGCACACCAAAAGCTAATTTAATTATCTCCGAGAGTAGATTGGAGAAAAAGTCAATGCAAAGATGCTAATAGATGCAAATTCACACCGGGCAATGCGGATGACGCAAATTAGGTGACGCAATTGCCCCAAACATGCAATATTCGCCTTAATGTCTTCTGCGCAAGTTGAAAGATTTCAACTCGAGCGAGAAATTTGCATTACGCGTAGTCACGCAAGCAAATCAGCGAATAGCTTATTGACGCATCAGGTTTGACATGTCCACTTGTTTTAGAAAATGGAGGAGAGCATGCGCAATGTTTTTATTTGCGCAAGTGATATTGTAATGTGAATATTCGCTTTACTTTTTTTGTGCACACACCATAACAGATAACGCTGTGGTAGTAAAAGTGGTAGCAAGAAAAAAACAAGCGTATGGCCATTTTTGTTGCATGGTGAAAAAATACTTTTCTAAGACTAGATATAAAATTAATTTATTTATCTGACAATCAGATTACAGGAGAGGAAATGCCTCACGATCCAGCATGGTCCCCTGTGATGCAAGCCTATGTGTTTTTACAGTTCCTGCTTTTGCTGGATGTATATAACAACTTGTTAATGGATCAAAAGGTAGGTACCTTTTCTGCTTTTTTTACTTTCACTGTTGAAATCGACATCTGATTTTCCCAGAAATGTGCCCCACTGAAATGTCAAAGCTATCATCTGAATGCCATCTTTCATTGTCATCTACAGGAGCTTTAAAAGCTTTTAATTTGCTGTGTGGTTAATGCTACCTCACAATGTCTATTATCAGCCTCGGTCTCTCTCTCATTATCCTAAATGTTCCTCTAATAATAAGGCATTTTACTAGCTGAGTATGGACAGAATACTTTGAAGTAATCTTTGTCTATTATTTTTCAACCCCCCCTTTTAAAAACATAGAGATGTTCAGTTGCCCTTGTCCGTTATCCTTGGAGGTCCATGTTCCCCAGGCATATTTTTGGTTAGCCAGAAAGCACAGCCCCACCCTGCCTCCCCGCTGAATTGAAACGGCCTGTTTTCCTGTGATTCCTACCTCTGCGGTGCTCTCTTAGTTGTGGCTCTCAGAGAAGTGTCCCCTGGATCCATTTCCTGGCTCCACCAGCCAATAAAACAGCCGGTTGGTGGTCCAGCAACCAATACAAATGCTCTGACTGCTTTCCCAGCCCAGGGAAACCTTCCTTTTGCATCAGTCACTTTGTCCAAGGAAAATAACAAACCAAGGCCTTGAGGCTTAGCAATAAATAATGTAAAAATGTGTATTTATAACTCTTTGTCCGTTTGCATTCAGTTCCATTGACAAGTGATGCTACAGAATTGCTTAGTGGAACTCCAAAAAGTTCATTTTTAGTCATATTTCAATGACATCCTCCATACAGGGCTATCAATCCTGCTGGATGTTTGACTAACTGTTCATTATGGAAGGTCTGTGTAGTTGACCTCTGCTGAAATGCAAATTTCGGAAGATGGTTTTCCCCCTTTTTTCCCCCTTTGCCCTCCTGGTCTGTTATTTTTGAAACTGGATATGGAAAGGCTTTAAAAATTAACCAATCAAAATAGATTTTTTCCCCTTTTTGTTAATTGTTGAAAAATGAGCCAGCGCTTCAGGGCTGAGGTCTGGGATCTGGATTCTATCTGGTGACACACGGGAAAAAGTTTGTAATTGTTTGCTGGTGTCATATCAAAGCCGTTATGAGGTCAGTCACCTGACTTAACCACTGCTGAGTATGATGGGTTAGCAAGGTTAAGAAAACCTCATTAACATCATTCCTTGTATTAACAGCAAATTATCAGCAGATTATGATTTCAGTGTAAATCCAGCCATAGAGGTGTGCCAATTCAGTCATAGATGATACTTCCCTAATGGTTGGCCTTGAGTTCTTGGACCGTCGAGGTAGTATTACTCAACTGTCCTGACACATAAATTTGTTAGGTCACTTTTATTCAGCTGTTGCTTGCAAAATTATTTGAGTTAGAGTTATTATTATTATTGAGTAAGACAAAATATTTTTTTTTCAAATCATGACCTAAATTGTTGTTCCCTCACAGTACAAAATCAGTGTTTCACTGTCATACCTTATGGATACTTTACAGACCTTTGAGACATATTATACATATAAATACATATTACATATATTTCTTAAACATAAACATGTACGTGTGTGTATATTTCTATATAAATATACACAGTACACACATATATTATGTAAACACAAACATTTATTTTGGATATTACTTATCTTTCACCTGCAGATACTTTCTGAGATGACTGTACTTCTTTTGACTGCCTACGTACTATTATCTCTAACCTCTCTGGGCTTCCTGATCGATCAGAGGTACAGCTCCTATAACTAACTCCTGTTTTTATTCTAACTTACTGTTTATTATTTTATTTTATTTTATTTTTATAAATAAAATAAATCATGACAGTGAGTGAATTATTGGGCAAGCTAACTCTTTAACATAAAATGTGTGTACACATGCTTTTTATTATTTTATTTTATTTTTTTATTATTAAATAAAATCATGACAGTAACTGCATTTTTGGGCAAGCTAACCCTTGTAATGAAAGTGTGTGTGAACTTGCACTGTTTTTTTTATTTAATTTAATTTTATTTTATTTTATTCTTTATGTGAACTTGGCTTAAGGTGAACCGTCATTTTTTCCAGTGAACTGGTTTTGAAAATTGATTTACTGTATATACAAAGTATAAGGATATTATATTAATATACTGTATACTAAACAGCACAGTGTAATAATAAAATATGTAAATAAGAAAAATAAATTGTTGTTGTGCCTTTCTTTCAGGGCTAATGCAGCTGAAATGGAGATGCTGAGATGTGTTTTGATAATGACTCTTCAACGGTTTGGTTACATTAAGCCTCTGGTGCCTCTGTTGGCTTTTCCGATTGAAGTAAGTTTGACTGACACATACATCATTACCATAGTCTCTATTACAGATGTCCAGCTTCCATTTAAGCACAAGACGCTCTTTGGATCATTCTCAAAAGATGCTGAAGAACATGATCATCAGGTTTTACACTAACTTGTGGAGTTCATGCCGCACAAGTGCTGCACAAACTGATTTTTCAATTAAGCTTTTCACTCAAATTTTGATGATTAAATGATAGAAATAGATGTATTTCCACTAGTGCTATCAGACTTGTGTATATGTGTTAACTCCTTGCTAAATAAATGTGTGTTCGAGTGAGTGTGTGTGTGCGTGTTTCGGATCTGGCACTGGGTCTCTCTGCACGCCTCAGTGATGTATGACTCCAGATGCATGGCCCAATTGACCATAAAATTGCTGTGTGTGTTTCTGGCACTTGCAGCGTGGGCCGTGCATCTCAGCTGACCTTTCATTAGCGCGCCACCTCTCGCTTCACGACCCTCCATCCCTCCCTCCAGCTCTCCTCTTCTCACAATCCCAGCTTTACGCAAAGGCAACGTTTCTGGAATCAATTAAACACGTCTGCGGCTCGCCGTGGAAGACTGATTAGATTTACACAAGAGCTGAATTGCTCGTTTTACTTTGTGAGCGCGCATCTGTGAGCTCAGGTGCTGAAGTGCCCGCAGAACAGTTTTAGTAGCGTCATATTTTACATAGACTCCACCTGATTTAATGTGTTTCTGTTGTAATAGGCCAAGGAAAGAGTTACCCTTTCCCTGTAACTTTCCTTTACGCTGGTCTATTTGCAGCAATGCCATTATGACCCTTCAGAAACATTATCATTTGCTAAAAATTGCCCTGTCAGTTCCACACCTATCCCAGCTTCTGTTTATTTCAGCGAGTGGATGATGTTCTTCCATTTCTGCCTGTGTTTTTTCCATTCTGTGTTTTTCCACCCATCAAAGCTAATATTTGTCCTCCTCATTTCTCAAGGGCGAAACAAAAATTGTACCTCTGCAAAGACCCAGCCCACTTTTTTTGAAGGAAAAGGTTAAGATAATATTATCAAGATCAGCTTCACACAAAAGCTGCAGTCAGCAGCTCCGCTGGCTTATCTTTTCATAGCACCTGACACCCTCCAGCACACCACAGGAGAGGAACTCTGGAGCTTGGAGCCTGAATTAGACTGATAAGAAGAGTATTAGCAAGTAGTTCAGGTGACTGGGCACATTTGAATCCACTGTTATTTCTCAGGTATCACCAGTGAATTAGGGTTTGTGGGATATCTTGGAAAAATATATATTACAGCTTTGTGTCCAGGGAAAATAAATATTTTATTTTATTTACTTTGTACAATACCATTCAAAATTTTGGGGTCAGTTTCTTATACTTGCCATACCTGCATCTGTTTGGTCAGAAATGCAGTTAAAACAGTAATATTGTGAAATATTATTTTAATCTGAAATGTTTTCTATTTTAATATATTTAAAAATGTAATTTATTCCTGTGATGCAATGTTGAATTTTCAACATCATTACTCCAGTCTTCAGTGTCACATGATCCTTCAGAAATCAATCTAATATGCTGATTTGCTGCTGAAGAAACATTTCTTATTATTATTAATGTTGAAAACTGTTTAGTATTTTTGTGGAAACTGTGATACATTGTTTCGCTTTCTTTGATGAATAGAAAGAAGAGTTTTAAAGAACAGCATTTATTTGAAATACAGATCTTTTATAACATTTATAAATTTCATTACTGTCACGTTTGATCAAGTTAGTGTCATTGCTGAATAAAAGTATTAATTTCTTTCTTTCTAAAAAAAATAAAATAAATCTTACTAGCCCCAAAATTTTGAACGGAAGTGAATATACAGCTTTTACATTTTTTTTGTAATCAGACCACTAGAAAATATCAGTTCCTTTCCAATCATCTCTTACATTTACATTTACATTTATACATCATGTGTAGAGCATGTGATCAAATCACATCTCTGACATAAAATTTGTATTTTGATTTTACAATGGCATAATCAGTAACAATTTGAAAATCGCCACTCTTGATTTAAGAAGCCTAATGCTAATATATTCTGGAGCTTTCAGTGGCTTCAGGTTGCTAAGCAGGCTGCCATGGTGAACCGAACGTTCCTTACAAGCCCCAGGGGACCCATCCATCTTGGGCCTTGTCTCAGGAATCCCATTGAACTGATTTACAGAAAGTCCAGTGAGAGTCACACGAGGCTGCCACGACGCCCTTCACCCCGGCATCAAAGCGCTCGGAGCCGGGCCGAACCAGGCTTCAGTCTCTCAGCTTCTTTTCAGAGAATCGGCGCTCGTTTGACTGCCAAAAGCAGTAGGGGGTTTCAGTAATGGGTCACCACTGCCACCTCAGCTCAGAGTCATGGACGAGTGCTTGAACTGCTTAATGTTTTTTTTGTGTGTGTGATAAGCCCATGTTTTCTATATAGTAGTTTATGGTGAGCGATTCAGTGGTATGCTCACCAAGGCTGCATTTATTTGATAAAAAAACAGTAAAATATTATCGCAATTTTAATTACTGTTTTCTATTTGAATATATTTTAAAATGTAATTTATTCCTGTGACGCAAAGCTGAATTTTCAGCATCATTAGTCCAGTCTTCAGTGTCATGTTATCCTTCAGAAGTCATTCTGATATTCTGATTTGGTGCTCAGGAAACATTTTCTTGAATTATCAATGTGGAAAATGGTTGTGCTGTTTAATATTATGTGGAAAACGTGACATTTTGCACTCTCTAACTAAGAAGCACCATGCATTACCACCATGTAGGCATCCACAGGTGAAAAAGCCCCATTGCTATAGTCATACATCACTGAGGTGACAGCAGAGATTTAGTCCTGTTTGCTTTTGACCCAAAACTGCAGCTGCCCCGGAGACTCGACCCTTTGCTTATTAAACCCAAGTGTGAATGTGTGCTGCTCGTTCTGCAACTCTGCATGTATCTTTATATTTATTTATATCGCTTTTATGTGTGTAAAAGAGAGAAAAAAGCTGAGGGAGACAGAAGTGGTCATCTGAGACAGCAAGAGCAGTAAAAAGAAGGGAAAAATACTATATCAAAATGTACACATCTCATGTGTTTTTTCACTTAAAGTACGCCTGCAGAGGAAAATCTGAGAGGAAAAAGCCTCTCAAATTGATTGAAATATCTGCCAGTTTGTCATTTAAGGTTGCATTCTGTGATTTGTAAGGTTTCCCAAAGCTTTTAAGACAGTTTCTCTGCAAAATTAAATTGACTCAGGTCTCAGTACAGCTCTGAATGAAAGTATAGAATGAGGTAGTGTCTCAAAAGCATTTGTGCTGTCTTTAATAATATTTTTATCCCTTTTGTCATACAAATATTAATTGAAATTCTTCTTCTAAATCTCTTCCTCCCATTTAATGCAAATACAAATATAGAGGGCTTCTAGTCTTTGTCCAATGCATATGATTCCCCAAAGAAAAACTAGTATTGTAAGATATTTTTCCTAAGACTTGACAACACTCATTATTTGAATGAGGGTAAACTACATTGAAAAAATAGCTTTGTAATGGGTGGATTCAGGTAGCTTGAGGTCAGGAAGCACAGGCCATGCCTTTCCCTTCGTTTGTCTCTCGCTCTCTGTCTCTCTTCTCTCAGAGGGAAACAGCTGTGCTGCTCCTGAGGAAACTCTGGTTATTTCCCATTGGAGAGGTAGTTCTGATAGATAGAATATGATTTTGGACTCTGTTTAGAGCTCGGATGCAGTTTATGGTCTAGAACGCAAGGAAGGAGGGGCAGTTAAGGTTACAGCTTTTTGGAAGAATGTCACTTTTGGCCTGTTTCCACAGTGGCTTCTGTGAACCCCAACTCCAAATGCATCATGGGAGATTCTTTGGCCACATGCTTGACCTATTGGCTTTAATTATTTTCTTTTTTTTAATGTAGTATATTCTCCTGGTATGTGACATTTAGGTTTCTCACAATTAATCACTTCAAATAAGGTTTTGACTTATAAAAATAAATTTAGTGCATAGTGTATATTGTAACAGAATCTTAAAATACTGTATATCAATTGTTATATTCTCATATATTTACAATTTTGCACATTACATAATAACTTTCCAAATAAATAATTAAAAAAATAAATAAATTTGAAATATGATAAATACAAAAAATTACACGTGAAAACTTTAATGTGCATTACTAGAGATGTGACTAAGAAAAATTAAGACATTCAGTAATTAATGTTTATAAACTGGAATTAGCCTACTAATATTAACCTATTTGGCGTTTAAATGTCGATATCTTGTTGTTTTCCGCAGGCCTTTGTCTTAATCTCTGCAGTCTACTGGAGTCTACAGTGTGTGAACCAGCGAATCGACAGGATGAAGAAACAAAACTAGATAAGATATCAACAGCAAACAACCTCATACTGACGCATTACACACAAACGGTTTATGATTCAGTGTCCTGCATCAGTGACATCTTCCATACATTTAACTGTGAGATTTGTCCTTTTAACTTGACCAAAAAACAGCTGCTCTCACAAACTCTTCACACTGATTTTAGTTTGGCATTGAAAAGATGCTATAAAAATATCATGAATTAAGATATTGTAAAGACAATATGATTCGTAGTTCTCAGAATGGTACTAACCAGCTTAAAACTAACTTCTCAGCATAATCAATGCATGTGGTAGATTTAATACAAAAGGTACCTACTAACTGTAGCTTTATCTGCATGCATACTATTATTTGTAATTTATCAAATAATACAAGTACAATAACTAGTGAATTATGAAGAATTTTGTAAAATTATACACCAATTTTGTCATGCTGTATACAGGAAATACCTGACCTCTTACTGACGGACCAACATGCTTTTAGGTGTACGTAATTTTAACATAAAATATTCTATAGCTATATATATGTCTATGTTCTATTTTAGTAAAAATCAGTCTGAATAAACCAAAAAAAAAGACTGGTTGTCAGCTGTGGTGTGATTTCATGTAATTGTACAAGTTAACACCAGGTGGTGCTAGCAGGACCCCTAAAACTGTATCCATTTCATTCAATAGCCTGCATGTATTTATTGATCATTTCAATGCTTGTCAGGGCTAGTTTCACTGGAGAGCAATTACACTACCACTGTCATATGAGCTGACTGTTTTGATTAGTTCATAATAAAGAACCTTGGTATATTTTTAAAAATGAAACCACTACATGGACCACGTCATTGTGCAGTCAGTCAGCAAGACAAATAATGCAACAAAAAGAAAAACAATCTGCCTCCCAACAGAATAAGAACATTCATTTTAGTAAATGTTTATGAGAATAAAACTATATTTGATTTTATATTTTTTTTGTCAAAGTTTGTTTATATGATTTAAATGAGCAGCTTTCTAACATATGATATGTTTGTCACTATTTCATAGTTTCACAGTTTCATAACATCTGGATTTCACACCTGGAATAAAGCAAGGTGGCGTGCCTAAGTGGTGTAAATAATTAATGACAAATTAGTTAGATGTCTTGCTAACAGATGCCTGGAGGTGTGTCTGAATTTAATATGTTACTTAAATGTTATTTCTCATTAGGTTATCAGAATGTGCAGAATATTAACACTTTTTTTTTCATGGTGAAACCTTCCAAAACATCACTGATTTACTTCATTTTGATGGATTATGTAACACATGTTTGCCTCTAATGTAATATATAACATGTATATGTAATACAGGCAGTTTGCATGTATTATAGACTATTTGGACAAAAGTATTGGGACACCTGACCATTACACCAACAGGAACTTCAATGACATTGCATTCTAAATACATGGACATTAATATGGTGTTGGTCCCCCCTTTACAACTATAATAGCTTCCATTTTTCTGGTAAGGATTTCTAAAGGATTTTGGAGTGTTTCTGGGAGAATTTTTGCTTAGTCATCCAGTAGTGCATTTGTGAAGTCAGACACTGATGTTGGACGAGAAGTCTTGACTTGAAGTATCCGCTCCTGTTCATCCCAAAGGTGTTCGATGGGGTTGAGGTCAAAGCTCTGTGCAGGCCAGTCAAGTTCTACCACACCAAGCTCATCTGACTGTGTTTTTATGGACCTCGCTTTGTGCACTGGGGCACAGTCATGCTGGAATAGAAAACCTTCCCCAAACTGTTCCCATAAAAATGGAAGCATAGCATTGTCCAAAATGTCTTGGTATGCTGAAGCATTAAAGGGATAGTTCACCCAAAAATTTAAATTCTGTCATTAATTACTCTCTCTCATGTCATTCCTAACCGTAAGACATTTGTTCATCTTCAGAACATAAATTAAGATATTTTTGATGAAATCCGAGTGCTTTCTGACCCTCCGTAGACAGCAACGCAACTGAAATATTTAAAGCCCAGAAAGGTAGTAAGGACATCATTAAAATAGTCCATGTGGCATCAGTGGTTCACCTGTAATGTTATGAAGCTACGAGAATACTTTTTGTGCGCAAAGAAAAAAATCATGACTTTATTTATCAATTTCTTCTCTTCTGGGTCAGTCTCCACCATCATTAACGAGAGCACCATGACAAAAGTATTAAAGGTGTATCCTAATACTTTTATAACTTAAAGGTGTAAAGCTTTTTGCTAATTTGTGAGTAAATGACATTTGGTACTGTTATGTGTGTGTTGAATGAGAGCCGTTACTAACAATTCCTCAGGGAAGATGGTCCCCCTTGACATTTAAAAATACTCCTTACATGGAATCGGTTATTCCGTTCAATGACTTTGGAGTCATAATGTGCGTGTGCTCAGTTATGGTATTGTTTATATAAACTAGTACAGCTCTATATTTACATGACAGCTCGGTCTGGCACAAATCTCTTTCCTGACATCACCGACTGTTAGTTGTATGCCTGCACATTGAGTTTGAGCTAAAAGCTCAGTGATGTGAGGATAACTCACATTAGCAGTGACCCAAACCTCTTTTGCACAGATATTCTGTCGGCCTATTATGCTATTAAGTGTCGACTGTAAGATCTGCATTACAAGTACACAATGCAATCCACTGGAAACAATTTTCAGAGGCTTGATTAGGTAAAATGTATAATGTGGTGAAAATAACAGGCCTGTGTCCTCATCGAAATGGCAGATGGGTCCTGTTAGCCTCACAAATGTGGTGTTCTGCTGCCAGAAAAGACCCAAATGACTCATGTTCAGATTATAGCATTACACTGCTTGCACCAACTGGCAGAACTAGAAAGAAACGGGTCCATCCTTTATGTCTCCTAGCCTGGAATGAAACTCTTCCACGGGATGTTGACCACGGTAAAATATACAGTATTATGGGATTTGTGGCCTCATTTAGCCTTGTAACAAGATTGTTTATAAAATATGTGGTGTTTGGGTTGCATTTTCCAACTAGACATGTTTACAGTTGGCAGTAATTTGCCTTTGCTAATGGCTTCTAAACAGCTATTCATTGAAAAGTGATGCACATGCAGTATTCAGATGTTGTTCTGGTTAACTTAAATGGATAGTTCACTCAAAAATGAAAGTTTTGTCATCATTTACTCACCCTCATGCTGTTCCAAATCTTTTGACTTTTTTTCTTTCTTTTATGGAATACAAAAGAAGATATTTTGAAGAATGTTTGAACAGTTTTACAGAATGGTATTTTTCAGTTATATGACAGATGTGATTGGAGTTATTCAGGTGAATGAAGGGATGCTGAAAGCTTGGAAAAGCTCACTTCATAGCTCATGAATTGTAATTCTCTAAGGATGTAAACAAAATGAATGAACCAGCTGTCCCATGCATAGCATCCAAGAGGTTTAGCCCTATACGCAAAGTGTATGATGAGCCATTTTACCCTAAAAAGTATAATTTATGGACATTTTTCTTACACGTAGTAGTAAGGATTTTTGATATGTAAGTTTATAGTTCAGGCATACAATTACAAAAATTGTGGTTATACAAAATCTGTGCAGCATACATTTGGGGCAAGTTTTTTTTTTTTTTTTTATTAGTTTTTTTTTTTTAATTTAGCAAGGATGCATTAAGTTGATCAAAAGTGACAGAAAACACATTTATAATGTTATAAAAGATTTCTCTTTCAAATAAATGCTGTTCTTTTGAATTTCAAAGAATCAGAAAATGTATCATGGTTTCCACAAAAATAGGTTTTCAACTGATAACAATAAGAAATGTTGAGGATCATGTGACACTGAAGACTGAGTAATCGCTGCTAAAACTTTTGCCAAAAAAAAAAATCCAAAATATTTAAAAAAAATATTCTGCATGAGAATGTGGTTAATTTATTCTAGCTTTTTTAAAAGTAAAATCTTTGAAAAATATTTTCAGAAAAAGAAAATCCCAAAAATGTAGACATTTGTTCTGCATATTCATAAAAATTTCTTATCCCAAACAAATCTTTAAAAAATATTAAATTAAATTATAAAAATAATTTGCATGTTTCTGAATGTGGTTCATTTGTTTTACCATTTAAAAAAATATATTTTTTAATGTAGTTTAATATCATTTTTGAAAAAAAAAAAAAAAAAAATATATATATATATACAGTATATTGCCAAAAGTATTGGCACCCCCTTCTAATGAACAGGTTTGACTACTTTAGTAATTTCTATGAGTACAAATCTTAATGTTAAAGCATATAATGATATTCTAGGAAATTGTGTGCTTCTAATATTATAGCAACAGTTTGGACAGGACTCTTTTCTATTCTAACATGACAATGCCTCTGTGTATAAGACAAGGTTCAAAAAGAAAATGATTGATTCAGTCAGTGTGGAAGAACTTGACTGGTCTGCATAAAACCAATGTCCTAATCCCAGTTTAACACCTCTGGTGTGACTGTAAATGCAGACCTTGAGCCCAAAACTCATCACCAAACACCAATGACTTGTACATATGGGTTCAGTCATTTTAGACACTTCCAAAACTGTTGCAACAGAGATGGAAATACAATTTTTAAATGCATGAATTATGTTCCCATCGTTGTTGCCACAGATTTGGAAGTGCATTTTTCTGTTCTAAAGAAGGGGGTGTCCCAATACTTTTGGCAACATAGTGTATATAAAAAGAAAAATTATCCAAATTTATAAATGTGGTTAATATTTTCTGCAGATTTATTTATTTCATCATTCATTACTTATTTTGATTGCTTCATGAATAAACAGATGTTGAACACTTTCTGTCAGACAACAAAGAAGCACAATAAACCCAGAACATGAAAAAGGATGTTAATTGTGAAACAACACTAGTTAAGCATCATTTGATGATGAGAAGTTGGCTGAGACTGGTAGGAGTCTCTACAGTAGGTCCGAAAAGATAGACATCCTCTACCCTGACTCCCCCTAAATAGACTGCATCCTACCAATATCGCATCCTAGATCCACTGCCTGCTAAATGGCAAGATGGAGAGATGAAGGGGAAAAAGAGGAAGGGAGGGGGAGTGTGTGTGTGTGTGATGCGAGCAGAGGCACGAGAACTGATTGTTGCAGATGAGTAGATTGCTCTCCCTCTCTCCAGCGCTCCTCTCTCACACTCATTTTCCCATAGATACAAACACAGTGGCTCTGTTAGAAGAGAGAGAGATGCTGGCAGGTGACGTCCCCTCCAGTCGATGCAAGAAAACACACAACATCTCTGTTGGATCGCTGCTGTCGACTTTGAGAAGCATCAGGTGAGTGGAACTCTGTTTTGCACTTGTGTTTGTGTGAAAGAGGGAATTGTGTTCAATGCGTTACCAGTGACAACATGATGGAGCTCTTGACTGTATTTGCATTATGCTGTATTGCAGACCAGTGGTGACAGGGTTGAACAAACACTGCTGTATTTGATGTTTCGTATGTTTATGGTCATATAACACATCATTTGTCAGTTTGTGAGCTTAAGTTGTGGGTATTTTAACGGTGAGCCAAGATCATCCATTTTTGGTAGCCTGAGGTAACGCTGAGAAGAGTTTGTTTTGGGTTCTTGACATGGCAAGCACTTTATTCATAAATACAGATTATCTTTCAGAAAAGACACTTGCCTCAGGGACTTCCTGCTCTTGTTGCAGGAAGTTCAAAAGCTTGACAGGATGTGGAATTGAGTTGCAGAGTTTTCCTTGAGTAGCGAGGATTGTAGAATACTTCAGAAATGGATGAGCTCATAAGCTCATTTTATTTCAGATTCTTCCTTTCTATGTGACAATCATCATTTTTTATGAAAATGTATGAATGTTTTGGCACAGTAGGCCTAATCATAGTTTAACTGTGATATTTGTTACAAAAATCAGGTGAAACTGTCAGATCAGTCAGATATGGTTTCTTTAAAAGCTTTAATTTATTAGCAATTAAACTCCGCACACCTGACGGCAATAGATAGGTGCGTAGGAGGCAAAGACCAGCTAGGTCAAAAACTAAAAAACAAATCCCGCACACTATCTATGCAAAGGTATCAAATATTTATTAACAACGACGTTTCGGTCGCATGACCTTCATCAGGAATTTTTTCAAACATCTGCAAATTGGAATTGTTTGAAAAAATTCCTGATGAAGGTCATGCGACCGAAACGTCGTTGTTAATAAATATTTGATACCTTTGCATAGATAGTGTGCGGGATTTGTTTTTTGTTTGCTAGCTTTAATTTAGAAATTATAAATATAAGGGTTGTGTGATATATTAGTATTAGTTATCGGCTAATATTCGAGTTTTTTAATGTCTCAGCATCAATCGATATTGGATTTTCAATTGTACAATATTGGTAGATGTAGTTTTACATCTAGGTTCTCTTTGCCATCATCTAACACTTTGTGAATTTTAAAGTTAATCATTATGATCATTAATATCTTATTAAAAGCAGACTTTAGCAAATTTTTAAATGAATATTCATTTTTCATACTCTACATTATAATGTCTAAATCCACATATAAAATGATTGTTTTTACTTTTTTAGTGTTTTATTTTAAATTTATTTATACAAAATAGTATTACATTTTAATATTGGCCATTTATCGGTTATTGGCTGTAATATGAAAATGATTATCAGTTTATCGGTGTATAACTGCAACTGTATACTTTCTCCCCTAATAGATTATTAATTTGGAATCTACATTGTCTCCACAAAATACCAGTTATTAATTTCACTCATATCTCACTTATAACTTGGTATTTTCTTTTATTCGATATTATCTTGAATAACTCAAACATATCTGGATGTTAAGCTAAAAATGTGGCTGATACTTTAATTGGAGTTTTTTTTTTTAGATTTATGTACACTACCATTCAAAAGTTTAGGGTTAGTAAGTTTTTTAATTAATACATTTATTCAGTAAGGACACAGTCATTTTTTTATTACTGATTCTAAACTTTTGAATGGTAGTGTTCTCATACTTTGGTACTGTACAGTACAAAGCAGTGCATCACATCAGTCAGTACCAGTCACTGAGGTCAAGTCTAATAACGTTATCTTTAGTATTGACTGGCATGATGTTGCACATTCAAATATTTAATGGCATGTGGCACAGATAGCTACTCTTCTTGTTGTTCTGTAATAACCGATACCTAGCACAGAATCACAAAAACACAGCGTTACACATATACATGAAATGAGAAATAAAGCTAGACTAGGCTATATTACACAAGATGAGTTTTGTAAAATTTTCAAGATGATTGACAGTTTTCTCATTCTCTCCACAGAGGCTGAGCTGCTGGATCTTTTGTATGTAAACAGAGGCAGATAAACACTGGACAGCATGTCGAATGAAGAAAAGTGGGTCACTTTGAGTCCAAATGAATTCTCTCTTCTTCAAGACTATGCGCAATGTAAGGCTTTTATTCTGTAATTCTTCCAAATGTACCCAATATTTGTTTATCAATCCATAAGTTATGGTTCAATTCAGTTATATGTTTCCTAAAAAACATTTCTGAGATGGAAGTGCCAACTAAAACTGTTTCAATTCATGGTTTATTCGATGCATAGAGCATCTTCCAGCCACTAAACATCCTTGCGGAGGCACGCTGGCAGGCTGCCATTTCACTGGAATAAAAATCGAACCATTTAACGGCATTTGTGCATGTGTCACTTAAGGAAATGTCATTTCCTGTCTGGAGCTTAAGGTTGAGACTTCAGTCTAATCCAATCGGTACCAGACGGGAGAGAAAATTCTGACAGACAGTTATTAATTCCCTTAAATACATAATCCATCCATGATGAACGTTGATTCCTTTGAGTGCTAATGCTGCGGTGGGAGTCAGTCTGAATGAAGTGTCATCTATAATTTCTTTTTTGAGGAACGGTTAGAAAAGCCCAGTGTTTGCTGTCAAAGTAGACAATTTTTCACCATTATTTATTACATTTACCATTACGATAAAGAGATAAAACTCTTATTTTAGCAAAAATCTGCTTGACATAATAATAATAAAGGATTCGATTACACACCAATTCAAAAACCATCCACATAAAAATGAAGATACAGATTTGTGCCATTTTGATTACCCTAAAACCCGCATTCATACATGACAAATCAACTGTCAACCAGAGGATCTTTCATTGCGTATGCAGAGAACAGAGATTGTCTGCATTTAATTGAGTAATCTGAATAATTGATACCCCCAGAGCCCACTGTTTCCTGTGCCAGGCCAGGGCTTCTCTCATTCTGATTGGCTAGCACGCAGTATGACAATATGGGTTATTAGTGAAGAGGAAGGAGGGATATGAAACCTCTCTGCTGCTGAAAGTCTCACAGGTTTGAAAGTTGTGAGCTCTAGTATCATTGGACTCCTGATAGAGATGATCTGATCTACAACCTGAATTTCCAGAAATTTTGGGACATTTTTTAAATTTGAATAAAATGAAAACTAAAAGACTTTCAAATCACATGAGCCAATATTTTATTCACAATAGAACATAGATAACATAACACAGTTTAAACTGAGAAATTTTACAATTTTATGCACAAAATGAGCTCATTTCAAATTTGATGCCTGCTACAGGTCTCAAAAAAGTTGGCACGGGGGAACAAAGGGGTGAAAAAGCAAGAAATTTTGAAAAGATTCAGCTGGGAGAACATCTAGCAACTAATTACGTTAATTGACATCAGGTCTATAACATGATTAGCTATAAAAGGGATGTCTTAAAGAGGCAGAGTCTCTCAGAAGTAAAGATGGGCAGAGGCTCTCCAATCTGTGAAAGAGTGCATAAAAAGATTGTGGAATACTTTAAAAACAACGTTCCTCAACATCAAATTGCAAAGGCTTTGCAAATCTCATCATCTACAGTGCATAACATCATTAAAAGATTCAGAGAAACTGGAGAAATCTCTGTGCGTAAGGGACAAGGCCGAAGACCTTTGTTTGGATGCCCGTGGTCTTCGGGCCCTCAGACGACACTGCATCACTCATCGTCATGATTCTGTCATTGACATTACTAAATGGGCCCAGGAATACTTCCAGAAACCACTGTCGCTAAACACAATCCGCCACAACTAAAGCTCTATCATGCAAAAAGGAAGCCATATGTGAACATGGTCCAGAAGCGCCGTCGTGTCCTGTGGGCCAAGGCTCATTTAAAATGAACTGTTTCAAAGTGGAAAAGTGTTCTATGGTCAGACGAGTCCAAATTTGACATTCTTGTTGGAAATCACGGATGCCGTGTCCTCTGGGCTAAAGAGGAGGGAGACCTTCCAGCGTGTTATCAGCGTTCAGTTCAAAAGCCAGAATCTCTGATGGTATTGGGGTGCATAAGTGCATACGGTATGGGCAGCTTGCATGTTTTGGAAGGCACTATGAATGCTGAAAGGTATATTAAGGTTTTTAGAGCAACATATGCTCCCCTCCAGATAACATCTATTTCAGGGAAGGCCTTGTGTATTTCAGCAGGACAATGCAAAACCACTGCAGCTATTACAACAGCATGGCTTCGTAGTAGAAGAGTCCGGGTGATCTCAACAAATTAGAATATGGTGACATGCCAATCAGGTAATCAACTCAAAACACCTGCAAAGGTTTCCTGAGCCTTTAAAATGGTCTCTCAGTTTGGTTCACTAGGCTACACAATCATGGGGAAGACTGCTGATCTTACAGTTGTCCAGAAGACAATCATTGACACCCTTCACAAGGAGGGTAAGCCACAAACATTCATTGCCAAAGAAGCTGGCTGTTCACAGAGTGCTGTATCCAAGCATGTTAACAGAAAGTTGAGTGGAAGGAAAAAGTGTGGAAGAAAAAGATGCACAACCAACCGAGAGAACCGCAGCCTTATGAGGATTGTCAAGCAAAATCGATTCAAGAATTTGGGTGAACTTCACAAGGAATGGACTGAGGCTGGGGTCAAGGCATCAAGAGCCACCACACACAGACGTGTCAAGGAATTTGGCTACAGTTGTCGTATTCCTCTTGTTAAGCCACTCCTGAACCACAGACAACGTCAGAGGCGTCTTACCTGGGCTAAGGAGAAGAAGAACTGGACTGTTGCTCAGTGGTCCAAAGTCCTCTTTTCAGATGAGAGCAAGTTTTGTATTTCATTTGGAAACCAAGGTCCTAGAGTCTGGAGGAAGGGTGGAGAAGCTCATAGCCCAAGTTGCATGAAGTCCAGTGTTAAGTTTCCACAGTCTGTGATGATTTGGGGTGCAATGTCATCTGCTGGTGTTGGTCCATTGTGTTTTTTGAAAACCAACGTCACTGCACCCGTTTACCAAGAAATTTTGGAGCGCTTCATGCTTCCTTCTGCTGACCAGCTTTTTAAAGATGCTGATTTCATTTTCCAGCAGGATTTGGCACCTGCCCACACTGCTTAAAGCACCAAAAGTTGGTTAAATGACCATGGTGTTGGTGTGCTTGACTGGCCAGCAAACTCACCAGACCTCTATGGGGTATTGTCAAGAGGAAAATGAGAAACAAGAGACCAAAAAATGCAGATGAGCTGAAGGCCACTGTCAAAGAAACCTGGGCTTCCATACCACCTCAGCAGTGCCACAAACTGATCACCTCCATGCCACGCCGAATTGAGGCAGTAATTAAAGCAAAAGGAGCCCCTACCGAGTATTGAGTACATATACAGTAAATTAACATACTTTCCAGAAGGCCAACAATTCACTAAAAATGTTTTTTTTATTGGTCTTATGAAGTATTCTAATTTGTTGAGATAGTGAATTGGTGGGTTTTTGTTAAATGTGAGCCTAAATCATCACAATTAAAAGAACCATAGACTTAAACTACTTCAGTCTGTGTGCATTGAATTTATTTAATACACGAGTTTCACAATTTGAGTTGAATTACTGAAATAAATGAACTTTTCCACGACATAAGAGATTATTTTATTTGTCACATACACAATTATATAGAGAGTATATAACCAGTAGTGAAAAGTATTCTCTGCATTTAACCCATCCTAAGTGAACACACACTCGGAGCAGTGAGCAGCCATGTTACAGCGCCCGGGGAGCAGTTGGGGGTTCGGTGCCTTGCTCAAGGACACCTCAGTCGTGGTATTGAAGGAGGATACTCCCCCCACCAACAATCCCTGCCGGACCTGAGATTCGAACCCACAACCTTCCGGTTACAAGTCCGACTCGCTATCCATTAGGCCACGACTGCCCCCGTGGCAAATTAGACATTCTAATTTATTGAGATGCACCTGTATATATTAATATATTAAAAATATTATATCAAAAAATTTAAGTTAATATTTCAATATATATTTTGTTTTTTACTGTATTTTAATCAAATTGCCTTGGTGAGCTAAGACTTCTTTTAAAACATCTTACTTTTTAACAGTAATGTAACCTTGCCATGTCCAAAAAATATCAAAATATCTTAATATTTTTCACAAAAAGCATGAATATGAATATAGAAGTTCAAAGCATGTTCATCCTAAAAAAATGCAGGTCATTATCTCTCTGATATGCATTTTTTATATTTTTTTCACCACATCAACACCTAATTGACCATTAAATGTCTGATCTAGATCTATTTAAGTTTCTTAAGCTGTCTTAACTATTACAGTATCTTCCTTTTGTTTCACCCATTTGTTGCAGATACAACTAAGAAACTAAAAGATGTTCTCCAGGAGTTTCATGGAGATGGGATTCTGGCCAAGTATAATCCTGAAGAGGTATTGCAACTCTTTATGGCCTTTTGAAGCACACTATTTTGCAATGTTCATGCTGAGCTAAGAATGCTATACTGGTCCGAATGTTATGATGATAATCTAATTTCAGTGGTTATTAGAGCCATTAAACTATATGATGTTCCTTTTGGGTAATGAAATTATTTCAGTTTCCATAATTGCTTGCCATCAATTTACTGAAGATGTTTTAACTTGTCGTTTTGTGCTGCACAGAAGCCAGAAATCCTCAATCAGGTAAATTGTCATTTTATGGTTTTACTGCCTGGCTGCGCAGTTATTTGGTCAGTATGAAATATTAACCGAGTAACAGGGTGAATCACCTTCAGCAGGAAATTGACTTTGAGGGTTTCAAGCTCTTCATGGAGACCTTCCTGGAGAGTGAACTTGCTGAAGAGTTCTGCCAGCATCTCTTCCTCAGTTTCTGCAACAACAAAGACCCCAAACCAAGCCCCTCCATGACAGACAAGCAGAGAATCATGGGTAATTTAAATCTGCCCATTCGCACAGGCTGAACAACCTTTATTCAGACTTTTTGTGAAAAACAAATATACTGTAATATCTACTTTAGTTTAGAGAAAACATTTGTAAAGTCAGTTTACACTACAACTAAAAAGTTTTTTTAAAGAATGTAATACTTTTATTCAGAAAAGATGCATAAGTGACAGTAAAGACATTTATAATGATACAAAAAAATTTTGATTTAAAATAATTGCTGTTATTTTGAGATTTCTATTCATCAGAGAACCCTGAAAAAATGTATCTGTCCACAAAAAATATTAAATGTTTGATAATAATCAGCATATTATAGTGATTTCTCTAGGATCATGTGATACTGAAGAAGACTGGGGTAATGACTGCTGAAAATTAAGCTTTGCCATAAATTACATTTTAAAATAGATTTTACATTATAATAACATTTCACAATTGTACTGTTTTAACATGTTTTGGCAGTCTTGTTGAGCATCTTTTTTCAAAAGCATTCAAAATCTTACTGAAGCTGGTAGTGTACAGTATAAACCAGTAATGTTGGCCACATATATGCACACAAAGCAAATATATTTTGTTTATTCCTGTTATTCGGTTTTATTGTATTACTTTGTCATAAAAACAATAAACTTGCAACATTATTTCCCAAAACTCCACCAGGGAAACAGCTATTTTTATGATTAAATCTCTTATTTCCCAGGGATTTCTAGCAAAAACACCCCACAAAAAGTGATGTCAAACATAATTTACTTGTGGTTTACAAGGTCTAAAACTCATGAAGGGAAGCTGCACACTGCCAAAGGTAACATCGTCCAAAGCTGTCGGTTCAGTCCAGCTGAAGGATATGATCTGCTACCTCTCTCTGCTGGAGGGCGGACGACCAGAAGACAAACTAGAATGTAAGATCACTTACTATGCAGTACCTTTCCTACTAATTTACTAGTTTTATTCATAATACCTCACAGTACACTCATGAGTCCTTTGTGGTGTTGAAGAAGCTACTTTTTGGTTCCATTAATGGTTTTCATAGAGAAAACACGAGGCGGTGCTGTCATCTACTGGCAGCTTTTGTCACATCTGTAATGGTTTTCTGATTGTAATTCCAGGCTGCTAGTTCAGAAACCTGTTGCTATGGGCTGCTCGGATGCTAATAACCTCTTGCTAAGGTCTAATACTGCCTCTGAGATGCTATTATGCAAGAAATAACAAACTGTTTGAATGAAAAACATCAGTGATGGGCTAGTTCAGATTGAATTGTGCTGAGCTTGATTGAATTGTCTTCTTGAGAGATGCTGCCATTGGCTGAGCTGCTGGTTTCCATGGCGACACCCACTTATAATGCCTCATAGAAAAGCTGAGATTGCACTCTGAATTGTAAGATTCTTTCCATAGATATCCTTTTTTTTGAGAATACAGAGCCATTTTCCTATCAGGTTACCCTTTTAGATGCAGAAATGATCTTTGTATTGAATCTGCAGTGTTTTCTCTTTTTCATACTTTCTTTATCTTTGTTTCTGTCGCAGTTATGTTTCGCCTTTATGACACAGATGGGAACGGGTTTTTAGACAGTAAGGTGAGACTTCATCTTTCCAGCAATCTTTCTGGTTTATTATTGTTGTATTAACAGCAAACGCCACCTAGTGGTTCATTGCTGGATTGGTTGTATTTACTAATTTCGCTCTTCTCTGCTAAATTTGTTTCAGGACTTGTCTGTAATTTTTAGTTTTATAGATGCTTTTCATAAAAAAGAGATTAAAAAGGACAGATTCAAGATGAGACATCTCAAGATAAACAAAATTTAATGTATATACTGATATGGTGTAAAAATTTTGGTAAATCTTGGTAGAAATTGCTATAAACTTTACAGCGATGTTGTGCAGAAAATGTCTTCTCCTCTCGAACAGGAACTGGAGCACATTATCTCTCAGATGATGCATGTTGCGGAGTATCTGGAGTGGGACGTCACAGAACTGAAGCCGGTAAAATAAACTTGAATTTGACCGTGGCCAGACAGTGTGTGCCAAATCATATTTGATCATATTTTTCTAATAATTAACATGTCTAACGTCATTGGTTTTGGGGTGTAGATTCTGGAGGAGATGATGCAGGAGATCGACTATGACCGTGACGGGATGGTTTCTCTTGAAGAGTGGGTCCAGGGTGGCCTGACAACTATTCCTCTGATAGTACTTCTGGGACTTGAAACTGTGATTATCTATTAAGCTTTACATATCTATCCTCCAGATGCAAAGACAAGGCTTGAGCCTAGTCCTAGACTAAAATGAAATTCTGAGCTGTTTCAACTGAAAGAAACTTACACTGACTGATCTTAAAATATCAGTGGCTTTGTTTTGTCTTAAGATGCACACCAGTAATGTTTTTCATAAGGCATGTTAATAAAAAAATACTTAAATGTCCTAATTGAACTATGGCCTAATCCTGGCTTAGTCTAAACACTGTCTGTGAAACTGGGCCTATATGTGTTTGTCCGATGTGTTTATTTTCCCATCTTGTCCATCTGTCTGTCCATCTATCCATTCATCCAAACCAAAAGAACAGATATATCATTGTTGATAAATTGAGATGTTACACTCTGTTTGCCCACTAGATGGAGTCCTCGACTAATTTTAAATGCAGTTTTGGCTGCACTAGTGGTCTGGTGCCTGATTTATTTTGCATGACATCCAGATTGGTAAAGATGCAGATTCAACATTTTTCAAAACATATTCCTTTCCTTTCAAGTTCTGCATTGTCTCAGCAGGATTCCAGAATACCCTTTATGTAATTTGCTGTAGTGTTTTTCATCACAGTTGTCATAGTTGTATTATCCCTGTCAAGTCCTCATAGCTGTCTTCCTCTCATTCTCTCGCTATTATCTTTGTCTTTTTCACTCTCTCTGTTTTGCAGAATGTAAAGGATGACGGGCAGCATGTGTGGAGACTGAAGCACTTCAGTAAACCTGCGTACTGTAACCTTTGTCTGAATATGTTGATTGGATTGGGAAAGCAAGGCCTCTGCTGCTCCTGTAAGTCCAGCACCAGAACTTCATTTATTATATTAACCACCAGTCACTTCTGTTCACTTATCATTTTGTGCCTTATGCTGTAAGTGCAAATGGACAAATACAAGTCAAGATCATCTAATTCATTTATTTTCTAATATAAGCTAATGTATTAATTATCTCATCTTTAAACTTTGACATTCAAAGAATTAAAGATGGTTGCAAGGTCATAATAAGACAGTGCAATTTCAAATGTTTGTATTTTATTATTTTATAACTTTGGTGAAGTAATATGTGTTTTTTAAATGTATTTATAAATTAATATATTAATAAATGCTGACATTAAATAACCAATTGTAGAAATTATAATAGTAATACATTTAATTAAAATACATGTTAAAGTATTAAAAATGATAAAAACTGATACGAAAAACAAATGATCAAAACATTTTTACTTTACACTATGAATACATTTTCTGTGTCTGTTTTACAGTCTGTAAGTACACCGTTCACGAGAGATGTGTGGCTCGAGCCCCCCTGTCCTGCATCAAAACATACGTCAAATCTAAGAAAAACACTGAGGTGCGTCGAATTGTAGTGTTTAAAAACCAGCACGCTTGGATCACCAATGCTTCACGGGGCTTAGACCAAGGGCTTCTTTTCAGCTAATGAAATTAGAAAGAAATTCTTTCTCTAAGCATTGCTAATTACATGATTAACCTGGTTTAAACAGAGACCTGAATACACCAATGATGAGCCGTAATCAAAGCCTATGCTCATTTGTGATATGCCTGTATATTCTTTCTTCCTCTCTCTCTCTCTTTCTCTATATATGCATTTATTTGCATTTTTACATATTAACAAAAGCTCTTTTTTAATAGATTATGCATCATTTCTGGGTTGAGGGAAACTGTCCAAGCAAGTGTGATAAGTGTCACAAAACTATCAAGTGTTACCAGGGTCTTACAGGCCTTCACTGTGTCTGGTGCCAGATTACTGTGAGTTTATCAGTATTCATAATTATCAAATAAATATTGATGAATTATCTGATCTGTTTTAAAGTTATGTTCTGCTCTGTCTTGCAGCTACACAACAAGTGCGCTTCTCATGTCAAACCCGAATGTGACTGCGGATCACTGAGGGATCACATACTTCCTCCAAACACAATATGCCCTGTTGTACTGGTAATATGTCATATTTCTTTTCCTACGTTATTTTGGGACTCATTTGATATATAAAGCTCAGCTCTTTTAGACTTTTACATGTGACCTTTAACTGCAGGAGAGACAGTCCACTCTGAGAAAAGACTCCAGCCAATCAGGAGGCCGGGGGAAAATACAAAGGACCAATTCAGTATCAGTGGATGGACAGGGGCTTCAGGTGAATGACACACACTTATAGTCGGATATTGCTAAAAAACAGGAAGTCCCAGGGGTACATTTCCTGCAGATGGAATCAAACAAAATAACATAGTGCTTTAGTGAATCTAATAGTCCCTAATGCTATCAGGCAAAATACATGATTGATATGAAATACATTTGGGAGTTGACTTAGCTAGTTTTATGTTTTTCATGCATGCATCTTTTATGATCATCTCATATAAATTAGGGACAATATGTGATCTTTTAGAATTTCTTCATACATATGTATTATGCATTATTAATTATTTGTAATTATTTAATAAGGCTGATGTCCTACTGTATAAAAGCTTATATTTAAATTCTGTATTTCTGTCTAAATAAATCAGTTTTAAAAATAATGAAAAACACAAAAATACATTCATTAAAAATAAACACTAACAACTAAAATAATTGTTTTAAATCCTACAAATGAATCTAGGCATTACAACATTATGATATGCAGTATAAAACGTGTTCTTCAAAAATAAATATTTATATTTGTTAATGATTACATTTAACAGTATATCCATTATTGACTGACACACATTCATTTAAAAAGAAAAAAAAGAGGTTAAAATAACTGATATAATAAGATATAATCTTCATTCCTATTTAAACTAAAATATAAGTATACATATAAAAAATCTATTAACATAATGTTAACGATTAACTTCCTGGTGAGTCATCAACTAAGTTTTGCTCAAAATTACAATTGTATCTCAAAATCACACTTCTATGCAGCAGTGACCCTCTGTGATTGGGTGTTGTCTGAGCATAGTAATGACAGAACGAAAAAAGACGAATCATGTCCTGGGTCATCCATCTTGGCTGGTGGCGGCTAACCAGTGTAATAATCAGGATTATTATTTATAATTAGAGGAAGTAATGGATCACTCGTCACCGGACGGGCGGCTCATTAATTCACCTGGGCCTGCTGGGATTGTTTCGATGGGTTCTGTTTTAAGCGCTTCATCTGTGTCACTGTCCACCGGAAGACGACTCACACTCTCTGGATTAGTTTGTGCGTGTGGCGTCCGCTCCAAAACCCCACAATCATCATGCACCCATGCAGAAAAGTGACTCATGGTCAAAGACAGTCATTAATGACTAAATATGGAGCTGATTACTGAGCTTTGCCAGTTGCGTCTCATGACGTGGGTTTTACATGGGTAGTGCATCACAGACTTTTTGTACTGAAGAGTTATTCTGAGATCTTTATGAGCAGATCAGACTCGATTACGTCAATGTGATTTTAAACTCTGTTTTATAATTATGAGAGAATGGAGAGAGAATTATCACATTGCTGACTGAAAATTAAGGTTCAGGCGGTGAAGAAAATGTTAAGAAAAACCTTTGTTGAAGAATCAATACATATGAGTATTTTCTGAGATGCATGGTATTACTAAATATAAATTTGTGAATTTAAGGATGTTTTATGCACTCTGTTGGTCATTAAAAATGTTATCATAAAGCACAACAGCTGATTTAAAAGCTAAATTCACGTAAAATGTTTCTAGATTAGGATATGTAAAAATTCCTTTTTTCTTTTTAATCTGTAGATTACTCCGTTAGAAGGAACTCATCCATTGTTGGTTTTCGTCAACCCTAAAAGTGGAGGCAAACAAGGGGAAAGGTGAGATTTGTGAAAGATGGTGTCAGATTTTAATAAGAAAGTTACACTTCAGTATTTTCATATAGCATTTTTACTGTCTTTGAATCAGTCTGCATAATTTATCCATCACTACAGTTTGTTTGACACCAGTGCATACCAGTTTCAGTCAAATTAGCAATGCACTGAATGTGTTCGAGGTTGTTGATGAAACTTCTCTGAGTTACAATTACAGTTTCACATCCATTTCTGGCAACCTAAATGAGGATCTAATCAAATCAGTTGCAATTTTCAATCCATTTTTGGCATCCTAAAGATCCTTATCAGATTTCAGTTCCTCTTGATGGACAATATTGGATGAGATGGCCATGATCACCAGTATTTCTTGAATAGCTAATGTCTTGTAATAGCTAATATATGACAAAATCCTTAGTTTCTATTGCGAATTCATCTAACCACACCCATCTATTATTAAAAAAGTCACTGTAAAATATAATCCTGTTAAATTTATGTACAAAAATGGCATCTGTGGTTGCCAGAAATCCATTATAAAAATATGGTGAATGGAATATTGGTGCCTTAAGTTAATATACCAATTAAGTCTATTTAAGTTAATATACCAATGAACTTCCAAAATACTTCAAAAATACTTGAATGACCAAAATCTGTATGCCTTTACTGATAACCACCATAATAATACAGGTGGTAAAATAGAAAGCCACATAATAAATCAGAGTTCATCATACATTAAGTAGCCTGTCCTTGAAACATTGCACAGGATCATACACACAAAAACAAAACACTATCAGGGTAACACATGACACTAAAATATTGCAGTAAACATTAACTAAATATTGACAGAAAATGTATAAAAACACCATAATGTACATTAGTGATAAAAATAAGAAGAAACAAAACTATTTAAATAAAATATAGTCATGCTGTGGGAATGTACTTTTATTGTTTTTCACTGTTAAAATGATGAAAAAATAATAAAATTAATAATAATAATATTAATGTACATTAGTGAAAACAAAAAGTAACCAGAAACAAACAAAAACAAAAAAGTTCCAAAACATAGCCTAGGCATATGTGATGTGTGATGTGATGTTGGTATTTATTATTATAATATAATATAAATATAATTAAGAGTTTTTACTTGAAAAATCATACATTTGAAAATATTTCTCAATAAAATTACATGTAATATGATGTTACCATTTATAGTTCACCATATACAGTATAATTATATACAATTGACAGGTTTTTTACTTTAGCAATTGTATGGTCTTTTCTTTAAAAATACAGTTTATAGAAGATCATCTTTACCCAGATGTTAAAACAAAAGGGACTTTATTGACATTTTAATGCCATTTTCTCCTAGCCATTGATTTGTTTAGAACATTTGATCATTGTTAAAAAAAAAAACTATGCCATAATTTATTTAAAATATATTTATTTCATACTAACTTCAAATCCATAAACATATTTATTAACATATCACATAAGATGTATTGATATAAAATTATATTTAAACTTTGGTATTTCCTTATTGCACAATGCACATTTCTTAATATTATGTCTAAAATGTGTTTTAATGTCACTATAGATGAGGATTGTATGATCTCTGTGTAATATCAATCTTTAAATGAAATATATTTAAAGTGTATCTGAAGTATACTTGCAATAGTTCCACTTTATAAATATATCTTTAGTTGGACCTCAGCACTACTTTAACACAATTAAAGTGCATAAAGTATAAGTGGTTCCAATTTAGCAGAATTTAAGTATAACTGTTTAGTATACCACAAGTACAATTGCAGGGTATTAAGCACATAAATATGTAAATGTATTTATATACTTTTATAAAAGGATTTGATTTTTTTTTTTATTATAAATTTCTGTTTATAACTTCTGCCCTATCTAGGATCTTCCGAAAGTTCCAGTACCTTCTGAACCCCCGTCAAGTCTACAACCTGGCCAAGAACGGCCCCATGCCTGGGTGAGTGACAGTTCTCCAGACACTCCAGAGAGGCTTTTCTCTTATCATTCTAACAGAAGCATTTAGCTCCCTGCTGTCTAGCTTTCTGGGAAACGTATTGTTGTGCCACATTCTCGCTTTATGATCATAAGAGTTCTGACACCCCCACGTTAACAATACATTGTATATGCAGACACTGCTTGATAATAAAGTGCACTAATTCATGCATGACAATCTCGCTCTGCATCTTAGCTGTAAATGTAGACATTATTAAAGGGTTAGATCCGCCATCACAAACACCGCGGAGAACAAAGCCAGACTGTGGAAGTCTCCAGTGCTGACAGTCAGCTGGTAATAATAGATTCATGTTAGTGTTAGTGTGTTGCCGCTCTCAGGGCCTTGTGTGATCACGCATACCATTGCCGGTGTCAATCAAAAGCACGCAACCATGCGGCTCTGTGATCACTGACTGAATTTGTTATTAGTATGCCAGCTACGTGGTCACTTTTGAATTAAGTGCAGAGCCGTGAGGGTTGTGACAATACTCAATGAGACTTTATTTTGAAAATGGAATTTCAAAGAGCAATAAAGAAAACAGAAATGCTATTGGGTGTGAATATTTGGGTAGACAGTGAATCAATTCCATTCACTGTTCATACTGTAGGTTTTTGATTCAAATTTGGAAAATTCAGAATGTGAATTAGAATTAGTGATATGATTCTATATGCATTTTTATAAATGCATTTATGGGTCTTGGGCAAAAAAGAAGAAAGATAAACTACTCTAAATGCAGTTAAAGAACTGAAACACTTTTCAACATTGATAATAATAATAAAATAAAATCGAGAGCCAAATCAGCATATTAGATCGGCTTCTGAAGGATCATGTGACACTGAAGACTAGAGTAATGACTGCTGAAAATTCAGCTTTGCATCACAGGAATAAATTACATTTGAAAATATATTAAAGTAGAAAACAGTTATTTTAAATTGTAATAATATTTCAGAATTTTATTGTAGTTTCAATTGTTGTATTTTTATAGTTTTATTGTATTTTTATTGTATTTTCAATAAAACAAATGCAGCCTTGGTGAGAATTTTTTTTTTTTTCAAATAAATAAAATAATAAATAAATCATACATACATAAATAAATACAAATCTTACCAACCCCAAACTTTTGAACTGTAGTGTATTTTTCACCAAACCCTCAGTTACAGTAATTGGATTCCTAGCACTTTAAATCAGTGATTCAAAACCAATGATTCACAATTCAAACATCTTATTGGAAGATCAATGCATAGAGATGGCAGTTTTTACTTGAATGTTTTCTAGTGTAGGAATATTTTTGAAAGGATGATTACTGTTGCTCTTGACCTTTGATTAATTTATTTTTTCCCCCAGATTTTTATGATTTTATAAATGCACCCCACTGAGCGATGCTTTCCAGACACCATTTAGTGACCTTGTCAGCCAATTTGCTTTTGAACCTATTGATTATGGCTTTTGAAGTCAGGTGTAGCCTATGTATTGACGTTTCTCTGCTGGTGGAAAAGATAGCTTTTGACTTTATGCATTCACAGTCACATCTGTTGAAATAACACACGAGCTTGGCGTAGTCATGTGATGATAATGTGACATTGCTTTGTCGAGGTGACTGTCAGCTGTAGCTCTGGGCTGTCTGTCAATTACAGGCCCTGCTAATACAATTAGAGCAAATTGAGTGTTTGTTTCTTCATACTCAAACATCCTCAAAGTTGCTTTTTCATGTGATTGGTCATCTGTTTTTGCTGTCTAATATGATTTGCCAAGCCTGCATGTCCCAATAAGTAAAGTAATTGAGAGTCTTATTTTGTGCACATTCTACTATGTAAGGTCCCTTCATGCAGTTAGAGCTTTATTATTGTGAAGGAACGGAAGAAGCTGCAATGAACATTGCCTTGGTAGATCTGATTAGCTTCTGAACAGGCTTGGCTTTCCAAAAGATGGATTTGCATTTGTTATTTAAACAAAAGATTCATTCATAATCCAATACAGTGAAAAAGATTTCACTATTTTACTGTTTTTTTATGTGTATTGTCTAATAAATCATGGTTATCTTTCATTAAATACATGCATATACAGTATTTAATAGTTGTGGAAGTATAAAAATATGGTTAAATTGCTTTTCTAACACTTAGTAATTCTGAAAACGCTCTTTATTTCAGCTTAAATTTCTTTCGAGATGTTCCAGATTTCAGAGTCCTGGCCTGTGGTGGAGATGGTACCGTTGGATGGATTCTTGATGTTATAGGTGAGTTCAGATGAAAACACAGTTGTATGATGCCCATATAGTGCTTGTTTGTTTGCTTTGGCCTCTTGTTGAGTCATTTCTTAAAGCAATTAAAAGCTTGAGTCGTGTGGATCAGGGCTTCCATACTTGTAAATTAAATCCAGGAAGTTTTCATTCTAGATTGAATAAAAACAACATGCTAAAGTAAACTTCATAACATAAAGACATCTTGAGGAAATACTGCGAAAAAGGCTTTTCTTGTTGTTTCAGAGGCTCTTTTGTACAGAAGTGATTTTGTTATATTTGTCGAAATAGTCAAATACTTATTTTTCACAGAACTAAAGCTATTACATTCGTATTTTACGTACATTCGTACACCTGTATTTTGGGGCAAATAGGATGATTATCTTTCTTCAAGAAATGGCATATTATTTATATCATCTGAAGAATAGTCTCCGCAGGTGATTTTTTTAGATGACTGCATCCTCATTTAGTCCTTTATTTGCGTCAAAAATTGCCTCTTTTTTATCAATCAAAACAAAGGCAGAGTAATAGACTGGATGCTTTCAGAGGAGTGTATTAGAAAAGAACCACTGTAGTTTTGACATGGCCATTTATTTCATTATACATTACATGTGTATATACATATGTACTGTAGTCTGTATGGTGTATGTGTATGGCTCAAAATCAGCAAAGAGGTAATTAAATGTAACAAATCATGTAAAAATGTATCATCTTTTATTGGAAAATTAAACAACATTTTATTAAACTTTGATCATTGATTTAATCTTTTAAACAACCTAATTTCAGTGAGTGAAGAACAAATTTATACTTCAGTGTTATGTACATTACAGTTTCTGACAGACAGCCTGTTCTTCTTCTTCTTCTTCTTCTTGAAAGTGATGATGTAGTATTGTGGGTTTTCCAAAAAAATTGTGTTCTTTGAACCTCTAAACTACAAATACTATTGTGCATGTTATTTTTGACAGACATCAATGTTTTTATATTCAAATGATGTAGACTTTAGTTCTAATGTTCTGTGTAAATGGTTTGATTTCTGGTTTTTATGTCAAAAAAGAGGTTTTGATGCACAAAGTAGTTTTTAGTGTCTCTTAAAAATCTTTTATTTAAACCTATGAAAATGCAGATCCTGTTGTAAATAATAGTGAAAAAAATCACTTCTTAAAACTGTTCCACTATTACCCTTAGCAGATTTTGACTCTATGTAAACTATGTACTGTGTATAGTACAGTTGAATTCCCATAAATAGCCCTTTTTATTGCTTTATTTTCTGGAGCAAAGGTAAAACAAGTTATATTTTTCCCCTCTGCCATTACAAAACAACTTTAGTGGAATCATGGGATGTTCTTTTTTCCTATTGTTCTCTAAAGTGCTGTTCTTTTTCTTAGATAAAGCCAACTTTGAACAGAATCCCCCTGTGTGTGTACTTCCTCTCGGCACAGGAAATGACCTTGCAAGGTGTCTGCGCTGGGGTGGAGGTAATTTAAGTCATTTCAATATTTGAATCCTAAAGCCTAAATCCACACTGCGAGCCACACTGGGAAACTTATCACATATTATCACTGTAGTATTTCACAGTTTTTTTACTCATTCATAACTACTTAGATCTAAATGTTACAAAAACATCAGTTCCTTGTCTATAAATAGCTGGAGCACAATGAATCCAAACCCGAAACACCTCAGTGGAGTAACTTGTAATGTGTCCTTTGGCTTTCAGGCTACGACGGAGAAAGTCTTTTGCAGATTCTCAAGGACATTGAGAACAGTACTGAAGTGATGCTGGACAGGTGGAAGATTGACATCACTCCTGTAGACAAAGATGAAAGAGGAGATCCAGTCCCGTACAGCATCATGAACAATTACTTCTCTATTGGCGTGGTGAGTCTGAACAATAAAAGTTGCATGTAGAGACCCCTGAGGCTCCTTAACAATCCACATACTTCCACTCTTTCCCTCCCAATAAACAGAGAGAGACTCGCATATACGCATCTGGCCGGTGTGCTAGTCTGGTCTATTAACTGTGATACAGTATGTGATGACTGTGAGTGGAGTTTATGAATGAAGAAGTGAATAAGGCCCCTAAGTAATAAGACTAAATGAGCTAATCAAGAGGGCTGAGTGCTTTTTGAAATGCCAAGAGCATCTATTACATTAACAAAGCCGTCCCTCATCACTGCGGTGAGGAGCGAAGCTTGCCAATTGACAATGAAATATGCCGTAGACGTTACACGGCTCTCGTCTTACTGAACGACGATCAAACACGTCGTGTGTTGATGCATCTCGGGCCGTCTGAAATCTAATGATGCTTATTACGGCGACCGCATGTCAGCCATTATCCAGAAATGTCAAGGGAAATACGGTAATTGACATTTACAGGTTTGACGGCTCTGTTTTATTTTAGATTTGTACACATCTTTAAAAAAAAGAAATTGTAATGAGGGAGACATGCTTGGACAAATGTTAGTCAATGTCATCTTGTTAATAAGGGAATTGATGGCTTTAAGTATTGATTTATGAAACATTCAGTCCCATGTTCACCTTTACATAAAACAAGTCTTTGATAGATAGACAGAGAGATAGACAAATATATATATATATATATATATATATATATATGTATATATATGCAAAATGTTAATAATTGAAACAAAATAAGAGGGATCATGAAAATTGCATGTTATTTTTTATTTAGTACTGTCCTGAATAAGCTATTTCACATAACAGATGTTTACATATACTCCACAAGACAAAATAATAACTGAATTTATAAAAATGACCCCATTCAAATGTTTACATACCCTTGAAAATGACTATGTGTAATTTCCTGGATGATCCACGACTGTTTTTATATTTTGTGATAGTTGTTCATGAGTCCCTTGTTGGTCCTGAGCAGTTCAACTGCCTGCTGTTCTTCAGAAAAATCCTCCAGCTCCTGCACATTCTTTGCTTTTCCAGCATCTTCTGCATTTTTGATCCCTTTCCAACATTGACTGTATGATTTTGAAATCCATCTTTTAACACTAAGGACAATTGAGGGCATAACTATTACAAAAGGTGAAAACATGTACTGATGCTCAAGAAGGCCATACAATGCATTAAGAGACGGGGGGTGTAAACTTTTTAAATTGGATGATCAGGGTAAATTGTACTTATTTTGTCTTCTGAAGTTCAGTACTAAATGAAAATATATGATCGTTAAACAAAATGAGAAGAATTTACACATCATCATCCTGTTCAAAAGTTTACATGCCCTGGCTCTTAATGCATTGTGTTGCCTTCTTAAGCATCAGTAAATGTTTTCATATTTTGTAATAGTTGTGTATGAGTCTCTCAGTTGTCCTCGGTGTGAAAATATGGATCTCAAAATCATACAGTCACTTTTGGAAAGGGATCAAAAATGCAGAAGATGCTGGAAAAGCAAAGAATGTGCAGGAGCTGGAGGATTTTTCTGAAGAACAGCAGGCAGTTGAACTGCTCAGGACCAACAAGGGACTCATGAACAACTATCACAAAATATAAAAACGTGGATTATCCAGGAAATTACACATAGTATTAAGATTCAAGGGTATGTAAACTTTTGAATGGGGTCATTTTTATAAATTCAGTTATTATTTTGTCTTGTGGAGTATATGTAAACATCTGTTATGTGAAATAGCTTATTCAGGACCGTACTAAATAAAAATAGCATGATCCCTCTTATTTTGTTTCAATTATTAACATTTTATATATTCTGCAAGGGGTATGTAAACTTATGAGCACCTTATGATCACAACTGTATATATATATAACATATTTGTAATTATAATTTTAAAAATGGTTTTAATTTTCAATTACATATATACATACTTTTATACATACTATAAAACTATAAAAATGTTGTAAACTGATTTATAAATAGATCGATCTCTGTCTCATTAATTATTCAGCTGCAATATATTCAGTACTGTGTTAATGAAATTCAATTTTCAATGTGTTGACAAATTTAGTTGTTTGTTTGGATTATAGAGAAGTGCAAATCTCAGTGGGATCAAGTGATATTTTTCCTATCACATTTTACAAGAAAACATAAATTCCTTTTGAAAACAACTGAAAACCAATAGAGATTACAGAGCAAGTCGTGCTCATAATTACTTTGCAGATTATGCAAATGAAAAACAATGTCTTCCGTAATTATGTATATGAACTCTAGGAACAAAACAGCCAACAAATGCAGCTGTTGCCAGACAAGATCAAGAACATTTTAACAGATAGGGGTAATTTAAGACATTTACATCAATATCTGTGTCACAGCTTCTAAACAACTTTAACTTTTAGGTCTAAATTAACAGGAGCTCAGCATATGCATCATTGCCCATATTTGTAACTTAAAATATCACCATTTCATGTAAGAGTGAGTTTTTTTAAGACCAACTAAAGAAGATGTAAGGAATAAATGGAAACAAACACAAAGAAATTCAACAAAATGAAGTGCATTTATGATTAAAGCAAAAACAAATAACTGCCAATAGGGTCCAGGAAAAACACGTTTATTTTTTGACCCCGTTGGCAGATCTTTTTTCTTGTTTTAAGCATAAACACATTTCTCAGGAATCAATTCATTTTGCATCTCAAGAATGTATCCTGATTTAAGGATTTTTAGATATTTGTACTGGAAAACAAGACAAAAAATACTGAGGAATATATTCTATTTTTTTTATTTTATTTTTTATTTCATTGTATGCAACCTTTAATGAATTTCAATTAATTTAAGACTTTCTGCTCCACTTTAAGACCTTTTAAATGCTTTTTAAGAAACCCTGTCAAAAAGAAAACTTTAGCACTTCAAAAAGAAAAAGGAAAAATGTATTTCTCATAGCAAGCACTGATAAATAGCCTAGAAGAAATACAGCAAAATACTTTTTAAAAAAATTAGTCACATTTAAATCCAAGGACCAATAGGATTGGTAAAACAAATATAACGCATCATCAAAAACTCTCAAATCAAAGCTGTTCTTCATATTAACGCTTGTCTCACTGACTGATCACCCTGTCAAGTGATATTTTGGGTAATTAGGTACCATTTAAATACCAAAGTTGAAATATCCCTCTCCGTTAGACAGGGGGTGTTATCATTTCAGTCAGAGCCAGAAGCTAGAGACAGTCCCTAATCACACAGGATCGCCTAAGATAATGTAGTCTGTTTCCTAATGACCCTGCGCTCATGTCAAAGTCATTACTCTCCCGCTGAAGGCACATCATCTGCCTGGACAAGCCGTAATTGGACTAAATGGTGAACTATGAGAGAACATTACACATGTCCCTTTATTAATTTGGGCACGAGAGTTTTGCAGTGGTAATTATCGAGGAGGGGTGGACAACGGCAGATGAAAGATAGCGAGTGACTGACTGCTTCAACTTTGACTTTAGAGTCAATGAAAGGAAATCTGCTCTCTCTCTCTTTCTCTCATGGACGCCGGATACGATGACGTCTCTGAAAGCTCCTTGGTTTCAGCGCCGGGGCATCAAACCAGAGCCAGACCGAGGGGAGACTGTGCCTTTGCTCTCATGTTTTTATTTATTGTGCAGTTTGTAAGAAAAGAGCAATACAATCTTTTAGATACACCTGTCATTTTACCTTTCTTCTTGTTCTGGGTTGAAGAAAACCAAGACTGGTGGGACCCCGGGCCTCCCTTTGCTCTGCAACTAACGGCGGGTTTAAAAGATGTCAACAGTAAAGGAATTGATTTTTTTGGCTTACACTAGACTTTTTCAGCGGTGAGCTAGCAGGGGGTCTTCTGTGTGGAGGTGGTTTCATTGGAGGGGCTGGATTCACAAATGGTCCTAACAGTGTGTTTGGGGCTTGGGGGAAAAGAGAGGGAGGCCCTCTTGGAGGAAGAAGAAAGTTTCAGCAAGTTTTTTAATCTCTGTTTGAGCACACCCAAGTTCACTCATACTTTATTTCCTCCGAATATACCTAGTCAGGTGGAAATGACCTGTTTGTGGAACACTTTTTGCGAACCTTTGAACTCCATACAGTGCTATTTTAGGACACTTTTCTTGTTTTTGTTCATATTTAGAATACAGATTTTATTTTTCTATTTTTCTTTTCATTTTACTTCTAAAGTTTTAGTAATTTTGTTGAATTTTTATTATATTTTTTAAATGTCTACATAGTTTTAAGTTTTAGTTTTAGTTATTTTAGTACTTCACATTAAACTAAATGAAAATGAGAATTTGTTTATTACTTTTTAAAAGCTTTTTATTTTACATTTAGTTTTAGTTATCAGTAATAACTGTTTCTATAATCCTAAATTATCATTGCTATAATTTGCTTTGATGATTCAACAGAATTGGCATGTATTAAAAATCATGTTTTATTCCTGAAAATGTCACAAGGCATTTAAATTATGTTTTAAATCAAACAATATAATAATTATAGTCCAAGACCCTGACTGATGTAAACAAATCAAATCAATTTAAACTATCTAATAAAGAAAAGATTGACTGTTACACATCTTCTAACTTAACTTAGCAGTAAAAAGTATTATTTCAAAATTAGCTAGGAAGCCAAACTTTTAATATTTTATATATATATATACACACACACACATATATACAGTATATATATATATATACACACACAAGGACGAAGAAGATTCTCCTCTTCGTCCTTACAAATGATCAGGCCTTCAGAATCTAAATTCCTCAATCAGGACATATAGTCACTTTACATTTCAACCACCATCTCTATACATCACCATAGCAACAAAACATTTACAGTACACAAAACACATGCAAACAGAGCGCACACAAGTGCATCTGAACCTCTACCCCCAGATGTCAGAGTACATGTGACGGGCGCCAGCAGAGCCGCAGCATCCTGTATGTGTGTGTGGTTAATTAGCCTGAACCACGTGTTCAGTCCTCTTGTCAATACTCATCATCGTTGGCTAGAACCCCAGCAAAGAATCGCAAACACCTTATCTGTTAACACACATACATATGCATGGAGCTCAAACTTGTTTCCAGTCATGTGGAAGGGCGATCAGGCCCGTAATTGGAGCTCGGTGTGGGGGAAGGAATTTAGTTTTTGTCGTCAGAGTTTTGTCTGGTTTTAAAATACATTCATCTGGTTTTAAAATAAACATGTCTCTGTCTGCGACGTCTCTGACGTGGGGCTTTTGTTTATAGCTAATGGTCCGTGATAAAACCATCATGAAACTATTCAATACAATCCTCAATCTGTTGTCTTTTCATCTTCACACAGCTGTTTTGACAAATTCAAGATTTTAAGACCCAGATGCACAGAGGATAATGAGAGAATCTGATGCGCGAGTGTAATACGTCAAAGGCTCCTAACGAACCATTGTCAGAAGCTCGCAAAACAGCGATGATGGTGTATCGGTGTGCATAAAAACCTGATCTGATTTGCTTTATTCCTCCTTTTGCAGGATGCATCCATCGCTCATCGATTCCACATTATGAGAGAGAAACATCCAGAAAGGTTTAACAGCAGGTACCGCTCGCTCTCTATCTCTGTGTTAACACCAAACACTTCACCAACACTGCATCTTAACTCCCACTGTTTTGGCTGTCATCTCAATCTGTAAGCTCGCCAGCGTGTCTGCTAGGTTTACAGTGAGTTAATGCCTCGATAACTCTCCTTTCCCCTCAGGTGTGTCTTTGAGACTTCTGCCATGCTTTTATTCTCTAAAATTAGATGATGATGTGGGATTGCATTGTTAAGAATTCCCAAAACTTGATCTGATGCTGAATAACCCTCTTAGTCTGAAAAAACAGTTTTCATGTATTAATGAACATTAATATTTAATTAATAATTAAGAGATGCATGCATATATATATATATATATATATATATATATATTACAGATAGATAGATAGATTATAATATATTTTAATATAACGTTTTCATTATTCATTACTATTTTTATGAAGAATTTATTGATATTGTGTGAATATGTACTCATGTTTTCAATAAAAAGCAACTGTAGCTGATTCCAAGTATTTTAAAATGTAATATAATCTAATTACAAGTACTTAATTTTTTTAATCTGATTGCATAATCCAGATTACATGTAATCAGTTACTACCCAGCAAGTGCATGTACAGAGAGAAAGAGATACAACCAATATTTAAAATTATATAAGTTATTCATACATAAACATATATACAAGCATATCTAAAATACTGTAGCCTATATAAAAAAGACAAAGTATTGATTTTTGCAGCATGCACTTCATATAGGCTTATTCATAATTTATTGATTCTCCCTAATTCTATTTTTATTGTATAAAAATACACACACACATATACATATAATTTTTCTTTAGTTCTTTAGTCAAGAATAAATCTCCACCCCTACCAGAAAATGTAATATAACCACTGTAATAAAAGAAATATAACACTGTTTTTAAAACAAGTTTAAAAGCCCATATTGATCACTGATAATATGAATATTATACATATTTTTTCCAATCATAGATGTTTTTTAAAGGCTTAATATTCAGATACAGCTATATAAATAAGGTATTTATAGGTTGGCTTCCCTGAAATCTAAACACTGTGGACTCTGTGGTGCTTTTAAAACATTGACCTGACACAACAACTCTGGCTCAACCAATGGTGTGAATTTGGGGCGGGACTTTCTGTTTGTCTGACCAATAGATGACCAGGAAACCTGTTTGGAAATATTAATTACTTTGTATTTGCATTTACTGTATTACTGTACTGTACGTGCCAGTGTCACAGAAATTATACACTTCACCTTTACTTTATTGTATATTGCTATTGAAGTAACATTGTGAGCCAAGTTTACTCATGTATGTATTTACAAAAATAATTTACTTCATAAAATCCTGTTCTTTTAGGACCTTTATGAATAGTCGAGCAACAGATGTAGGTGCTCCTTTGTGCTGGAGTGTTTTATTCTTTGCTAAAAGGATCTGAGTGATGTGGAACATCTGTGATTAGCCCACAATGTGTGCACCTTCTAATGATGAGCAAATTTGATATCTATGCTCCCATTAATATTTAATGTCCCAATAAGTCAGTACGAACGCAGCCGAGTAATTGGTTGGGTAATTGAATTTGCTTGGGTAGTTTGACATCATTTTTCCATCACCGTGATGACACAAGACCTTCAGGAGAGTCTTTTAATAATCAAATGATAATTATACTTTCTACGTGCGGTCCTATATTTCAAACCTGGTGAGCAGATAACATTTTAATTTCAGGAATTAAGGATTGGTCAGGAGTCAGAAGACACAAATGCCTTTGTTTATAGGACTGTGTTGATGTTGATTCAGATCCGTGTGGGACGTATAAAGAATCAAACCGTATTCTGATCACACAAAAGCATGTGTACAGGAACTGTTTTATACCACTGTGTCTTTTGAATAATGATTAAGATATTTTAAGAAAATTATACCATCTGTTATTTGAGTTTGATAAATAATTCACATGAGAGAATGGGTTTAGATCTTTCTATTACATAGTATCTTTTCTCCCTCAATAATGTATGATGTAGGAAGGTATTGCAGATTTTTCTAGGAACCTTTATCTTTTACAAATATATAGCTGTTTTAATATATCATCATATTAGTGAAGCAAAGGGCAAGCATATCTCGCTTACAGTTCATGGTACTGGAGGGTTTTTTATTGACACTGACAGATCTTAACCCAGGGGTTGTTCTGTGAAACAGGGCCTTTTACAGTTTGATACGGTGCTTTTAATGATACATTTTGCATGATTTTCAGAATTCTTGTTCAGATAAATAGTGTGTTAATGTGTTAACGAATTACACTGCCATCATGAATTAAGAAATCATTTGAGGACACATTTGGGCACAATTAATGGAATTAAATCAGAAAAGATTCAGAGAAATTTAGCATTATTTCACTTGCTCACCAACTCAATCCTCTGCTGTGAATGGGTGCCGTCAGAATGAGAGTTCAAACAGCTAATAAAAACATCACAATAATTCACAAGTAATCCCAGCCCGATCTCACGGCAATTCGTACATTTTTGATAAATCGTACATATTTTATGAGTTGCCAATTCGTATGAATTTGTACGAATGACCTACACCTAACCCCGCCCCTAAACCTACCCGTCACTGGGGTTTAGACAAATCATACTAAATCGTACGAGTGAGGTCGTACGAATTAGCCACCTCGTAAAATATGTACGAATTGGTCGTGAGATAGCGTTGGAAGAACACATTATCTGAACATATCGTTTGCCAAGACGTTATTTTTTATTTGCTTCAGGAAATAAAAGACGACTTGGAACCCTCAACTAGGAGTCACGCAATACCAGCTCGATCAAAACCTCTAACAAACCTTCATTTTTTTGTCCTCCGGTTCTTTTCAACGTACTGTGGCTTCTTTATTTCTTTATTCTTTATTTGTGACTACGCTCATTTGCGCTGCGCTTGTTATATTGCGTTGGTTGATATGTAAATGAGATGTTGCATCTGTGTTCTTTAATTTGTGCATTTTTAGTAAATCATCCGCAGAAATTTCCCCTCCCATCTGCGCTTTTTTTGGTATTGCGCTCGCGTGCTAATTTGCCCTGTTTAGTAAAACTGGCCCTGTAATGCATAATAATGATTCTTCTATTAAAAAAGTCCATCATCTCCTGATTCAAACAAAAAAAATTCACTGGAGAAAGCAATATTATATGGATAGAGGACTTGTATTTTAGCCAGAAACAAAAAGGGCTTAATGATGGATTTGTTTATTACAAACACACAGCTTTTCACAACAAGTTAATTAATGAACTGGAGTTGTATGAGTTACTTGTGGATTATTGTGATGTTTCTATCAGCTGTTTGGACTCTCATTCTGACGGCACCCATTCACTGCAGAGAATCCATTTATGAGCAAGTGATAGAATGCTAAATTTCTCCAAATCTGTTCTGATGAAGAAATAAACTCATCTCGGATAGTTTGATGGTGAGTAAATTTTATGCAAACTTTCATTTTTTGGGGTGAAATTTTCTTTTAAGCCTTAAGAAAGGTATCAGTGTTGACAGTTTAACTTGTTTTTTTTTTGACTGTGCTTTATTTGTTACTTCATACAGTCCTTTCCTTCTTAAAATGGTGTAGCATTAAAATTAGCATATTTTTAATGACTTTTTGGCTGTTTTCTCTGTGCAACTTTTTTTCCAGTTCTCACCGCCTGTTATTGTATGTCATTGCATTGACCTTAGTGAAGACACAAATATTTGATCGGCTTAATGAGCAACCCAACAATGGCCAATTGGTTTTTAATTATAACACGGCACCATCTTGTTGATAACGGACGCGGAGTCTTGAGCGAACCCGGCTCCCTGGTTTTATTTGCACCTCGGGTGATTACCAGGAGGAAGGTGAGAAGATTTGACACTTTGCAGATAGATTAATTTACTGCTGGAGTAAGACCAGAGGGTGATAATGAGGTCGAGGATTAAAAGCAGACAATCAGTGTGGCAGCGTCGCATGGACTTGTTAAAGTACACTTTCTCTCTCGTCACTGATCGTTCATGCGCTTCCAAGATAATCTCTGTTTTCAAGATGATGCGAAAAAGAAGAAAAAAACGTGTCTCAGTTGTCTTTGTTTTGTGAACTTCAGTGTTATGTGTGGCGTCTTTTTAGACTTGTGGTCTTGTGGTTGTTGCCTACAAAAAATACCACGTAGCTGCGTTTTACACCAAAATACCATAGTAAAATTGTGTTAAACTGGAATTAGCCATCACTTTCATATAAATAAAACATAAATAAATAAATGGTATTTGAAAGCCTCTTAAAATATTTGATGTAGATCTCATATGAACTTATTCAGGTTTTACGATAATAGCAATAAGAGCTATATGATATCAAGGTGGAAATAGTCATAAAGCAGATGAACATGAGTGGATGTGTGACCGTAAATGTTTTTTGCTTAGTCTTTAAATGAATGTACTTTAATATTTAAACCCCAAAATTAGTTTTTTGATCATTATGATCTCACCTTCATGTTTTTCCAAACCTTTTTGTTCTTATTTTTACATGGATACTAAAAGGGGATTTGCATACAACAGGTGTTTATATATATTTACTTTTATACTTTCTCTTTTTTTATTAATTTACATTTTTTTAATCACTGCAGAAAAAAATGTACCATTCAAAAAAAATTAATTTTATTTTATTATTTTAATTAATACTTTTTATTCTTTAAGGACTCATCATATTGATCAAAAGTAACAGTAACAACATTTATAATGTTACAAAAGTTTTATATTTCATATAAATGCTGTTCTTTTGAACTTTCTTTTTGAATCCTGAAATCCTGAAAAAAATGCATTACAGTTTCCACAAAAATATTTGTCTTCAACATTGAAAAGTTTCTTGAGCAAAATTCCACTTTGGTCTGTCAGGAAAAAATTTAATTCTAAATTTATAAATTTCAGAATCTAATTTACAATTTACTAACTAACAATACTGTAGTTTTTACTGTATTTTTGATCAAATAAATGCAACCTTGGCGAGCATAAGAGACTTCTTTCAAATACATAAAAAAACTTTCTTAACTTGTTTTTTTTTCTAGATTTTTAAAACTTATTCAAGGATTTTAGTCATTATTTCCTTGTTGGCATTTTCACATCTACACCAAGTGTGAAAGAAATTAAAGTGTCATTAATGTGTCATATTTCAGCCATATGATACTGACTAGGTAGGAGTACTTGAGCTCTACTGAGCCGTCTTTGAAACAGCCTACCGCTGACCAGAGTGTTGCCTTAAGGGTGACACGCTCAGCCTGAGGCGCTCTTCTTTAATTATTCTCTGTTTAACCTTTCCTCGAGTCGGAGGGAGGCTGAACCATAGAGGGCCGTTTAGCGTAATGAGGGTCCTCATCAAAAAGCTATTGCAAGAGCTAAGACTGTTTGACCCACTGCTCTCTGTCTCTCTCTTTCACACACACACACATATACATAAACCATCCCAGCAGAGCCCTGGGCAGCACCGCTATGCACACTGCTCCTCATTTCAAATGAAATCGCTGGTCTGACTGGGATGTCATCTATAATTAATGACCACTTCAGAGTGTAATTTATTGAGATCTCACCTGTGGCCCTGTCCCCATCCCTGCTGGACTTTCAAACCCCTCCCTACTCCACCTCCTCATGTTCACACACTGCGTACATACAGAAATAGCAGACGACTTCACCTGATGTTTGCCACTTCACATACTGAATGTTAGAAGAAGATCTCACACCTTGCACAATCATGTCAGGTATCAACACTTCAAAAAAAAAAAAAGTCACACATAGCGAAGGAACGCATTGTATATATTCTTATAGGAATGTTTCAGAATCAATCATTGAAAACCTCATATGTATGAAACAGAATATTGTCCTCCTCAATAGGTAATGGTTTCAGCCCTGCATTGACTTGTTTGTTGGACTTGGAAGTTTATGCAATGGTCTCTGCTGAATGTTCCAACTGAAGCATCTGCTCTTAAAGTAATAGTTCATTCGAAAATCAAAATTAAGTCATAATTTACTAAATCTCATGTAGTTACTGTCCTGTATGATTTAATTTATTCTGTGTTACAAAATTATAGTAGATATTTTGAAAAAGTAATTTGGGTCCAATGTTGTTTTGTAACCAACTGAATTTTATTGTATGTAAAAAGAAATGTTCAAAATATCTTCATTTAGGTTCCGTAGAAGAAAGAAGGTCATAGAGGTTTGGAATGAAATCAGAGTGAGAAAATTATGACAGAATTTAAATTTTTCTGTGAACTGTCCCTTTAAATTTATTTACATAGTGTCGTATGAACTTTTATGATACTTTTTTATGGACTTTTACTTTTTGATTAAAAATACAGTAAAAACAGATATATTGTAAAATATTATTACAATTAAGAATAAGTATTTACTATTTTAATATATTCAAAATGTAATATATTCCTGTGATCAAAGCTGACATGTTCAGCATCATTACTCCAGTCTTCAGTGTCACATGATCCTTCAGAAATCATTCTAAAATATGCTGATTTGCTGCTCAATACAAATTTCATATTATTATCAATGTTGAAAACAGTTTTCAATGTTGCTTAATATTTTTGTGGAAACTGTGATAAAAACAATTTCAGGATTCTTTCATGAATAGAAAGTTCAAAAGTAAGGAATTTACTATATTTGTCATAACATTATTAATGCCTTTACTGTCACTTTTCATCAAATAATTGCATCCTTTCTGAATAAAAAATATTAATTTCTTTCAAAAAAAATCTTACTAACCACAAACTTTTGAATAGTAGTGTAAAGGCATATAGGTTTGAAATAACATGAGGCTAAGTAAATTATCGTTTTTAAGTGAACATTATTTATTATTTTTAAATAATGTCTTACAGTAGCATTTATAAAATCATTCAATTTATAAAAGATTGAAATCCTGACAATGTGCCTTTAATTAGTGGGCTTATTGGAAGACCCCGTTGTGTTTGATTTCAGATGGATGGCCATCGGCCAGATCCTCTCTGGTTTAGTCTCAGTTCATTCATGTTGTAGACATGCCAGGACTTGCTGTTATCTGATTACCTGTGTTGCATCTCTAGACTCAGTTGGCAGATGCTGGTCTCCATCTGCAGGGCCTGTGAGACATTCCCCATCCGCACTGGAACAGAATTCCACAGGGAAGCCCTTACTGTACAAGAGACTGAGTGTATACATGTGCACCGATGACTGTTGGGTATCATGACCACAGATTACGCAGAGCTTTATTTAGGCTTGAGTTCAGTTTTAAGCGCCGATGTGCACTTCGTCTCTGACCAGAACGGCGAGTCAGATAAAACCCAGCGGTACTAGAAAGGCCTGCTTCCCCTGCTGAGTTCCCCCCCTGCCTTCACGGCAACCTCTTCAGTAGCCACAGCCCCATGTGGAGCCACTGACTCCTGCAGGGCTGCCAGCTGTCAGGGAACCTCTCCTCCTTCACACTCTCCAGCTATTAACCATCACCCTGAGTCAGGAGAGCCTACTTCACATGATGGGCCTGGCTTTACACATTCAAGTGTTTCGCTCCAAAATGCACACACTAAACTGTTTAAACTTAGTCTTTAAGTGGGTTTTAGGTTTAATTTTGCATTTTGAAATATTACATCAGTCATGTGGGTCTGGTGTGGCATTGTCTTGCACAGTATTTAAAAAAAAAAAAATTTAACAATTTTAGCCTGATTGAAATCATACAGTCCTATTTTTTTCTGCACATCACACATGTATTGCTCAGTATGATAGACTAAACTTGTTTTCAGTGTTACAAAGGTAACTGCTAAATGCATTACACTTTACATCTTGTATTTTCAAAAGTTAATTTTTTTTACGCAAGGGAAACCTACCTTAGAAATATTACAAAGCGAGGAATTATACATATATAATTACAATGACATTATTTTTTATTCATGCTTTTCCAGATATTGAATATATAGTATTTTGTTTTGTTTATTTTTTTATATATATATTTCTCTCTTTTTTTTTATTTTATATATATATATATATATATATATACACTACCGGTCAAAATTATTTAAAACTATTATTATATAAAAACAATTAACGTCTGATATATAAGCACGGTAATTTAGAATACAAAAATGGAATTAATTTGCTGCACTTATTTGATCAAAAATACAGTAAAACTGTAATATTTACCTGAAATGAATTAAACTTTAAATAAAATAAAATATATTAAAAAACTTTTTATTTTTATTTTTTAAAATGTTATTTCTGCTAGTTGTCAAGACAATCTTCATTGTCATGTAGTTAAACTTGATCTACTAAAATAAGTAAAACTAACCCTGAAAAAAAAAAAAAAATATATATATATATATATATATAAATGTATATATATAATGACAAGAACACAACTAAATTGCTAAAACTTTGACTTAAATAAAAATGAAAAACAAATTTTAAAAATAAAAACTAATTCAAAATATTATTAAAAACTTATACTCGTATCTCAATGATACTAAAATATCACTGTGCTATACTTATGGTTTATAACAAGCAACACCTCTCTCTTCCTCTCTCTCTGCTCTTCTTGTAGTGTCATGTTCTACAAACCAGTGCATCAGAGCAGTCCTGACAGAGCTAGTTATATCAATGTGATATTTATCACCTCAGATAAAGAAGAAATTAGTGTGAGAATGAGGTCGTACATCACTGCAGGTTAGATTAGGTGTCAAAGAAAAAAATCAATGACGAGACCATGTTTGCCTTCCTCAGATGCAGCAGAAAGTGGCGAAAGGCAAAGTCGCCTCGGGTCGACAAGGCCACCGTGACACTTTGCCTCAAGTCCTTGTTTGGTAGCACTGGGAAGACACACAATAGACCATTTTGATTCAAAACACTTTATGTACATTTTTGGTACTTTTAGTACACTTTAATTCTGTTACCATGTAAGAATAATCCAAAATTTAATTCCACCCCTCCTAGTGTGTGCACGGATCTTTCCATCAGTCTTTAGTGCAGCTGTGACCCCGTCTATCAGCCCTACTTGTGTGCGTCGGTGAAAAGGAACGGAACAGATGGGAATCCGATTGAAGAGATGAGATGCTCCTAATTACCTAATGAGCAAAGGGATCGGCTTGATTTGTCGCTTTAGCACTCTTGTTAGGTTAAGTGGAGGGAATCGACTAAGGAGCCATCGTGGCTCAATCTATCCTGATCTTTTGCTCAAATGTCTGCAATACTGGAAATCAGAGGTGAGGTCTAAAAAGATACATTGTCTGAGATCTGCAGTGTGTTATAAACCCTGAAACTTCTATAATTAGACAACTATATTCCATTTAGTCTTTACTTCATTATTTTATTTTATTTTGGTTTGTTTTATGCTTTTTTCTCTTTTATTTTATTTTACTTTATTTTATGCTTTTTTCTCTCTCTGTGAAAAATTCTGACAAATCTTTTCACAACACTTTTTTTTTATATACAAGGACAGTTTATCTTGGCCACTTCTATGGTCAGAAAATGTCACAAAGCACCTGTATTTAAGTCTTCGCTAAATGAAAGCTTACCTATATCTTCTAAAGTAATATCTTTGTGTGTGGAACAGAATTAATTATTATTATTTATTTATTTTTAAATCTCAAAACTATGAAATCTCATATTGATATTCTGATGCAAAAATTGATTCTTATTTTTTATTTTGTAGTTAGTTACTTTTTTCATGTTTTAGAATTATGTATTTTTAGTGCTGGCAAAATTAGCGCGTTAATGCAGGCGATACATTTTTTCAGTTTAACGCGTTCAAAATATTTAATGCGGTTAACGCAGGGCGAGCTAGGGTTGGCCACCCCACTCACAACTGCTGCTTCTGTCTAATTTTTTTATTATTTTTTTTCACACACAACACAACATAATATCCAAAATACAACAAAACAAGACAACAGACACATACTCAACATCTCAAGGTCCAATCAAAAGGGAGGGGGAGAGGGAAGGACAACAAGAACACAAAAGTCACTCCTTTATACAATCACGTATGTCCAACAAAAAACACTGCCAAGCATCAATGGTCGAAGGCCTGGCCCCGCCAACTCGCGCCATTGTAATGATGTTGTAAGGATGTTGTAATGTGGTAAGTTTAATTCTGGGACATTTATCATTCCAGATAAACTTAGAAATTATGGAGTTGATCTCCATAAAGTAACCTGGAGGGGGAGAAAGTGGTAGCATAGAGAGAAAAAAATTAAATCGAGGTAACTAATTCATCTTAACAGTGGAGATTCTTCCTTGGAGAGAGACTTTAAGATTCTTCCATCTTTGAATGTCATTTTTGACCTTAACTAAAATGTTATTAAAATTGTCTCTGGCAATCTTATGAATGTTTTTATATATGGTAATGCCCAAATAGATGAAAGATTCCTTAATAGGGATAAATGAGGGAATAGAAAAATTAACCTTAACATTGTTAATTGGCATTAAAGCAGATTTGCTCCAATTTATTTTATATCCTGATAGGCTACTAAAATGATCAAATTCCTTAATTATACTAGAGACTGAAACATCAAAGTGGTCTAAATATAGAATAATATCATCAGCGTATAATGGAATACTATGATTATGGTCATGAATCTTAATCGATACTTCAGATTTCCTGATGGCTTGTGCTAAGGGTTCAAGAGATAGACAAAACAATAAGGGGGAAAGTGGACACCCCTGCCTCATTCCCCGCTGTAAAGGGAATGAGGGGGAAATAATATTACCAGTTATGACTGATGCTGCAGGTGAGTGGTATAATGTCTTAATCATAGAAACAAAGTGTTCACCGAAGCCGAAACATTGCAGAACTGCCCACATATAATTCCACTCTAGCCTGTCAAAGGCTTTTTCTGCATCAAGTGAAAAGACCGCACAAGGGGTTGGGTGGGAGTCCGCAAAGTCAAGAATATGGAGTCGACGCATATTGTCAGACGCATTGCGCCCCTTGATGAAACCAGTTTGGTCCTCCTTGATCAGACTGTGAATTACCTTCTCCATACGAGAAGCAAAAACTTTAGCATAGATTTTTACATCACATGGGATAAGCGAAATCGGTCTGTAGCTGGAACAATTTAATGGATCTTTCCCTTTATTAAGAAGTAATGAAATCAGTGATGTTTTTTGATTTCTATGAAATACCCCATGTTCAATTGCAAAATTAAATGAGTTAAGCATAAGTATCCCTACCAAATCCCAAATTTCTAAATATAATTCAGGGGTTGTCTAATTTTTCTTGACAAGAACCATCGTTTATTTAAACGCAGAGCGTCTTTACGACCACATCAAACCAGAGACGTTTCAGACGCGAGCACCACTTCGCCTCGGTATTGCAATGTAAAAGTATTTTTAAAAACTTTAATGTTAGGTGGGATTAATCGCGATTAATAATGATTAATTTCAGAAAAAATGTGCAATTAATTAGTTTTTTTAATTGATTGACAGCACTAATTATTTTTATTTTTTAGTTAGTTTTTTACATTTTCAGTAAAATGTTCAATTGTTCATTCATTAATTTAAATTCTAATTCTAAAATCTCATCCATTCATATTCCAATTTAAAAAAGAGGATTCGGAATTGAATGTCTTGTAGACTAAATTTTTTGTAACTTTTAAAGCTGTATGACGTTTCTTCAGTTCTTTAAAAATTCAGCATATTGATTTGGAACCAAATTCTATTACATTAAAACAAATTTTTAGTAAATTATCCAGTCAAAAGTTCACAAATGACACAACACAGACATTTACCTGTGGCTGTTACCCTTCGCATTCAGATAAAATATGACTTATGCTAACAAACCATCACTAGTCGACATTCTGCTCTGGGTTTTAACACAGCTTTTAATTAGCAGCCCTACCTAGATGCATAACGAACATAAAGGTCCATATGTTAATCCAGGCATCCTGTATGTCCTGAATCTGTACTATAACTGTAAGTACTCTCTGGGAGGAGAGTTTTCAGCCTCTGTCACTATGAAGAAGTGCGTGTGTCCATGTAATCTGTGCTTTGAGGTGTGTGTGTGGTTACATACTGGGACCGATCTCAGCGTGTGCGCCGTGTTTTCCTCATCCGTTCTGCCGTATATTGACCATGTTGCACATTATAAATCAAAGGCGGCGAGGTTCTCCTGCAAGTGGCTAATGAAAGCTCATTTTTAACGTCACTAAATGGTCCTGACAAAAAGTCTAATGAGGAAATCAATAATTCAGCGATTGTTGTCCTGCTTATACTAATAGATCCAGGTTGTTGGGGCTGGGATCCAGTGAAGAGGGGGCCATTTTTTATTGTGCAGTTTCTGCACATCAGCGTGTTTTAAAAGGTTTTTTCCCCCGCCGCAGACCCCTGATTGATAATCTGTTCTGGATTTGCGACTGATGCCAGGACTTTGGTCGGATTCAATTTATGGACATTTAAGAAGTGCTGCTGCCATTAATATAAATTTAATCCATTCTGTGTGAAATTAGGTGAAAATACCTCTCACCTCCTCTTTAATTACAGAAGTACAGATTGATGTTACAAAGATAATGCTTTAAAATCTTTTATGCATTTATCTTTTTTCTTCTTTTTCATTATTGCTGAAAAGCTGAAAAACTACCGTGCTAACAAACACTATGACTGCTCGTCAGTCTACTCCTTCATCAAAAAATGAAAATTTGCTGAAAATGTTCTCACGCTCAGATGTAGATGAGTTTGTTTCTTCATTAGAACTTCATTAAAATTACAGTACGTCACTTGCTCTTCAGTGGATCCTCTGCAGTGAATGGGTGCCGTCAGAATAAGAGTCCAAACAGCTGATAAAAACATCACAATAATACACAAGTAACCCACAAGACTACAAGTAATCCTGTTTTGGACTTTTTTGCTTAGAATCAGTGCTTGATTTGGGATTATTTCTCTCCTGATTCAGACGAGATGACTTTACCACTGGAGAAAGCAATATTATGGATAGAGGACTCAGAAAAAAAGGTTTGAAGTTAAAAACGCCTTGATGGATTTGTTTCTTATAAACAGTTTTTTCACTTCACAAGACATTAATTGATTAACTGGAGTCATGTGGATTACTTGTGGATAATTGTAATGGTTTTATCAGCTGTTTGGACTCTCATTCTGACGGCACCCATTCACTGCAGAGGATCCATTGGTGAGCAAGTGATGTAATTTTAAATCTAAATTTCTCCAATTTTTTTCCAATGATGGAACAAACCAACGCAATCTCACGGCAATTCGTACATATTTTACGAGGTGGCTAATTCGTACGAATTCGTACGACCTCACTCGTATGATTTACTACGATTTGTCTAAACCCCATTGACGGTTAGGTTTAGGGGCGGGGTTAGGTGTAGGTCATTCGTACAAATTCATACGATTTGACAACTCGTAAAATACGTACGATTTAGCAAAAATCGTATGAATTTGTACGAGTGAGGTCGTACGAATTCGTACGAATTAGCCACCTCGTAAAATATGTACGAATTGCCGTGAGATCGGGCTGAACAAACTCATCTACATCTTGGGTGGCCTGAAGGTTATACATTTTAGGCACATTTAAATTTTTGTAGGAACTATTCCTTTAAGCCTTTTTATTGTTTTCATGCCAATTACCGAGTCCTCCTTCTCCTTTATTTTTCCTTTAACCAGATCTCTTTTTTCTGCTTCGGATTGTGTAATTCTCTAAATCTCGAAATCCTTGCTGTTTGGTCCCTGCTGTAGAAGGTTCAGGTGTGTGTGTCTGCTGGTAATGAAAGCAGATGGTGGTTTGTTCTGGTGAGGTCACTGATCATGATCCTGGTCCCAGAGAGACTTTGTGTGGGGTGGGGGACAGGGGTCCGGCTCCACAGCCCACTCTTAATTGAAGGGGCAGCTAGATTACCCTCTCTGAACCCTAGCTGGGCTCTTTGATGGTAGGGGTTTGCGCCATGTGCTTCAGTTTTTGAGTCATCCTGGATATGTATCATTTTCATGCCAAGATGAGGACCAGACAGTCTTACTCTAAAGCATTTTGATTTTGAACCTACAGTCTTACAGTTGCCATGCACTAATATTAAAATTCTGGACAGTATTTGTAATATTTCAAAATGAACATGTACTGGATTGAAACAACTTAAACAATTGTATTGCATTGCATTATATTTTTGCGTCCACTATAAAAAACTGCAGCTTTGATTAAACAATTAAGCATTTAGATACACTCTTACCCAGAATTTTTGTTTGAGAAATATAGAGTGATGACAACTGATATTTATATGCATTTTATGTAGTTAGTCTGTTATACTGTCATAAAGATCTCATTGATTTACAATTGAAACTATTAGAATTTCATCTTACTTTTTGGCCATATAAATATCAGTATCTGATTCATAGGTTAAATGTTTAAAAAAAATCATGCACAATAAAATATATCGCCTGATAACCATTATGGTATCCGTATATTCTGCATCCTAGTTCCCTGCTCAGATATTTAACACCATGCCTCACCACTGTAAATAATGATCTGTAAATAATACATTATCCATAAAAAACTGACACAACTTGTTGGTTTCAGGAGGAAGAATAAGCTTTGGTACTTTGAGTTTGGAACCTCAGAGACCTTCTCGGCAACTTGCAAGAAGCTGCATGATTATCTTGAGGTGGAGGTAATGAGAATAAAGTGTGAAACCCACATGCCTTATCACCTTTCTAACACTTAAACACTCCCTGCTGAACCACTGGAAAGAACTGTAGTGTATTATTTTAATGCAAAAAAGTAAATTTTGATTAAATGTCTTTCAAGATTTTGTTGTATTCACACAAAATACTGATGATTTTCAGAAAGGCCCACGTAACAAAAAGCACATTATTTTTAGTTTGTTAGTGCTAGTGCAACAGTGATAGATTTATTTATTCATTATTGACTGATTGATTGATCAAGCTATTTGTTCACTCATTGTATAATAATTGTAATTTTATCTTTCTCATGTTTTATAGTGTGATGGTGTCACCCTAAACCTCAGCAACATCTCATTGGAGGGCATTGCCATCCTGAATATTCCCAGCATGCACGGCGGTTCCAACCTGTGGGGAGAGAGCAAGAAACGGAGGGGTCACCGTCGAACAGGGAAGAAGTCTCTGGAAAAGAAGACCCCAATTGTTGACCCCAAACAACTAGTTTTTGCTGTCCAAGGTATACAAACACATACTCTTTACATATCAAAAATATTTTGATATATTTATTTATTAATTTTAATATTTTCTTTTTTAACCATTGTTTTATTTATTTTTTATTTTTTAACCATTGTTTTATTTATTTTTTATTTCATTAATTTACATTTACTTTTTTTTATTATTATTATTTACTGGGGGTCTAGTCGAACAGTTTTTCTGTGGTAATCAACATTATGCCATAAATGCTGTCAATAGAGCTTAACTTGCAATGAACTTGGAACATTTCTTTAAGGGTCACCTTAACGTTACTGGTTTGGTCCCTGTCTTCATACCTGATTAATCAAAGGCAACTTCAGAGGAACTTTTCTTTCATGATGAATATTTCACCAGTGACACATTGAATCATGGCGAGTGGCTTTTGTTTGGGTTGAAGGGATGCAGTTTTAATGTCAGTGTTTGGGATTGTCAGTGGCTCTGTAATGGCTTGTGCTAGCGTTGGTGGACAGACCTGTCCAATCAAAGCAGACTCAACTGTACCATGGTAAAACAGGCTGATTGGGATTTCAATAACTTTCTAAAGCAGCAGGCTTACTGTCACATACATCTGCTGCTGCCACTAGCTGTGCTCAAGGGTACTGAAATGACCGCCATAAATCAGAGCCAGGCCTGCAAATTCCTGTTTTTCATAATACAATATTCACACAATTTTCAAACAAAGTTGTGAATCTTTGGTGCTTTGTAGTCTCGGACTTAGACGGTATGTCCATGAACCGCCCACAGTCTGTTCACTGACTGTTTAATACTCATTGCACACAAAACTAATCACTGAATTTGCCAGATTATTATGATATCACATCTTTGAAATATAGCACTTAGTAGCAATTTAACTAGATAAACTGTTTAACTGTCTTACTGAGAACTGTCTGTCTAACTGAGATAGTCAGAATAGCACAAACATAACTGTACTAATGTTTGCTAATAAAGCCTGTCTCTAAGCAAAAAATATAGTTTGTGAGAGGCAAAGTTACGTGAGATGCAACGTCATGATGTGAGATACTGTATAAAGCCATTACATGAGATATAAAGTCAAAATTGTGATATATAGAATCACATTGTAAGTCATAATATGCTATACAAAGTCCCATTTGTGAGATATAAAATCTCATTTGGGAGATTTAAAGATCCATATATGAGATATAAAGTCACATTGTGAAAAATAATGTCATAATGTGAGATACAGTATGAAGTTGCATTGCTAGATTTAGTCTGAGGTGGAAACTGACTTCTACAGTTTGAATAATTTGCCGCACTGTTATATGTTTGATAAATGCAATATTTATAACACAATGTTTTATCACATAATATACTTTTCATAAACCCACCTCTAAATGGCACGTACTGTAAAAAAAATAATCAAACTGTAGTTCATACTTTACATGTCGGTCAGATCAACACAATTCATAGCCATTTTACATTTTGGTGAATTTTTGCTATGAATACTAACAATTTGTGTAGTTTTTAAAAATCTGCTTAATAGACTTCAGTGTTCTTATGGGGAAAAAAGCATACAAATTCATACATCTCATAGAATAGTTACATTTTGGCCAGAATAAGCAGCAATTTGGCCTAGAGATTGTTGTGATGAACCCTAATAAAAATGATATTTTTGCAAGAAGAGCAAATGCTGAGCTGCTGATACAAGTGAGATACCAAACACGCATAAACCCTTACACGTAGTTCCCTGCCAAATGACATTAACCCAAATCCTGTCAAAGTGCAAAAAACAGTAAAGACATGTTGTTGTTGAGATAAACACTTAGATGTTCCCTCCACGGAGAATCATCAAGGCAGAACGCTATTCACTAATCTAGAAATGTGTACGCCGGTTGTCACCACGTTGGGGAAAATCCATGTATCGTGCTGCTTTGAGAGCATTGATTGTAGTTTTACAGAATCTCTTCGGGCCGTTATCATGGGACCGTTTGGGATCACAAAGAGCAGAATGAAGGGTGAAACGTCAGAGCCTGTTCGAGTCTTACAATCACAGTATTCGAGGTTCCCTGATGAGAAATCACCCATTTGAAAGAGATTGTCAGTTCGACTTTCTTGTTTAAAGAGTTTACTTGCTTGGCCCAGCTGCTTTCTTTCCAGTCAATATGGGTGAAAATGAAATATAACCTCTAGTATGAGTATACTTATTCATGTTTTGTACAGTACATCAATATCGGTACATTTACACGCCATAACTCCATAGTATCTCATTCATTAAATTCTTTAATCTGTCCACCTCAGTTAAACCCCAAGAACCAATCCATTATCTCAGGTGTCGTTAGTCTGAGACCGTCTTTACGGTTCATCCAGCCCCTTGCACTCTTTAATTTCAGTCAATACGAGTCAGCCGCTGATAAATGCACCCATTTGTATCATGCATGTTTGCTCTAATATCCTGCCGCTACATCTCTGCTGCAGCTCTCAGTAGAAATGGAGTGCTTGGTGAATAAAATCGGCTTCCAAAAAAGAGAGCAAGAGTACAAAACCCTTTACGCTCCATTCTATTCCATTTACTCTGGAAAAAAGATCAATTGATTGGCGCGAAGGCGCCCACGAGCCCAGGTTTGGACCAGAGAAGGCACTTAGCCTGGGCACCTCGCCGATGGTTTTGAAAGCCTTCGTAGATACGGCTTCATCTGAAGGAGCTCTGAAGGTGAGAGGCCTGTGCTTGTCAGATTAGTCGAGGGAGCATTAGCTGGATGGTAAACAGGGAGTGCATTAGCCCCCGAGGCCCGGCTCTCAGATGGGGTAGAGTCTGACCTTTCGGGAGCAGTTGAGTGGCCCCGCTGGTGACGCTAGGAGACAGGCCTCCTCAGGTGGAAGGGAATGGAGGTGGGCTGAATTATTCAGCATGGACGTGGGCTGCACTGGGGCTACTGATGTCCCCTGACACACTGTGCGAAAGCCCCTCAAACCCCCTCCCGTGCACCTCAGCCCTGCCTATGACTGTCGCTCCATGTGCGTCAGGAGCAACACGGGCTGTTCAATCACACAGAAAAAAAAAAAACAGGTGACAAGAAAACACCATTACCAGGTGCATACGGCTTGTGTATGTGTGTGCATGTGCAAAAGAAAGAGAGGTTTGTGTTCAAAAGTGAAGGTGATTTGACATTTTGGTGTTAAAATATTTTTTTCTTATCCCAGCTTTACATGCCGAGTCTTTTAAAAATGGATGTGGAGTTTGAAAGTGTAAAAAAAAATCTACATTTTTCAAAAAAAGTTTCAAATGATGTAGTGGACATCAACCAATCATGTCAGCTATGGGTGGGGCTATTTGATTTAAAGCAGTTTTATTGGAGTCTTCAGAAAAACCTGTTTGAAAAATAGTCATTATTTCTGAAATTATGTTTGGTGATTCGCCAGGTTAGGGTTTGGCCAGTTAACCCCTCCTGGTATATTATGTGCACAAAATGATCTTTCTTCACTGGCAGCTATTCAAAAAGCCATGTAAATTTATTTTTATTTATATTATTTTAGATAAATGTAAGTTTTAATTAATTTAAATGTGTATTCTTTAGAATTTAATTTAATTTAAATGTTGCTAATTTTTTTATGATTTAATAAAAAAATATATATAATAATTTGATTGAAATTGTACTTTTTTATTAGAATATAATTAGAGCCTAATTTTTTGTTGGCTTGTAGATGTTTCACCAGCTGTGTGTACAAAATCGCATCCTGTCTGAGTAGGTATTACATTTGAATTTGAACTTACTTTGCAACTGATAAAAAATATGTTCTATATAGTATGAATCTGGATAGTATGAATGAAATTCAGACATACTATATCCGGCATGTTACTGTCATGTGACCTACCAGCGTCAGTTGTGTCACTTCACTGCCATTCATAAATACTCTCCCTTGGCCTCATGGGATAGTAAAGTGTCCATCGAATACGCACTTAAGAATCTCGGCAGAAGTAGTAGGTCATCTGGGTACTTTTCACCTACTGTTTTGGCATACTGTTTTTCGTATACTATATACTAAAAGTATATATGATTTTGGATGCAACTCTGGGGCAGCATGTGCTAGCTGAAAATCAACTGGAATGAAAGGGAATGCTAACTCTTGGTGTTGACATCATTTCCTGTAATTAGCATTTCATTAAGACTCTCTTTTAAACTCCAAGAGAATTTAAAAGAGATGACAGCTCCTATCCAGAGCATGTGAAGCTGTAGGTAGAGAGTGTGTTTAGAAATCCCCTCAGACTCTCTCTGATGCTGTCCATCACTGATGACAGACCTCTGTGTGAGCTCTCAGCCTCACCAGTCTTGCAAGCCTGACCCTTTTAGAGAGCAGATCCACTGTGGTCAAAGGACTGTGTACACAAACACACACACACACAACACATGCAGTTCTTACTTCTCACACTTTTTCAAATCCCAGCAAGGCCTCGTTCGCAGCCTGTCTCCTTGACAACAGTTGAACACAGCGTTGGTACAACAATCCTATAATTTGTGTTACCCCGTTAACTGTGGTTGCCAGACAACTGTAACCAACTCTGTTTTGTTGTGTTTAGCTTTTACATTTTTAAGAAATATATTCCTGCATTGCCCTTAGGTACATGTGGAATGACTTTTTCCACACAAATGACATTTAACTTGAATATGTGAATGGACTTTCTGATCCTTGCTTCTGATTGGTTAACAGGGTTTTAGCCATGCAAAAATAAATTTTATAGTAACAGTTATGACTCCAAGCACTACCTAGCACCCGCAGGAGATCTAAATTGAATTTATACAGAATATAACAGAAAAAAGTACGAAAAAAATTATGTAAGGTAGAATAGAATAGAATAGAATAAAATAAAAATGTAAGATATAATAGAATAAAACTAAGGAATAGATAGAAAAATATAAAATATGTAAACTACAGAATGGAATAAATGTAAGGAAATAGAACATAATGTAAGAAATAGAATTACATTTGATATAAAATATGTAGGCTATAGAAATGAATGGAATAAAATGTAAGAGAACAGGATAAATGTAAGGAATAGAATAAGATATAAAATGTGTGAGCTATAGAATTGAATGGAAAGATTAGATGTAAGAAATAGAATATGATTTAAAACATGCAAGCTAAAGAATGAAATTAATGTGAGGCAATAGAATAAATCTAAGGAACAGATTAAGATAAAAAAATATGTAAGCTATGGAATAGAATGAAATAATTGTAAGATACAAACTAGAGTAAATGTTGAAAATAGAATAAGATATGAAAAATATGAAAATAAGTTATGAAAAATATGAAAGCTATGGTAAAGAATAGACTAACAGAATAAGATAAAAATAAATGTGAGAAAATTGGTTAGATGTAAGAAATAGATTATAAAATATGCAAGGTATAGAATAGAATGGAATGAGTGCAAGGTATAGAACAGAACAAATGCAAGGAATAGAATAAGATATAAAAAATAATAGAAATAGAATAGAATAAATTTAAGGAATAGAATAAAATAAGATATATTAAATATTAGCATTAGAATATACAACCCAAATTCCGGAAATGTTGGGACGTTATTTAAATTTGAATAAAATGAAAACTAAAAGACTTTCAAATCACATGAGCCAACATTTTATTCACAATAGAACATAGATAACATAACAAATGTTTAAACTGAGTAATTTTACACTTTTATCCACTAAATGAGCTCATTTCAAATTTGATGCCTGCTACAGGTCTCAAAAAAGTTGGCATGGGGGCAACAAAGGGCTGAAAAAAGCAAGACATTTTGAAAAGATTCAGTTGGGAGAACATCTAGCAACTAATTAAGTTAATTGACATCAGGTCTGTAACATGATTAGCTATAAAAGGAATGTCTTAGAGAGGCAGAGTCTCTCAGAAGTAAAGATGGGCAGAGGCTCTTCAATCTGTGAAAGAGTGCGTAAAAAGATTGTGGAATACTTTAAAAACAACGTTCCTCAACATCAAATTGCAAAGGCTTTGCAAATCTCATCATCTACAGTGCATAACATCATCAAAAGTTTCAGAGAAATCTCTGTGCTAAGGGACAAGGGAGAACTTTGTTGGATCTCTGTGCGTAAGGGACAAGGCCGAAGAACTTTGTTGGATGCCTTGCGTGGAAGGTCTTCTGAAAGGTATATAAAGGTTTTAGAGCAACATATGCCAGATGACTCAGACGACACTGGCTTCGTAGTAGAAGAGTCCGGGTGCTGAATTGGCCTGCCTGCAGTCCAGATCTTTCACCTATAGAGAACATTTGGCACATCATTAAACGAAAAATATGTCAAAGACGACCGCAAACTCTTCAGCAGCTGGAAACCTATATCAGGCAAGAATGGGACCAAATTCCAACACCAAAACTCCAGAAACTCATAACCTCGATGCCCAGACGTCTTCAAACTGTTTTGAAAAGAAGAGGAGATGCTACACCATGATAAACATGCCCCCATCCCAACTATTTTGAGACCTGTAGCAGGCATCGAATTTGAAATTAGCTCATTTTGTGCATACAAATTTACAATTTCTCAGTTTAAACATTTGTTATGTTATCTATATTCTATTGTGAATAAAATATAGGCTCATGTGATTTGAAAGCCTTTTAGTTTTCATTTTATTCAAATTTAAAAAATGTCCCAACATTTCCAGAATTCGGGTTGTAGGATTAGAATATAACAATAATATACAATTTAGTAAATGTAAGGAGCAGAACAGAATAGAATAGAATAGATGTAAGATACATGATACATATGCACATTAAGCCATAGTGCTTATGTTAGTGGCAAGAGTTTGAACTTGGCTTGCAACATTTCCTTATCACATTCCCTCTCTTTTTCATCTCACTAAGATTTCAAAAGTGGCTAAAGCATAAATGAGAAATGAGTGCAACAGACCTGACTGGACCTTGCACTAGCGGTCAGAGCTTTGCCAGCACTCGCTTCTGTTTATTTGTGTGGTTTGACTGTCTGTGGACTGAATGACACCGTGTGTGTGTGTTTGAGGAGGAGGAGAGGAAGACTCATAGGAGCTGTTACTGAACAGATGGTCCCAGCGCGACACTGGACCTCCGACCGAGGAAAAATCAATGCTCATAACTTCAAAACAAAAAAGAAATTAATAAATATGGAGGAACACAAGATTGCTTTGCATCAGTGTCGCATTCTAATTAATAGGTGTTTTGTTTGTGGGTTGTTGGTGTTTTTTTCTCCCCTCCTTTTCTCCAACGGTGACAATTTATGCTTTTTTAGAGCGGAAGGCAGACTGTGAAGATTCCAAATCAAGCTTGTCTGCTTTTTTTTCTCTCCTTCTCACACGCTCCCCCCCTTCCGCCCAAACACACCTCCACTGTCTGCTCCTCATCTTCTCTTTTGGTCTTTCTCCTCATAATCTTTTCCCCCTGACGTCCCCCACGGGTCAGGCCCAAGCGTTTGGTAGAAAGCGGAGGGTTTAAAAGGCTAACACATTTTGACAGGGATATTGATATTGGTTTCGTGTTTTGGAGGGAGAGGACTGCCTCTTTGGGCTCTTTGGTTTGTGTATCATGTACATTAATGATAATGCTAAATAATTCACTTTAGGTATTAGCACAGATTTTGCATGTTACATATTTACATTTTATCATTTAGCAGATGTTTTTTTGCAAAACGAATTATAAATGCGAAAAATCACAAGCAATTTATCATACAGGACACAACGGTATTTACTATAAAAATTAATTATTTAAAGGAAGTGCATTTGTGGTGCCTCCAGATAGAACCAGGGAGATTGATTCAAGATTCATTGCTTGGATCTAGAGTAACTGGCAGGTCATTGTAAGTTCGGAGATTTTAGCCAGACTAGACATTTTATTTAATTAAATGATGTGAATGAAAATGTCTGTTAGGAACAGAATTTTCTAAGATGAAGGTCTGCTCAAGTGCAACTAGTCTTTTTCATTATTTGATGGATTTTTGCTCATTTTTAGATCAGGTTGACCTCATTAGTTTTTCTATTTCTTTTCTGTCTGTCACTAGTTTTCTTTCTGTCTCTTAGACCCGTCTGATCAGCTGTTGGAGGTGGTGGGGCTGGAGGGGGCAATGGAAATGGGGCAGATCTACACAGGTCTGAAGAGCGCAGGCAGACGTCTGGCCCAGTGTTCCTCCATCATTATCAGGTTACATTTCATTGTAATTACAAATCAACCCCATCCTCCAGTGTGGTGTTCCTAATATACTGAATTTAGAAATGTTTACTTGTCCAATGAAGTAGTGCATTTGGGGAACATTATTTCTACAGTAGAACCCTTTATATTATGCTTTACTTTTTCTACAACAAGTTTAAGCTGTATTTTGCTAGTTATTTTATTATTAAGATAATACAATTACAATTAAGGCAGCTTTTAGGAACTTTTTAAGATTTTTGATAATATTAATGATATGCTACTGTTTCAAAGTTTAGGATTAAGTTTTTTTAAAGAAATTAATACTTTTACTCAGCAAGTGTGCATTAAATTCTTTAAAAGTGTAGTACTTAAAAAAATATAAAAAATTATATTTCTGTTTCAAATAAACACTGTTCTTTTGAACTGTCTATTTATAAATTGTCCTGAAAAAATGTTTTCCACAAAAATATTAAGCACCACAACTGTTTTCAACATTGATTAAAATAAAAAATGTTACTTGAGCAGTAAATCAGCATATTAAAATGATTTCTGAAGGATCATGTGACACTGAAGACTGGAGTAATGATGCTGAAAATTCAGCTTTGGCATCACAGGAATAAATTACATTTTAAAAATATGTTTAAAAAGAAAACAATTGTTTTAAATTGTAATAATAGTTCACATTATTACTGTTTTTACTGTATTTTTTATCAAATAAATGCAGCCTTTGTGAGCTTCTTTCAAAAACATTAAATATTGTACCAACTCCAATCTTTTGAATAGTTGTGTATTATGTTAAAAAAACTACATAGAATATTTATACAGTACTTTGACTACATTCAAAGTTCATTTGCCACATTGTAAGACTTACGATAGAAAAATATAAAAAATGGTGCAGAAAAACAAAAACAAAAAAAGTATCTAATAGCTTGATGTTTACAGATATACTGTACTGTATATAAACAAAAATAAAATGTTTGTGTTTTACTTCTTTTACCATATTATTCATGTTTCAGTATTATATAACTCTGTTCCATTGACAGAACCAGTAAAGCCCTTCCTATGCAAATAGATGGTGAGCCATGGATGCAGAGCCCATGCACTGTAAGTATGGCATGCACATTTAATATTGTTATATGCTTAAATGTCCTTTATATTGCATGTGTTTATGAATGTTTAAGTGTAGGAATATTTTTTAGAGAATTTTTCTCACTTTGCGTGTCCTTCTAAACCGGCTTTAGTTGGTCAGTCTTAGATTCTCCTGATATCTTGTGCAAAAATCACAGCACCGTTTTACAAGAAAGCTGAAAATAAACTCCAGCCTGAAACAACCACCTCATTTGCAAAATTTGAAGCTTTGTTTGCTTTTAATTAAAGTTTCCTTTCTCTGAAAGCATCTTTTCTGAAGTGCAGTGTTCATTTACATATACTTCATTTTGTCGATGCCTGGAATCCAAAAAGCATGACAACACAATTAATTGGAAGGAGCACTTGTACCTGTAGATTAAAACTCTGGTTAAAGGTAGACACCAACAGAACTGTTATCATAGCAGGTGATCTCCATGGCAACCTATGAAATCATTGAGGCTTAATTAGTGTCAGTAAACGTAAGGAATGCTTTTGAGACACTGCAGTCAATATTCAGGTGTTCCAGCTTATCCTCAGCAAAAGTGATTATGCTAATCCATTTTTAGGTGGAGCTGCATTGTATCAGTGTTTGCTTGTGAGGGTTTGTGTGTAAATTAGTGGCATTGTATGATTTTTTTTGTTATATATTTCATGCAATCAATGTGGAAATAAATGAAAATATTCTTATTTTTTCTAAAACTATTTATTTACCAAATAATACCACTAAATACAGTTTTTTTCTTAAATACAATTTTGAAAAAAAAAAAAAAAAAAAACTTCTTTTTTTTTTTAATTTGTATTGAATTATTTAGCAATAAAGATTCATTTTATTCCACAGAGAAACATCAAGTTTATTTATTCATAAAAATAAGCACCTCATTTTATCTTGGCTTTCTAAATTGTTCCAGAGAGACACTAAAAAGGGCATGATTCCAATAAATTTGCATTATATATGAACACTCTCGATTTCACCCCATATGTTAAAAAATGTCATGTTGACTCTTCCTCTTAATTAAACTTAAATGCTCCAAAGGTTTTCTTTTTGAGGTGTTCAGTACCATTTACCTTCTGATTGCCATTACTGTGTCTGAATACTTTCATGAACAAAGCAAATGGGTGAATTCAAAGAGAAGAGCTTGATATTTACCATCACCTTTGATGTGGAATTATAATTGACCCACAAATAGGGAATTCAGCACCCAATTAAATGTGACAGGAACAAAGTTAATAAACAAGATTTTAATGACACTTTCACTTCACATTCTAGTCCATTAGTTCACTGGCTGTTTTTTACCATGTTCGTGTCTTGGAGAGACTCTTTGGCAAGTTATGTGCCTTTATTTGTGTATTATGCCAGTTCATATAACATTTATCTGTCATTTCTTCTCTCATCCGATTGTCTTTATGAATTGATATCATATAACGTAAACATTTTCACATCATATTTGTTTTCAATCTTTCCGACAGATTAAAATCATGCATGAGAATCAGGCCCGTATGCTGATGGGTCCTCCTCAAAGCTCTAGCTTCTTCTCCTTCTTTCGATGTGACCGCAGAGAGAGTAAAGACTGACAACACGCGACACCTGAGATCAACGCTACACCTGCTGTAGAGTTCATGTGAATGGTGAAAACCATTGTGAAGGTTCCTGACAGCTGCGGTTAGGCTGCTGATTTCTAGATTTCAGCTGATGACTTCAGCCACCAGTTTGCTGTCTCATGCTGTACTGCCATTATCCAGTACAAGTCAAGCACTGGGAGGAAAAGGCCAAACTTGGGGAAGGTTTTTTGTTCACAAATGTTTAAAAAGGTATGTTTTGGCTCAACTAGAATTGGAATCAGAGAGATTTGAGGATAATAGGCACAGCAAAAACACTTCAAATCTGAAATCTTTTGGAGTTTGAGTCTTATTTGTGGATTCAGATGGACTCATGAACCGGAACTATTTTATTTTGGGTATGTTATTTAGGAAGTGCTGCATTTCTTGGTGCCAAATGTGAGATGAGACATGGCCAAATGAAAAACAAAGTACTTTTTAACTTAAAACGTGTAATGTGTTAGTCTAGTGGTACATTTTTCATATTCTTTAGCAAGCTGTGTTCAAATCCAGAACTTTGTAAAAAAAAATATATATATATATATATTATTTTATATTTTAACTTTTTTTATTTTATTTTATTATTTTATTTTATTTTATTTTGCATCTGAATCTGACAGCCAGTCATTTTTCTATAGAAAAAAAAATTGAACTTGCCTGATTTTGATGTCAATGGGGGATTTCTACGACAGCATGTTCCTACACTAATCATGCAACTTGATTAATTTTTTTTAAAAAGTATAAATATATTGATTGTTTTGGAAGTTGCATTTGAAAAATTCACTTGGATCAAAGAATCATTTAAACTGGTTTTCTGAATCACTAAACACGGTCAAGTTACTTGAAGAAGGATCAACTAAACATTGAAGAGAATCATTTCCAGAAGCATGAACATGTGGACAAATTATATTACAAGCACAAATGGAGGTTTTAGGTTATCGTTAGACAATCTGTAGTCGATGCACAGTTTTTAGGCTTTTTAATGCGAATGCCTGTCTGTGTTTTATTTTAAGCTGAAGCTGCTTGCTTGTTGACGAAGAATCAGATTGAAAGACTTGTATTTTGTTGTATTTTGTCTTTACAAGACATGGTTGTCATGGTCACAAGGTGCTTTGCTCATGCATATTCATGTGTTGTGATGCACTTCTGCCAGAGCTAAAGCAAATGTGCGACTGCACCTTTCCTTTTCTTGCGATAGCAGCATGCAATGATGTGAGACACTATTGCACATCCTGGTAACTTAAGTTTCTGGTTAGGCCTGGTTTAGTTCCACTCACCCCCACATAGCCCGCAGTTCATAATAGGTGCTTTGTGCAGTGAACTGACAATGAACTTGCCTGATGTATTTGCATGTTGGATCGAGATATGACGTATGACATTTTTAGCAGTTAAAAGTTAAAAGTTAAAACGCATGTCATAATTCATAGACCATTTATACCAAGGATATTCAAGGCCCATTTTGGTAAATTGAGAGATTTATATTGGATAAAATGAGTGCTGCATTTTATGCTTTGCCTATTATAAAATGTGTATATGATGCTTACTTTGTAAAGTCATTAAAACAATCAATATTAATGTGCCACATCAAATACATGTGCATTTTAATTTTACTAAATATTATTTTTATTTTTCTCACAAACTTTGTATGCGATCAAACTGTTTAAGACCCCAGATTTATTTAGAGATATGCAGGAAATCTAACCTAAACTTTTTGATGTTTTGAAATCAGTAAAAGCAACATTTTTACAGAAAACAAACATTTTTAATATGCCAGGTAATTTGTCCATTTGTAACTCTAACAAACACCTACTTTCACCGTTTGACCCTGCAGTCGCTCACCGCTTGACCTGACAACAAATGCATCCCTATGGTTGTAACCTTTTAATGTTAACCTGTCAAACAAACATCTATACCTGTCCTGCATTCTGTCAAGCTCACGGGATTATACATTGTGTCAAGAATGACTTAAAATGTCACTTTAGGTTTCCATCATTTCTCTATAATGGAAGTTCCTCTGTTTATGTGCTGGTTTACCTGATCCTGCAAAAGTGACGTGTTAGATGTTTCTTAATGACGTGATTAGAGCTTTGACACGAGGAAACTTTTAGCACGTGTTAAATATGTTGCATGTAAATGGATATAATGAACTTCATCTCAAAGGTCAGATAAGGTGTGAAAGCATATCTATAACCATAGGTGTTATGGGGGGAAAAAGATCCTCCATCCCCTATAGTTAGCACAAATATTCAAATAGTCATCCACAAAGACTCATTTCGATTAAATCAAATTAAAATACCAATCAAAGTGACTCTTTGTTAATCTTTTTTGTCATTCTTTCTTGCTATTACGATTATTGAGAATGAACATCTTTGTGTATATTTGTCTATTCATGTAATTAAAATTAAAACAAGGTTACTGTTACGAAACCTATAGTAAAAAAAAAACTGTGAGAGCATGTTGTGACCTACTATATTTATTTATATTAAAAAATAGTCTAGAAACTGATTTCAAATTACTTGTAATTTCACAAACCATTACAAAGAAACAAGTAAAAAAATCTCCAATATTTTTAATTTACTTTAATAATAAAAATGGAATACTTTTAATAATATATATTTGTTTTATTTTCTTTTTTTTAATTTTTTTACAGAATGCATAACTCAATACACAGCTATTTGGAGTAAAGTTATTCTGATTGGTCAAGTATTTCTGGATATTGTCTGTTATTCATGGCAACACTGTATAACTGACCACTCATCTGTGCTTGTCTTCTGTCTCAGCTTTTTCCCTTATTTCAACCCCATCATTTCAGAGCCCCCTTGGAAGTTTGCTGAGGCCCTCTAGGGGGCCACGGCCCCCAGGTTGAGAACCACTGCATTAAATTGTCTAAGATTTACGCATAACAATTCCTTTTGGAAAAAGTTGCTGTGGCCATTCTGAGCATATGCCTGTTTATTTCATTCTTTGAAAGTTTGAAAGCTTTTTCAGCTTGCCAAAAACTGTCATTTGTCAGCCTTTAAAACGGGATCCAATGATAGTGTGCACTTTTATGCACATAATTTCCAAAACATCTAGCCACAAGAGAAATTATAATGATGTGTTGTGTTTCTCATAAATAAACACCTTATAATTGCAATATCAGTTTTGCATATTTTAATGAAGGAACGGTGAAATAGGCTCTTGATTGACGGGTGGAAATCTGATCCGGCGGAGGACAGTGGCAGCCAATGGGAAGCGGGGCGCCGGCTGTTTCTGAAGGGAGGCCCCTGGAGCAGCAGGCAGCGCGTGTGTGTTGACTTGAGCGCGGAGGAGAGACACGAGAGCGCTTTTCTCATTCAGTCCTGCGACACATCCACGCATGAATGCGGTGCGTTTACTGGGGTGAGTGCAAGCTTTAAGTTCTACATCACCTTCGACGCTTCAGTAAAACGTAACTAGAAACAGAAAAAAAAAGAGTTTCCAAAAGTCCAGTCCCTTCGGAGGATCGGCTCACCGCGTAACGCACGCACAGCACCGCAACATATTTACATTAGGACACTTGCAACTTTATCTATAAAGTGTCACGGATCTGCCGCATTTAATGTCTGTTTCATAATAGTCAGCATGTAGTCGGTCAAATGAAAGATATGTTTATGAATGGAGCCGCTGAATGCGCTCGAGCGCGCAGCAGTTCATGTTCCATCTCCAATAAATCGCTTAAAGTCAGTCTCCTACTTCAAAGGGTGATCGGACGGCGCGCTCAGAGTCCAACCGCTGCAGAATGGACGGACTTTACGACCAACAAGTGCCTTTCATAAAATCTCATGTAAGTCTAATGAAGGTAAATCAGTGCTCTCCATGATTGTAAATATGTATCTGTCATATAAATGACCGATGAGGAGAATCTGCGTTTTTTAAACCGTAACGTGACAGGTCTGTCATTTGTATGTGTGTGAGATTCTTCACTTTAGGGAAACTTCTAGACTGATTTCGAAGACATTAATAATCATTGATAGTTTTAAAGTATTCATTATAATAGCTGTGAATCCTGTTATTGTGTATTAAACTACTTATATACCAGAATTGCTATATTTTGGACTGTATAACGTCCCCTATATAATACATTTAAACTGTTAAAACAAGGGAAATCCTATTTTTCACTTTTTCCCTAAGAAAATCATATTTTCAGTTCTGCAGTTTACATTTTTCAAAATAAACTGTTACATTTTATTATTCACAAATGCATTTTACAAAATAATTGTAAAAATAAAATTATGATGTAAATGAGAAGTGACATTGTGAAGATTTAAAAATTAAAAAAAATATTTTTAGAACTAGGTATAATTACCAAAAGGCTAAGTTTTTGAGACTTTTTCAAAAAAAAAAAATTGTTGGGTTAGTAGTTCAAGACTTATTTAACTTGTTCCTAAAAAAACAACTCCACTTGAGGGTTGATCAAGGCCATGAGCATATCTAATATAAAACACAGTTTTATATTTCATTTTTAAAGATTTCAAACAAGTCAAAAGTGCCACTAACTAAAGAATCTCTCATATATTAGCAGTAAGCATGATGTGTGAAGCTGCAGTTGTGTGTTGCATGTCTTTCAAAAGCAAACTCAACACACTCCATCTTCATTTGAGACAATTGATCTGTTGCTTTCTGCTTAGAATCCTCGGGGAAAGACGTCCAACACGAGACCAGCGAAGGACAGGAAAAGAAAATTCATTAACTCTGACCTGGCGTTGGACACCGAGGGTAAGCACTCAGGTGTGGGTGAAAAAGACAATGTTCATTTCACGCCTTCTTAACATCTCGCAAAATGCAATATCGCTCGTTGCCACCTGCACTCTGGGCTTTAAAATCTCAATCAGCAGCGCTCGCCTCGGTCTTCAGAGGGCTTTGAGACTGGAATCGAGAGGCGCTGAGGGCCAAAACTCATAATTAAAGCTTTGTACCTGTTGTTTCACCATCTCAAACTCTGCCGTCTTTGTTTTTAGAGCTGTTTCAAGATCTCAGTCAACTTCAGGAGACCTGGCTCGCTGAAGGTAAGCTCTGGTCTGTTGACTTCAGTCTCGCTCAAGGTTTCTCAGTGGTTGATCAAGCTTTTGTTTTGAAGCTGAAGAAGAGGAGAGAGCGTGGGGGGGGGGGGGATTTGGGGGAGGGGTGCAAATATGCCTCAAGTTACAGACCTAATCTGCAGTCCAATTAATGCATCTGTAGCGAAAGCACTTGGTGTGTCATGCATACATTAGTGCTTGAGAAGAGCAGGAGTCTAGGGGGAGACCGAGGAGGTTCTACTTTGAGTGTCATCACAAATTACCAGAAGAACTTGCAGTCTCGCTCACTCTCTTCTCCTCTCGTCCGCTTTTGGCAGGAGCTAAGGCAGACGAGCCACCAACACTGCCACCTCTCTCTCTCGCACGCACGCACACGTGCACACCTTCTCTCCCTCACTCGTTTTCTTTTCCGTATCCCTCTCTTTCTCGTCTGATACTTCTCGTATATTAGGTTTTTCTTTATTTTTGTAAGTCTTTTTGTTAAAGAGATGGATTTGACGGTAGATCGCTTCAAGAGCTTCAACTTTTAGCACTTCGTTTTTTTTCCCCTAACTTTTTTTTTGGTTGTTTTTGGCAATTTTTGTTTCTCATGGCAAGACATGCTGGTTGTGGTCTAACTCAAACGTGATGCTTCAGGAGTTAAGCGCGAGTGTCTTCTTTCCACCTTGCTTGCAGCACCGACCTTTAGGTTAGTAAATGGTTCACTCTTTGGTTGATTGTTAATTTGTTTGGAAATATTTTAATGTGATAGAAATTTGAAATTTCTTACAGTGTTACGTAAAAAAAAAATGTAAATGGCAAACATTTTGAAGTTAAATTTTTTTATGTTTTTCTTGTCTTCAAAATGTAAAATGTTACATTCCTAACAATGTTATGTTAAAATTTTATGTCAAATTTGATGTTAAAAATGTGTGTGAATTTTACTCTAAACTGATTTTTAGTGTTGCAAATATTACTAAAAAGTATTTTTTCTGGCTGCAAAAAGTGAATGATTTTGAAAGGTTTTAACATTATTAAAATGTTGTTGAGGACATTTATACATTTAGAAACCTTAAACTGATTATGTGCATGCAAATAAATTTTAACTGATAATCAGTTTTATTTTTCGAGTTAAATTACTTTTTTTAGTTTGTTAAAAAATTATAAATATTCATATATAGTTGGCTGCAATTATACTGTCATGTTTCCATTTTTATCAGAATGTAAATAAGCTTTGTGGGATTTTATTATTGTCGTAAATTAATATAGGCTGTGAAAAAGCTTAAAATATAAGTCGTAAATAATGATAGACATAACAGCCTTTTGTCTGTTTATTGTAAAAAGCAGTTTGGTTGCAAATTGGGAAAAAAAACCCCAAAAAAACAAAGTAGTTGGACAGCTGAAAATCATGCAAAGCAGTTTGTAAAACCGATTCCAGCGCTTTGCATTTGTGAAATCCCAGCTGCCTTTCAGCCTATGGAATGCATTTGCGTGCACTTTGGACAAAAAGAGGAAATGAAGATGAGTGTGTGTCTGTTTTCTGTTAGTGATCGCATTACATCTGGCTTGTGTGACTGAATTTTTGAATGCCACATGAAAGTCCGACTTAATCAAGTGTCTTTTTATTTAGTATCATCTCAAATATCTTCATTGAAATATGCTTTAGTACAGCTGCACCACAGGACACTGTTGTGTGTACTGGTCACCTTTTAAAACCAAACATCTAAAATAAAAGGAAATAATCTAACATGTAAAATAGGACTTGCCCACCTGCGTAAGGAAAGAGAATCTTAATTTTTAATAGACCGCTTTCATGTATTCTTTAATATATTTTAAAATGCTTGCAGTATAATTGTGGATTTTAAAATTAAAAGTACGCTTTAGAACAGATTTCGGACTTTACTGTCCTTGTCGTGAGTTTGATTATGCCAAATCCACCCCAGGGCCTCTAAAAGAATAAGACATGACTTAAATATTTTAGTGTATCCGGCAGGAAAAAAAAAAAAAAGTGTGCGGAGGAAAAAAAAAAGTAGATATTACAGTGAGGAGTACAATTCAACCTGTCTTCCATCCATCAGCCGCAGCGCCCAAAGATTCAAGATAAATCGCAGATAGATTTAATATATGACTTCCTGTCCATTAGAACCCAAACGAAGACCTAGCGGTTTCATTTCAGAGATTTATTAGCTCAGGTAATTGGAAAGAAGAGGAAGACGTATGAGCGACGGACTGAATTTCCGGCAGCGTAGACTAAAGAGCTGATGGCTCGTCATTTGACGTACATGTGTCATTTTGGCCAGAGACAGCTGACAGTCACTTATTACGTCTAGAAAACTTACAAAAGACTTGACTGAATATGTCATATCAGGATTTAGATTACTAGTCTTTTTTTGATTTCCTTTATCTGGTTTCTCTGCGTCTTTTCCTCTTTGTTTGGCAGAGAGGTGATTATGAGTCTCTTAATGTAGCTGGATTTGTGCCGTTCACGGCCTGGCGCTGCAGCGCTGCAGTTTGTGTGTTTTCTGCTCTTCTCTTTTTTTCTTTAACTGGTGGACATGCTCCAACACCTTAGCTAGCCTCAGGAGTGGTGCTGGGATCAGCTGTCCCATTCACAGGTTGACTCATTCACCCTGCTGAGAATACTGGCTGCTGCTCAGTCTCTCCCTTCCTCTCACCTTTTCTCTCTTTAACTGATGTTTACGCTACTTTTCTGACTCTTAATGCACTTGTTCATTGTTTTCTGATCTGGTGAGGGGATTGTTTAATATTTCTTTGATTGTGTTTGCTTTGGAACCAGCCAGAGAAATGGTGGTGGTATTTCTTGTTGAGTTCAACCAGTAAAGACGTCTGCTGCGGTTGTGCTCGACTTGCCTTTTTCAAATACTGTAAAGATAAATTGGTCCTGATTACCGTACAACTATATGGTATTGCATGATATACAGATTGAATTTGAAGTTATAGAACAGGGGCTAGTTATCACACTTTTTACTCAAGTGAATATTTTTTTAGTGTGGGCTTATGAAAGTCAATTTCTGCATATATACACACACACATTTATATTTATTATATATTTATATTTTAACCATTATTGCCCAGCAACAAAAGATACAGGTAATTAAATACATGTGGACCTCTGTGGGGTAAGTTGTCACAGAAAAACCTGTAATTAAGCTTTTTTTTTTTGCAAAATTTTAAACAGTAAAATAAATATGAAACAATAATTTTTGAAAGAGCAAAAATGTCAAAAGTAACACAAAATAAAATATCAAACCATTGTTTTGGCCTACAAATATGTTTTTTTTTTTTTTTTAAATGTTTTAATTTATATGATTTAAAGCATATATGGCAACTTGCCATGATCTGACATATATTATATATTTAAAAAAATCTATTGTATTTTAACTTTTCAGTTATAATATATCTTCATTATATAGTTGTCTTTTGTTTAAATTAGATTTTTTGACTTAAAAACCTAAAAAAGTACTACTCTGAAAATAATTAGGTGTTTTTACTCAGAAATTGCTATTAAATTTTGCAAATAATTTCAAAGAATCAGCAAGTAGTGAAATTTCAAAGTAGAAAGACTACTAAAATAGATTTGATTGTGAAATGTGCTCCCATAAAGTTTTATTCACAACTTTTAATTTTACAGTGTAGCCTGGTCTCATCTATATTGTTTAACAAATAAAAATTCACAAGTGGTTTTTCAGCCATCAGATATGAATGCATTACAATTTACACAGACATGAGAAAACACTCCCATTTCCAAAAACAAAGCTAAGTAGCCGAGCAAAACTTGTTGCCTTACACAAAGCAAATGTCGATTTGTGTGTGTTGCGACTTGTTACTGTTGTTGTGAAAATGAAAATCCTATTTTAGCGCAGAGGAATAAACGTGCTAATAGCCCCGTGCAGCGAGGTCTCGTGCTCTCCTCCGCCACGGTGCGCCTTTGTGTCGAGCTGAACAAGCAATAAACAACAGAAGTCTTGCAAGAGTGCAAACGCATGTGATATAAACATGAATGTGCTTAATTGAGCTCCGTATGAAGGCTTCATTATTTTAGCATTAGCTACGAGAGAGGGAACGGTAGGGGAACGTGCTCTGTTTGGACGGCAGCCGTCACGGCAGGTACAGGTGCATTCACCAGTGGGGATGTGTCCCAATTAGACAGTGTGAACAATAGGTGTTTTCTCGCTGCATGGCTATCCTTATGAAGATGCTGTGTACAAGCACATTTGATCACAAGGCAAGGTGTTCTTCCTTTAGTTGCCTGGTTTGTTTTATTTTATTTTTTAATTCTCAAACTATTTTAAGACACAATTATGTCAAGACGGATAAGGGATGCATTTCACACGCAAGAGCCTGCTTTGTCCAACAAATTAAGTTGAAATGAAATTACTGACATAATTAGAGGATATGTTTCGTCTGTTTTAAACCAATAAATGTCTTTATGGGTTGGCCTGAGAATTTCAAATCATTAGTGTTTCAATTATAGAGGATTATTAGAGGAAATAACTCATTAAAGTGATTATTAGAGTAGAGATTGTGTTAGAATGACTTGTGGAAACCTAATATAATAATTCTGAAAGAAAAATGTTTATTTACCCTTTTCTCTCTTTTTTTCTCCCAGCTCAAGTTCCTGACAATGATGAGCAGTTTGTTCCTGACTTTCAGAGTGAAAACTGTAAGTGTGACCTTTTTTTATTTTACTGTGGCTCTACAAAATAACAGCTTATATTTTGCAAAGTGACTCAAATTTGATGATTTCGTGTGAAAATTTGCCAAACGCAGCTCGCGTTTGTGACATGTTGTCGTTCGCCGCTGTTGTTTCTGTGAATAAACAGAGAGAGAGAGCGCGAGCGGCGTGTGTTCTCTAGGTTGTGTACCTTCTCAGCGAGTGCAGCCAGAAGCAATAGGCCTTTAAATGGGCATAGGAAGTAAAGTTGGCGCACAGTGGTCGTGGCAGAGCCGGTGCCAGTGTCGGAAGTGGCATGGACTGAATGAGGCACAGTGGGGAGCGAGTCCAGCTTATGTCTTAAAGAGGAGCCAAAACAGACTCTGCTACTGAGGATGTAGGGGAGAAGAAGGGGGGCTTTGTCTTTCTAGAGAACTCAAGCTCATTAGGCAAATAAAATATACTAGTGTTTGCTGATAATGGGCTATTGTCCTGTATCCCTTCCTTAGACTCTATTGTGAGCGTAGGCCGTGACAAAAGAGGAGTGAAATGTCACTAAAGGAAGCCTTTTTTTGTGTTGATATTTTTAAGTAAACATTTTTCCATTCCAGTATGTATTTTTAAGCAAAAACGATGGAACTGTAGGGTGTTAGTTGGTGTTGTCGGCAGGATAGTGGAGGAGAGGAGGACAGGCAGATGGAGGTAGAGCGAGGGCATGGCGGTTGGGCTCTTGAACGGGCATCCTGGCCCTCCCATATGGGTCTGAGTCGACAATGCCAGTGGATCACTTCCGTTTCATGTGGTCCATTCCCACAAAACACCTCGAAATGGGATATACAGGGATAACACAGCCAGAAAATACACCTCTCAAACTGCTGCTGCGCACTAGACGTGTGTGGCCTGATAAACCGGTTGTTTGTGAAATTATTTGTATCATTTAAAGATTTGTAATATACTGTATGTGTTGTTTACTTTTACCATTTAAAAGTCATTTTTAAGGAATTCATATTTTTAACTAGCAAGGATGCATTACATTGATCAAAAGTGATAGTAAATATGCAAAAAAATTAAGTAAATTTAAAAATAGTTATTTTGAACTTTCTATTCATCAAGAAATCCTGAAGTGTTTGAAACATTGACGATAATAAGAAATTGAGCACCAAATCAGTGTATTAGAATTATTTCTGAAAACTGAGCACCAAATCAGCATACTTTGTTTCTGAATGATCACGTTAATATATTACTGTTTTACTGTATTTTTGATCAAGTAAATGCAGCCTTGTTGAGCGTTAAGTGCATAAAAATTTTCCAACCCCACATTTTTGAATGGTAGTGTATATATTTTTTCTCTTTTAAATGCATTTGTAATTGTTAAGAGAATTGGTGGTGGTACTGTAAAAGATCAGTCGTTTAAAACACTAATATAATAGTGATTTGTGGCTGGGGAAGTGTGATCAAACAGTGATTATATTTGAGTTATTTGCCCTTTTGTAAAGGCTATTGTAATTCCAGCCCAGTGTTTAAGAAGAAGGTGTGACTGAATCTATTATCAGCGAGTAACAGTCAGCGAAGAGGTGAGAGTGAGAAAGAGAGAAGGGTGAGAAAACACACGACCATCAGCACAGAAAAAAAAAACAGTATGACACTTAGAAACAGTTGTGATTTTTACCCAAATGCACTTTTATGTAACACATGGAGCAGTGAAAATGGTGTTCGGTAGCATTATGAATGGACTTTTGGCAGAGAAAAGACTATTGATTTATGAAAATGAAATCTATTAGAGCACATTTTTGAGGAAAGAAATGTAACATTTTGAGGAATGGAACATGAATGTTTAGTTAACGTCATAATGGAAATAATTTGTGAATATTTTGCATAACAAGTTAAGATTCAGAAATGAATATTTTGCTGTACTCAAGATGTTCTTTTGATTTTATAAGAGCTCTTTATTTTAGTCAATGATTTTTTTTTTTGAGGTGTTGCACTTCAGTTGACATCTGACGTACTCTGGGGGTTTTAAATGCATCTCATCTTTGTGCAAGGACACAAAAAATTGAAAGTAAATGTCATAAACGACTTCTTGAAAATGTTGTCCATTAACACCAATCAATGAACGTGTAATTGTTGCAATCCTGGAATGACATCCTGCACGTATGATGTCCTGTGATGCTAACAGATTTTGTATTGATTCGTTTACTCATATTCCTTAGCGTAAAATCAATTATGGCATTTTTTTTCTCTTCGTCTGTCTACGTGCTTCTTAATATGGTCCGTCAAGAAGTCTTCTAAAGTATAAATTATTCATCCATACTGCTACTTTTAGAATCCACTATCATGAACAACGACACATCCTAACAAGACCATTTAAAATTTCAGAAGACTGCCAAATAAATGACGGTTTTTGCTTTAGACATTGATATTTTTATTCTTAACTTTGAGATTACACCAGTTTAATCAAATAAACGAAGTACTTTCTGTTTATGCTTTTATTCTTCTTCCCTTTTTTCATGTTTTCAAAGATTACACCTTTAGAAGCAGAAATGTTTAAATACATTAGTAACACTTCTTGAATTACTCAATTTACTGAATGTCAAGAATCTCATTCCTGTGTGCTGATGAAAAACAATACTGAATTTACTTAAATGTGCCTTTAAAGATGTTTTTAAAGGAATTTGGTTACTGAATTGATGCAGATTTATATTTAAAAAGTATTTTATTACATATCCATCCGTCCTTGTTTATGTGAGTTGCAAGAAACCTTTGCTGAAAACACAAACTTTTTGCATGCAAACAGAAATCTAATGATTTTTGGTGAATGCATTAAAAAATGTAAACGTTGTAAAGTCTTCTCAACTTCATCTGCAGATGCCTTGTGTGAGTGAGAGACTGATTGCAGTTTAAAATGACACTCATGAATATAGTGAGGATCTTGGTGTTCTGTTTAAACATCTATACGTTTGTCTCTTTCTCAGTGGGGTTCCACGGGCTGCAGTTGAGGATAAAGAGAGAGCCCCACAGTCCGTGTGCTGATCTGGGCTCAGCCTGCAGTCAGGAGAGGCCCTTCAGAATCCACTATGGGGAGAAGTGCCTGTATAACATCAGGTAGCGTTCACAGAATCCCACATAAAATAATCAAATCTTGTATATGACACTAAATGATTGTATAGCTTACATGCATCAAGTGTTATAAGAAAATACCGGTAGTAACGAGACGAACGCTAGACATGCTAGACTGAGACGTCTGCGTGAAACCATAAGTGTTTTTGCACCAAAGCAGTGAAAATCAACTCTAAACTTTATACTTTCAGCTGTCAGAGAGACACTAACATCACATATTTTGGTTTGCAAATCCAGCCTCGGCATCTGGAGTGAGAGAGTGATAAATGGGCCGAATATGTCTACATACATTTGCAATAACGCTACCTTTTAACAAACTATTTTACCTATTATTTGTCAATTTAGGGTGTGTTATTTTCCTAATTACAGATGTTTTGTGAAAAAAGCCTAATTTCTTAATGCAAATGTTGGGTTTGTTAATCACGCTGCTCGTGACGCTGAATTTTCAGGGCTTCGCATAAAGCCCAAATTCACCTCCGACACACTAAGGTGTTACAGTGGGTGTGTGTTTCACCTTTTATATGTGACTAAAGGCTGAATAAAAGCACAGACGTTCATTTGACAGAACAGCCCTAAAGCAGATGGGGTCTTGGCATAGATGTGACTTTTCAGCCTGAGCCAAGAATAGTCATAAAGACTTATGGAGAAAAAAGCACAATAATAATAGTTTTCCTTTAGTTATTTACTCAAAGGCAACTGTACAGCAGGTGCTGTTCGAAATGATTTGAATGAGATCCACCTGAAATTGGAAAGGGGGAAGAAAACACAGGAAAAAAAAGAAAAACAAGAAATTACGCTACGGTGCATTAAGTGCAATAAATGGCTTTTCCACTTGGACAAGCGTCTACGGCAAACACGGTTGCTTGGTTACAGTCATCTTCCTATTGATTTGATTTTAAATTTATGACATTTCACTTGGATGTTTTATTTCGCTGGAGGAGCCAACCTGCCCTCGTATTGCAGATGGCACTCAAGCTAAACCAACAACCTCTGTGATAATGATGTTCTCTTCAGAGGTGCTTTGGAGATTGTCAAGCCCCATAGAAGCCTGATCCTTCCTTGTCTTTTAATGTTTCTGAATGAGTGTAATTGCATTAAGGTTCATATCTGACAAGATATCAGATGGTTTCTCTTTGGTACCTTGTCGATTGTGGCATGTGAGGGTGGAGAGCTGGTAGAGCTGGATGGATAAAGGATAGATGTGGGGAATTGTGGGATTTTTTTGTTAGATTATGGAACTATGTGAACAATTCCTCCACGTAAGAGGTCAAAAATGTATAGTATATACATTATATATATATATATATGTGTGTGAGTGTGTGTGTACACTATTGTTCAAAATTCAGGTGTCAGTTAGATTTTGTTTTTTAAATAATTAAATAATTTTATTCAGCAACAATGCATTAAATTGATCAAATATGACAGTAAACACATACTGTTTCTAAATATGTATGTTTCAAATAAATGCTGCTTTTTTGAATGTTCTATTCGTGAGAGAATCCTGAAAAAAAACAGCACTGTTTTCAACATTGATAATAAAAATGTTTCTTGAGCAGCAAATCAGCATATTAGAAGGATTTCTGAAGAATTATGTGACACTGAAGACTGGAGTCATGATGCTTAAAATTCAGATTTGCATCACAGGAATAAACTACAGTTTGAAATATATTAAAATAGAAAACAGTTATTTTAAATTGTAATGATGTTTCATAATATCACAGCATTTACTGTATTAAATGCAGACTTGGTAACAAGAGACTGACCCCAAACTTTTAAGCAATACATTAAAATGATATTTTAGTAAATAATATATATTTATTTTAATTATAATTGATTATTGTTGTTATTATTGCATAAATTATAATTGTAATACCTTTAGTCTTATGAATATTTATTTCACAATGGTTCAACAGATAAATAAATAAAATGTAATTGAGTCTGCTGTTATACATATTTTTTTTAATTAATTTTTCCCTTTAAAAACATGTAATTCAAAAGATATAAAAATATATTTTAAAAAAAATCATTTTTGAAATTCCAGTTTAGCATGCATTATACAGTAGGCTATGCTGCAGACAAAAAGCTTTAGCGTTTATGTTTTTTAAATTTTTTTAATTTTCCAGCAATAAAGTCGAGCACAGTCTCATAATAATCTCAGTAGCCTGAAAGGCCCTCAGGAAAGACTAACTTAAACTGCTCTTGTTCCCTGGTGTCTCCAGTGCCTACGAGCAGAAGCATCCCTCGGGAATGAAGGCCTCCAGCCCAGTGTCTACCCCCTGCAGCACGCCCGTGTCCCCTGGCCAGCATGTGTCTCCCACTGCCGCCCCCACCCCGAAACCAGACAGGACGTACCCTCACCTCGCACCCCCGCAGCCCCTCCCTGACAGCGCTTACCCCATGGACCACAGGTACTGATATTACCAAAACACCTACAGACAGATAGATAGATAGATAGATAGATAGATATCATGGGTGATACTTATTCTATTCAGTGTTTTGTTCAGATTTCGGCGGCAGTTGTCGGAGCCGTGTCATTCGTTCCCCTCTCCTTCGATGTCGCGGGACGGACGGCCCATGTATCACAGACAGATGTCAGAACCCAGCATCCCCTTCCCTCCTCAGGGGTTCAAGCAGGAGTACGGCGACCCCCTCTTCGAACATCCGGCCATGGTGGGGGCGCCGCTCCCCCAGACGTACCCACACTCCATGATGATCAAACAAGAGCCTCGCGACTTCACCTACGACTCAGGTGAGTTTCGTTTCTATCCGTTTACAAGTCTAATACTGACAGCAGTATATTGCTCGATTTGTAACATTTACACAAAATATTAGGCCAATGATTTCTGAAGGATCATGTGACACTGAAGACTGGAGTAATGATGCTTTTTAAAATTATATTACAAAAGAAAACCGTTTAAATTGTAAAAATATTTCACAATATTACTGTATTTTGTGCAAATAAAATGAATAGAATAAATAGGTAAAATTTTCAATAAATAAATAAAGCATGATTTATAAGGATATGGAGACAGCATGTACTTCATTAACTAACAGGAAACAGTCTGAAGATCATTTTTCTTTTGTTTTCTTTTGGGTACTCATACAGCCAAGATAGCAACTTCATTAGGGACTGGGAGATTGATAGAATTAGCGTGTTATTAGGAAATTTGGGCCTGATCTCATTTCCTGAGGGCCTGGCTAGAAAGGAGAGGGGCCCCTAATCTCTCCCCCAGGGGCCCCCAGGCTGTCGGCCCAGCTCTGGCATGAATGAAGAGGCTTTTGGTTTTCATTCATAAAAAATGGAGGTGGAAGCAGCCGCCTGTCAGGAAAGAACACAGCGCTGCTTCTCATCTGTCTCCTGTTGATTATGTGAATCTGTAAAATATAACCTGAGGATAATAGCAGTAATACTGGGGTCTTTTCTGTTTACTTAATGTCAAAGCAAAAAAAAATCTCTAATTTTATTATATTTTAAACAAAATATTTGTATTATTATTCTGAAATTAACATTTACAACAAACAGACCATTAGTTTGTTATACTTATGCTTTAGTCCAGTCTTGAAATATTACTAACAATATAAAAGTTATTCTTACATTTAGTTTATAAAATTATTTTTTTAATAAAAAATTTTATTATTATTATTTTAAAATTAATGTTTACAACAGACACTCTGACAGTTCCTAAGTAATTGTTAGTGGTATTTAAAATATATTAAAGATATTTTTGCAGGTAAATACAGTACACTAACTTTTACATTGTATGTTGATATTATTATCTATAATTATTAGACACACTAAAAGCTAACAAATGAAGTGATGAGAGCTTCGTGAGTGTGTGTGATTTGTCTGCATTGGTTCTTTACATCAGTGGAGGAGATCATTGACATGTTTTGCATCCCCTCCCAGCCATTTAGAAGAATTTATTCTGCCTCATAAAGGAGCGTGTTTGTTGTGAGCTGTGTAAGGACTGGGCAGTCAGCGGCTAATTTAATCAGCGCTAATTTCCTCGACAGGCCCATTACTTGAATGAAACCCTGAGAGATCTTTATAGGTCCAAATGAACAGGGTTAGATGTTTTATGGAGCATTCACTTAAGCTGTCTTGCTTTGCTTTGATTGAATCACAGCTCCAACAAACAACATGACTGATGCGGAGCATCACTGCGGTTTATCCTCACAAATCTGTTGTCCATAATGTTTTAACCTACTCTTTTGAATATAAAATGGGATGTTGTCCTGGGGATTTTTTTTCATTGTCGTAAAATGGAAAATAATAGTAAGCAAATAAATAAATACATATAAATATACGTTTTTAGCTGAACCCATGCATCTTTTTTTGTTTTGTTATCCTCTTTCAGAAGTGCCTAGCTGTCACTCTGTATATCTTAGACAAGAAGGATATCTGGCCCACAATAACAGAGCAGAGGGTAACTATCCACACAGTATAATATATTTGATCTTATATGGCTATTTTATTATTTAAAATGTCTAATTTGATGTTTTATTTAATGTATAAAGTCAGATTATAACAATATCTCTATGACTTTATTCAATAGGATGTATGTTCGACAAAGTTGCAAGGCACTTCTATGATGACACTTGCGTGGTACCAGAGAAGGTTGAAAGTATGTATTTATTTATTTACTTATATTTATGTGCGGAGTTAAATATTATTTATGAAATAATAAGTTGACTCTTTACTGTACAGTCATCTATAGATTTGAATACTGTATGAGACTCCAGACATGTAACATATAATGACAACTTTATCCATTGAAGGCTGCGCCATTGCTTTACTTTTTATTGTGATTTTATTGTATTTTTTTATGCCCAGTTTCACCATGATGATGTCTTGCCCATAGGCATTATAGGATTGGGCTATGTGAGCTAACGTCTTTTGTAATTTTTCCTCCCGCAGGTGAGATAAAGCAGGAGGCGGGGCTGTACCGTGAAGGCCCGACCTATCAGAGACGAGGCTCGCTGCAGCTCTGGCAGTTTTTGGTGGCCCTATTGGATGACCCCTCAAACTCACACTTCATTGCGTGGACAGGTCGGGGCATGGAGTTTAAACTCATTGAGCCCGAGGAGGTACTAACTAGCCTTAATATTACATTTTTCAACCAAGATTTTATCTGTATGTTGTGTGCATTGTGTTTGGGGGATTTAATAAAAATTGTTTTAGGACATTAATAATTTAAAGTAACTAGAAATAAGTACTTTTTTTTTTTAATGGAAGCGTTTATTGAGCCTATATTTTTTTAATGCACAGGATTTTTTGCTGAATATCATATTTGATACTGCAGACTTTTATGGCTCATACATTAAGATATAAGAGAATATGGAGCTCATATTTGGGAAAAAATAAAACACCAGTTTTATTCAGAGGCCCAAACTGAGCGAAAATGTGCTACAGTTGCTTTTCAGCAAAATTTTAATCATGCTGATAATTTAAAGGCTTTTAAATTTTGTGCATCAAATATGATACAATTGGCTATATTATAATTTTAGGAATTTTTTAATATTTTTAATACATTTTGCTTAATTGCATCATTATCTGATTATCTTTACTAAATTTCAAGTATATCCATGCTATATGCAAGTTTTGATTCCTAGAGAGTCTCTTTATTTGTTTGTTCAAAAGTGCCTGTCATGTCCATCCAAAAAAATAAAGTATTTCAACATGTCGACTCTCCAAAAAGTCCAAATTGTTTAGAAAGCACGGACAGAGGTGTGTTTGTGTAAAGTGTCGGCAACAGTGGGATTTGTTAGTCTTGTATATGTGTGTGTGTGTACTGGCGTTGGTCCACAGGGCAGCTGTAGGGAACAGGGAGTCATTCATGCCATCAGGTGACTGTGGGCTGTTGGGATTGTCTGGGCGGGTGCAAGGCGTGAATGAGCTGCAGTAGAGTGAAAAAGGCCCACAGCGCCGGGCTCTGGGAGAGTGGTGGGAGGGAGATTTGAAAGGGAGGGGGGCACAGGTGGGTGGTCGTGCGGACAGGTGCAGGAACATCTGCCACAATCTGCTGTTCCTAATGAACACATCTCTGACTAGAGGTATGAGTACACGGCTGTGGCCAATGAGAGGACGCCGACTTGTGTTTCACCCCTGACAGGGTTTAGCTGCAGACCCGTCAGTGCTTTGTTTTTGATGGCCCTTGTGTGAGATAGTTTAGTGGGTGTTAGGTCTTATTTTTGTGTAATGTTTGAGAGAACCTTATGTATTTTTGCAGTACGTTCATTTGTAACAACGTATTCCCTTTGCTTCAAAGGTGGCGCGACGTTGGGGAATTCAAAAGAATCGGCCTGCCATGAACTACGACAAGCTTAGCCGATCGTTGCGCTATTACTATGAGAAAGGCATCATGCAAAAGGTAATACAGGCTTCTGATACACCCTGAAACACAACACAACCAGTTTTTATACTTTCAAAATACTGTCCTTTTTCCATATATTGGCTTTTTCATAAAAAGTTTCTTTTTAATAATGCTAATGACTGTTTTAAAGCTCATATGCTAATAGGAAAATGTAATGCTCAGCTGTAGTGCTAAAGTCTGAATACACTATTGTTCAAAAGGATGCCAGTAAGGACATTTATTTCAAATAAATTCTGCTTTTGAACATTCATCAAAGATCCTGAAGAAAAAAATATCATGGTTTATATGCTGTAAAACATATAAAACAATTTTCATTTTTAATTGTTTTTATAAATATATAAAACAATTTCAAATGGCAATACTATTTAAAAAAATATTACTGTTTTACTTTTATTTATAAAATAAATGAAGAATTGTTGAGGCTTTTTAAAGACATTTAAAAAAATCTTACCTTTTTTTACTATAATTTTACATTTTAGAATATTTTAAGCAAATTTGGACTTGAATGTAGTGAAAATTCTTGTTTTATGACATTATTGTTCTAAAAAAAAAATTGATTATTTTTTCTAATTTCTGTGTAATTGTTAAACATGTCATTTTTATGACCTCATATTATTTAAAATGGTCAAGGAATATATTTCTAAAAATTAATTTCACACTGAATGACTTTAAAGGGATAGTTCACCCAAAAATGAAAATTCTGTCATTAATTACTCACCCTCATGTCGTTCCAAACCCATAAGACCTTTGTTCATCTTCGGAAAACAAATTAAGATATTTTTGATAAACTCCGAGAGCTCTCTGACCCTCCATAGACAGCAAGGGTACTACCATGTTCAAGGCACAGAAGTGTAGCAAGGACATTGTTAAAATAGTCCATGTGACATCAGTGGTTCAACCGTAATTTTACGAAGCTACGAGAATACTTTTTGTGTGCAAAGAAAACAAAAATAATAACTTTATTCAACAATTATTCTTCTCCTCCTCGTCACCCTATAGCACCATTTTGGAAAGTATCATGACGCATGTGCGATTGTGCGTGCTTTGATCTGCACATAAACAACACATGCGTACGCGTTTAACACATGACGTAGAACACGCATGCGCTGCGCCTTGTTTACATTCAGAGGAAATCACGTAAAAAAAAAAATTTAAACGTAAAAATGTGATTTAAAAAAAATGGACCTTGCACTGTTGAAATGTATAGTAATATTCTGGTTTCTTGACTCAAAGGTGGCAGGCGAAAGATACGTGTATAAGTTTGTCTGCGACCCCGAGGCTTTGTTCTCCATGGCCTTCCCTGACAATCAGCGTCCGGTGCTGAAGACCGACCTGGAGCGGCAGATCAACGAGGAAGACACCGTGCCATTGTCACACTTCGATGAGAACATGGCGTACATTCAAGAGGGCGGCTACTGCAATCCGCACCCGTACAACGAGGGCTACGTCTACTGAAAACTGCTACCGGCCGTTCGAAAACAAAATGACAAACTTTCAGACTTGTCCCTCATTTCCTTCAGTCATTCCCCGGACAAAAGAGAGCACTTTATGGACAGAGGATGATGGCAGTGTGTAAACCTACAAACGTACTGGTGTAGTTACGTTAGATGCTCCTTTGGTGTTTTTTGTTGCTATTGAAGGGGATGGGGTGTTTCAGCATGCCGTTTTCTCACAGCGAAAGACTCTTGAGGGCAAATGGCCTCTCTTCGGACAGATGTTTTGAACTATTTAGACAGGTTAGAGTCTGGAGCACGTGAGTGGAAAAATCCCAACCTCTTTTACCATTGAAACTCTTGGATTGTTTGTGGAGAGCTTTGTTATTTTCGCACATTTTCACAGCATTTGTTTTCTCTCCCTTGGTGTCAAACTGAGTAAATAATACAGTGTATTACTATGGAAATAAAATCCTTCAATCCTTCAAACTCTCCATCTCAAAGTGAGCACATATCTGAACTGAGTAAACGGCCCTTATACATCCTTTCTCGCACGTTCAGGACCCATACAGTGATTAATTACTAGCACAGTTACAACAAACAACTAATTCATGTTATTTGTGAAACACTAACATTCAAGTTATACCCGTATATATATTCTCCTATGAATATAATGTCTTAGAGGAGGGAAGATGCAGGTAATTTTGTCAATGAACAACAGATTTTTTCTTAATGAATTAAAGACAAAAAAAAATGACAGCATGATTTTGTAATACTACAGTACATGGTGTTACAAATACTGCTTTTCGAAATCTATTTAAATGAACATCTGTATACTTCAGTAACAATACAGTATAAATAACACCGTATTTCACTGAATATGACTTTTTGATCAAAATCGCCTATAGATATCAAATAGTTATCTTCAGTTGTATGACTTCACAGCTACATTTCTACTATTAGAGTGACAAATTGCTTTTTTATTAGGAAAAAAGTGGATGTTGGTCCATTACTCGCTCCCCATGCCATCATTGAAAATATAAAACATGTACGTATATTCAGGTTAATGCACCTCAATGCTGCTTTTCGTGTAAATCTAGTCACATATGATCAGACGGCAGCTATGCCCTGCAGTACGTTCATTAGTTTGTTCTTCTTTTTTTTTTTTTTACATTGAAAAAAAAAAAACGTCAGTGTTTATTGAATGTAAAAAATATATACATAATTGCGAAGGGAATGGAAATAGCTACACTTCTGTAATAAAATAGTGTTGAAATACAATTGGGTTGTTTTTTTGTATGCACAATGTGATTTTTTTTGTCAATCTTGGTCTCATATTTCAATCACAAAACAGCCAAGCAAATAAGCAGTGTTGTTTCCTAGTTAATGATTTCATTCAGGTTCCAAATCCACAATAAAACTTATAAAAATAGAAGTTATTACTTGAAATGGTTGTCCAATACAACTTTTTTTTTTGCAACGCTGACTTTTTACTGTATTGATGCTTGCCACTATATATATATATATATATATATATATATATATATATACACACTTACACAAATTAAATGAAAAAGCAAAATGTAACCACTTTAATTTGTAAATTGCTTACATTTTGCTTTATCCTTTAATTTGTTGACTTTTTGTACTTTGAAATGTCACTTACAAAGCAATACCATGGTATATTTCAAAGTACCTTGGTATTACCAACATTTGTTTGAGCGGTGCAGACAAACCGTCATCCTTTATACGCTTATACAAACACGTCGTCACAACAACACAGTGGTAAACAAGCCTGACAACTGTGTCCAATAATATCAAGCACACACTGGCCTAAAGCTGTGGTCAAATTTGGCTGTTAAAACGACCGTCACGGTTACCAAAAAAGCACAAATGACTGTGGTTTATTCAAACATCTCCCATTAAAATCTCATGCAAAACCTCTCGGCGCTCGAAGTATGTGGTGGAATGGTAAGGAAGTGCTCTGGAAAGTGAGTTGAAAAGAGGTCAGGGGAAAAAAGGACCCATGTAAGGTTGGATAATCTCCATGCTAATCTTGTTAAACAAGTCTTTCAATAGGGCTACAGATGTCCTCTTTCTGTTATCTCGTACGCTGAATTGTTCTCAGGTCTATTTGAATACTCTACGCCCAGAATAGACCGTTTTTATTTGTTTCGAGATGAGCCTGCATGGAAAAACACTGATTATTTTTGCAGTTTAATGGTCGCCACTTAGTTTCTAATCTGCGCTTCTACATTTGTGACACCATGGCCCATTAAAACCTCTCTAAAATTGCCTTTAACACGCTTTTGAAGCGATAAAGCAGCTATTACCTGCAAGCAAATAACTACTAGATCCATTAACAAAGTAGCTCCAGCGGTTTAGCTTGATTCTGTCTGTTTGCTTAGAGTCCTGCTACCTTGCTTAGCTTTACGGCAGGCTGTGTTTACTTATGGGAAATGGTTTGTGTTGTCTGAGTGGTTGTGACACTCGCATGTTTGACAAGTGAAATGAGACCAAATGTTCTCCTTGTAGCCGAAACGTCTTTGAAGCGCTGGCTTTTAATATGGCGTGTTTACCTATGAAAAATCTTTATTGGCCCTCAGCCTTTAGCCATCGAAAGCCGTAGCGGTGAACATAAATCATTCACAAGGTAATTCAAGGGAACAACTGCGCTGGAAAGGTGGACTGATATAACGATGACCATTTAAACTGTTTACAGTCATGGAAAATAAACAGCAATTCGAAAAGTGTTAACGCTTGATCAAATATTTAATATTTGTGTCTGTGATATCTCATACGCAACCCATTATAGGTGCAAGCCGTGCACATTTTAGTGTGTAAATGATTATATTTTCTATTTAAAATCATTTTGAAATGGTTACAGATTCTGTTTTAAAGAAGTAAAGATATTTTAGCACCATTGCATCTTATAGAAACACTCTGAACATAGACCTGATTTGCACACCTTTGATAATCGTATGTAGCGAGATGATCAAAGATGGGGTAGTTGCTGCTGACTCTGGAAAGCATCACGGTGTTGGAACAATAATTGATGCTGAGCAGAGACTGAACTCAGGCATTGCCACCGGTTGACACCCATTACATTGTTCGGCGCTGCTCACTTTGCAGGTTCGCGGCAGAGAAAAACACAAAAGGGGTCGGGCTTTTGGGAGAGATGTCTGCGAGTACGACAGTGATGAATCGCTCTTGATGTGTGCTCAGAAAGCGGTGAAATTGGGTTGTGGCGCCGTGCTATAGCTTTGGGTCACATGCATCCGTGCTGGTTATAATCAGATGCTGGCAGACGGTGGGAGTCTGAAGTTAGTCTGGAACGGGCTTCTGTCTTGATCAAAGATCACGTCAACAGAAATGTCTAAACTTTTTTTTTTTTTGGTCAAGTTGCTTTCCACTAGATTTTTTGTGTGATTGTGCATGAATGTAAAATAATGTTATAAATTAAGAGCAACTTTTTTGTGCATTATAATTGCACAAAACGTCATTCTGTAATTTTGTGCAAATTATTATAGGGAAGACCTGGGACAATTGCAACACACTAAATATTATAAACAAGGTAGAATTATGATTCACTCTCTCTCTCTGCCTGGAAAAAAAGACGAACATATCATTTTGAGAGAAATTTCCAATTTTTTTTATGTTCATTACATTTTTTTTCCACTTTTTATCCATTTTGATGCCTTGAATTTCAAAGTAATATACATACACACACATACTGTATACTATAGACATACTATATATATAGACATTTTAAAATCTAATATATAATCTCTTGGTTGTTCGTTAAATGTTAACATGAATTACACATGCTAATGTTGCTTGCTGGTACTAAAATCATACAGGATTGTATCATTACTGTGTGGTCGTCGGTCGCTTTTGTAACACTAGTTATGAAATTAAAATTGTATGACCGCAAAGAATGAACCTTTATAATTTAAAATGAACATTATTTCATTAAAGTAGCTAGTTGAAGACTGTCCTTGACTTATTAGCTGAAAAATATATTTTAGTTAAAAGGATTTAACCCATTTAGCATAATAATAAAGTAGGTACCACTTAGACTCTTGCTTTAAACTCAAATTATTCATGGCAGCTAAAAGAATTAGGACCATAAAGGTAATACAATTCAGTAATTGAAATAAGTTATTGATGACATTTTTTGTCAGTTTTTTAACATTTAACATTCTGACTTGTTTAAAAAAAATTATTCAATGTGTTTTTTGTATGCAGATGTTATATATTATTACTGTTAGAACTTGTAAATGCCTCTTGTACATATAAATGTGTCTTATACAAAAATATAGCATATGTTATTGATACGCTGATATGTTACTGATACATTTTTTACTGATACACCCTTTAATATAATGCCTTTTTAGATTAAATTTAATATGATAATATAATGTTTTCCAGTGTGTATCAATTATAATAGAATTAGTACTGTTGGCACTTATAAATGTGTGTTATTGAAATATGGCACACTGATTACTATCTTGATTACTGTTTCTACTTCTTTATTACTAAAATATTACATTTGTCCCCAGTCTCCCCTAACAGTAACATGAGATGGTCAAATGATGATGATGGTGGACAGATGTTGATGCAGACAGTATTTTAGCCCTCTCTTCCACTCTGCCAGCATTCAGCGCTAGTGTTTTGTATACTAAACAGGTTAGTAAGCAGTTTGATCCCTGGTCAGTCAGGCTGCAACTGGCCTCTTCTGCCACGTGTCACACAGCGAAGCTGGCGAAAGGAAAGGCTCTTCACCTTCCACAATGTCGTTTGATCTCTGCCGTCCTGTCAGGCACAGACAGGTCCACATTACACTGTCCTCAGAGAGGTGGGCCAACCCATCTGTCACTAGAGAGAGAGGGAGAGAGCAGACAGAGACAAAAGGAAGGGGTTAAGCAGGGAGAAATCAATAAGGAGAGGTCCAAAAATATGATAACCTTTGGGTTTTTATGTGCTGTTTTGACGGAGATGAACCCTTTCATGGAAGATATATCTGAAAAATAATGCATGTTAATAATAATGTTGATAATTATACAAAAGTGTGTATTTTTACATATGTCTAATATGCATGGACTGCTATAAAACCAGTGTACATAGAAAAAGCTCAGCAGATTTCCACAGAAACAAAACATTCCAATTCCAATTGTTTGTCTATTAAATATTGTAGCTAATTTGATTATAAACTTTAGCTACCACCTTGATAACATTTTAAAAGATGTTACATATGTTTGTGGTCTGAAATGATAATAAAAATCGAAAAAAAAAAAAAAAAAAAAAATATATATATATATATAAATAAATAAATATGATTTAATAATAAAAAAATTATTGTTGTCTATGTGAATAAGAATCCTTCTTAGACTGTCTGTTACTATCCCAATAAAATGAATGATTCATGTTTACTTTATTATACAACAGAGTGTTAAAGTTATAAAAGTAGGTCAGAGGAAAATATTTATTTATTTATTTAAAAGAAATTAGTATATTTATGCAGTAAGGATGCATTAAAATAATCAAAAGTGACCTTAAATACATTTAAAATGTTACACAATATTTCTACTTTAATAAATGTTTTTCTTTAGCAACAAATCAGCATAATAGAATGATTTCTGAAGGATCATGTGACACTGAAAACTTTTCCATAGGAATGAATTACATTTTAAAATACAATAAAATAGAAAACACTTATTTTAAACTGTAATAATATTTCACACAATTACTGTTTTTAGTGTATTTAAATCAATAAATGTAACCTTGAGACTTACTTCAAAAACATAATTAAAATCCAAACTTTTAAATTGTAGTGCACATTTCAAAATTCCTATCATTATTTTTGTTCATACTGTACAGCAGAGATAGTACAGAGACTGTACAGAAGCTTTAGAAAGTCATGACTGATTGTGACAGTGAAGAACAAAAGAGGAGAAAAAGCTTCCCACACAGCAGTCATGTCATCTCCACAGATGAAGTCTTGTCATCGCGCTGCCTGGAAAATATACTAGTAGAGGTGGAGTCAAGACTAATGTTACTGAGGTAAATTTAGGCAGACATTTATAACGCCCCTTGGCTCCTGAAATAGCTTTTAAAAAAGAAACCTAGAAATAGGCCCTCTGAATAATGACGTCTTTTTCTCTGCTTTGCTTAGTTTTTATACAGAAATTGGATCTCAGCGTTAACGTATGGCCCCTGTGTCAAAACTGCTAAATAATGCATTTATTAAAATATACCTCAGCTCTTTAAGGACGATAATGGATGTACCTCCACCTTAAAGGCTATAACCGTTATCCTGCAGAACAGAGTCATTGTCCTTAAGTACATACAAAAACAGCTTTCATAATTCAAAAACACCTTGGAATAGAGGTCACAAGAATAAAAGCACCATACATACAGCCCTCACCACATGTCGTAATTATATCGCAAAAACACATAACAACTTCAGTTTGTGACATAAATGAAATGCTTAACTGTCCACCCAGCAAACAGGGAATGTTCTCAGAACTTTGGCTAATGCAATGGCAAGATACTCTCAAAGATATAAACAAAGATTCTTCCAGTAACGTTAATAGAATGTTCGTTTAAAAAAAAAATATTGTAAAAATGTAAAAATGTTTTAGTTTATTTTAACATTTTTCAACATCACTACTTTTCTCAGAATGTTTAAGAACATTCAGATGTAACGTTTCCACAGTGTTTGTAAAATGAAATGTTCTGGCAAGATTTTCTCATAAATCATTTTTCAAGTTAATAGAATGTTAAAAACATTCGCAAAATGTTAGCACTAAAAAATATTATTCATGAAATGTTCTGAAAAATGTTGTAGTTCTTAATTGAATTTTTTTTAACGTTATACTTACTACGTTTTCAGAATGTTTAGAGAACATTCCAAAGTAACATTCTCACAATGTTTGCAAGATGTAAATGTTCCGACAAGATTCTCTCATAGTTATGAACAAATATTCTCCAGTAACAGAATTTTCATTCAGTTATCTGGTCTTTAATAACGTTCTCAAACAGTTAGCACAAAAAGCTCTATGAAACGGTCTTGGGCTTTAATAACGTTACTATTTACATTTTTTTGGAAACATTTAGAGAACATTCAAAAGTAATGTTCCCATTATGTTTGCAAAATTTTTAAAAATGGAACATTCCCTTAATGTTTTCTCTCACTTTTGTAAAACCAAGAAAATGTTTTTAAAACAGTTAAGGAGTTGAACAGAACATTCAGAACTAACATTTTTTTTAATTTATTTATTTATGATTTATTAACTACTATTTAAAAGTTTGGGGTCAGTTAGATTTTTAAAATACAAATATATATTTTTATTCATGTTAATATAAATGCAACATAAATTACTAAATGTAAATGTATATATATATATATATATATATATATGTGTGTGTGTGATGTCAAATGATTAATCGCATCCAAAATAAAAGGTCTTTGTTTACATAATATATGTATGTGTACTGTGCATACCCATTATGTATATATAAATACACACACATACAGTATACAGCGGGTAAAATAAGTATAGAACACATCACCATCTCTCCCAGCAAATACATTTCCAAAGGTGCTGCTGACCCGAAACTTCCACCAGATGTCTAGAACTAACATTTTCATAACTTAATGAGAACGTTAACAAAACATTTGTTTTCCAAGCATGAGTTTGGGGTTATTACAATTTTTCTCCATCCTAAACTTTTTAGTCACACTGAATTCCACAAAAAGACAGATGCTGTCACGAGTGCATGTGGTCAAGCATGAATAAAACCCTTTGTGAAAACACATTTTTCTTTTGTGCATCTATTTACGAGTGATGCACGGTGTCAGTGCATGCAAGTGTCTGTTGGGGTGCATGCATTTATTTATTTCTTTTCTGCCTTAAAAACAGATGGTTCCTTGTGCTGAACGGAAGTTGTGTTAACTCGGTTGGCTCGTGATTGGTGGCTGCCGTCCAACGGCAACACGGGTATCGGGGAGGGGTGTTAGTAGAAGTGCAGTTTGCCTACTTCAGATGTGCTGTGAACAGAACAGAAGGAAGTGAGGTGGTACGTACTGTTGCGCCATGCTCCTCGTGTCTTAGCGATGCAGCTCGGGCCACGACGGGCAACAACCCTCTAGCGCTCTTGTGAGTCCAGACATATGTAACTGTGTAAACACTGCGTTGGAAGGAAAGCTGGTGTTGTCGGCTCCTTGTAGCGAAAGTCAGCCAAAGAGCTCGTCGTTAAATCCTGCTGGGAAGAACATAGGGTGTTTATTTAGTGTGCGCTCTAGACCACTTGTGCCTCTTTGTGGTTTATTAGGTTAATATTTCAAGAGGAAACTGATTCCAGAACGGCATGCAGCATGTGGTGCTAATATCTGCATATTTAGAAAACAAAGAGGAATAATATACGACGCTGAGTAGGAATAGCAAGTAGTAAATTACTGTACTAAATAAAGGCTATTGGCACATACAGTGGTGACCAAAATTATTAGAGCACTAGTATTTTCACCAGCTAAAAAATGGTTTTAAGTTTTGCTGTAGTGTAATATCAGTTTATATTTCTAAACATTCATTTTGCCATTAATTGTAATAATCCAGTCAGATTTTTGTTTCCAGTGCTCCACACAGAGATCTGATCTGATCATCATCAGTCTGTCTGGAATGACATGAAGAAACAGAACAAACTGAGACAGACTAAATCCAGAAGAACTGTGGCAACGTCTCCAAGATGCTTCAAGAGACCTTCAATGCTTCAATCTCACGGCAAAATGAATGTTTGGAAATGTAAACTGATATTTCCTTCTGACACACTACAGAAAAACATAGAAATAACTGACTTAAAACCATTTTTAACTGGTGAAAATACTAGTGTTCTAATAATTTTGGCCACCACTGTACATCACCTTAATTTGTTTGATCAAAAATACATTAATAACTGCAATATTGTGAAATATTATTACAATTTAAAATGACTGTTTTCTATTAAAATTTATTTTAAAATGTAATTTTGATGCAAATCTGAATTTTCAGCACCCATTACTCTAGTTTTCAATGTCACATGATCCTTCAGAAATCATTTTAATATACTGATTTGCTGCTCAAGAAATATTTATTATCATTATTAATGTTGAAAACAGTCATACTGATACAAAAGTATAGAAAGTTTTAAAAACATTTGACAATGTTTACAATGTAAAAGTCTATGCTAATACTTTTGATCAATTTAATGCATCCTTGCTGAATAATTTTATTTCTTAAAAAACAAAAATCTGACCCTAAACTTTTGAACACTATTATTACAACTATATTTTACAAAAGTAAATACATCAACAACACAGAAAAGACACTTATAGGACCTGTTGCATTGTGGGATTTTCCGAGGTAAATTCATGTTCTCCTACTCAGATAACCTCAACATCTCCTCAATATAAATCACTTATGTTAGAAGCTGAGAAACCAAAGCAAACCATCAGAAAACATTATTTTTGTCACAATGTAAAATAGCCACCCCCTTCGTGCCATCTTTATCTTTGCGACATATGTAAACAATGCTAACCGCGGCATTATGTTTTCAATTTTCCGCTGCTCTGCGCACAAGATTTGAAATCATTTATCTCGAATCCAAAACAATGGGATCCCTCCATATGGTTTTATTTGTGTGCATCTGGCTCAGCAAGCAGCATACAGTTACCATCCTATTTTTCCAGCTTTATTCGCACCTAGCAATGAAAGCCAAATGTGAAAATTGAAGGCAGAAGGATCGTGTGACGGGATTAATTAGACAAGGCCAAGTGAAGTCACACTCTTCATGGCAACACACTTGAACCTTCAATTACGCACTGCACAAAGCAATTAAAAGCCTCCCTTTCTTTCTCTGTCCTATGGAGTCTACCTGTTACTGCTGTTTGCTTTCTCTGTAGGGTCCCCCCGGGGCACCAGGCAGACTCCAGGTCCAATCCGCAGGTCGGTAATTACAATTGATCAATTGTTGTCGGGAGGTGAAATGACTTGGTTGTTTTAGCCAGAGCTCAATTTGAGGTGTCCAGTTTTAACGGGTTATTTATATGGCAGGCGGTTAGGAAAAGAAAAGAGAAGAGGGAGGAGGTAAAGAGATGAAGAGAGGAGCTGGAGGAAGAGATCGGGAGAGAGAAGACAATTTGGCAATTTCTAATCGCTGATAGATCTCGGCTTTTTCCTTTTCATTGTTTCTGGAGTCATCGGGTGGCTGGATGAACTCGGGCCGGAATTGGCCAATTTTGCACACTTTTCAGCCGAAACTGTTCAATTTCTCTTTCTGAAATGATTTGTATACATTTGCCATACTTTCAAACAATTTGGGTATAATAACTTTTGTATAGAGGTTACACTCTGATAAATGGATTTTTGCTGCTTGGCCATTAATGTGAGACAGTTCTACAAATGTTTCTGTCACAACTTAATTTCATGCAATTTAGTATGCAATTAACTTAAATTTGTAAAACTGTTTACCTAATCCATTTTAGTTGTGATTACAATGAAAACAAAACTGGCATAGGAACAATTTTCACTCATTTCAAATTGCTTGTAAAATGCACAAATAATTACAAAGAAATGACAAGTAAAACAGTAGAATTAAAACAAGTAGAAAGTCTGAAATAATATTTTTCTAAGTATTTACCATTTTTTGATTTAAAACTTTGAAAAATCATTTTTTACAGTTATTAATTTCCAAACTTTTGAGAAAATTTTCAAAATATTTCAAATAAAACTGTTAACATAAAATTATGCAATTAAAAATAAACATTACTATTCATGACAAAATGAACTATAACAAATCTGTTAAATAATTTTTGTAAACAATTATTATATTCAAGTAATATAATTAATAACTATTTTATATAAATTATTACTTGTTAAATAATTTTATTGAAGACAGTGAATTTTTTTTTACTTTATTTTATTTAATATTGTATAAAATGAATAGATAAATTAATAAATAAAACAAAAAATAGTTTTTTTTTGTATTTTTTTTTGTCATAGACCACAACTTTTAATATTCTCATCTTAACTGTTAAAGATCATGACAATGGCAGTGCTGTTTCATGACAAAGCACCAGCTAGATTCAAAAAGTTCAAGAGGTCGCCTAAATAACATCAAAAACCCATCACCATCTGAAAATCAGAAGAAACAGCAGCAAACAGGCTTATGGGTACATGGCCAAATCCATACCGCACTTCCAGGAAAACACTCTCTTACATTATAAAGCCATATCTGCTGTATGGCAATGACCATACTGCACTTCCCAGAAAACGCTTAATTACGGTATAATGCCGTATCTGCTCTAACAGAGAGTATCATTAATCTCATAATGATCTGACTGTGGTGGCTGACGCGGAGCGTATATTTCTCTCCAGCACACAGGCAGTCCTTTCACATGGATCACCCCGCTTTGCTCTGTTCCAGCCTCTGGGCTGTCACCTCTTGGCACTGCTCGTATTTATATGGGACATTTGATTGATTTAGATTTATTTGACTATTTTTCCTCGGTCACGCTGTCCCCCACCCCTCAATAAACGTAGTGTAAAGCCACAATATTATTTTCTATGACAGACCCTGAGCTGAGACTCTTTATCTTTGTTTCTCTCTCTACCTAGCGTTCTTGTCCTTAAGCGATCTTTAGCCTGAAGCTGTTTGTGAAAACTCAACCCACAACAAACAGAATGCTGCTCAGAGAGATCTGCCTCACTTCCTTAAAGCTGTTGTGTCTCCTGTGGTTTCATCAGCTCTGGAGCTCAAGCCAAATCCTCCACATTTCAGCCTGAGAAGATGCTGTTTGCACTGTTTCCCATTTACAGTCCAGATTTTTCGCAGGGAATTTTTTTTGTTTGTTTTTGATTGCGATTCCACCGGGATGCACCGAACGCAATTACTAAACGCCATCTTACCAAATAAGGCTTTTACAGTACCAAAACTGTTTATCATATGAAAGTAAACAAAAAAGTACTTAAAACCAAACAAAAATGTATTAAAATAACAATGACCCAATAATATGCAAAATTATGAATATGACAAACTAAAAAAGGCAATTCTGCAAACACATAAATACCAGACGTAAATTCATAAATTACTTACAACCCAAAGACGCTGTCAAATTTGCAAGATATCATAGCCAAAAAAGCCAGTTTTATATTGTAAATAGCAATATATGACACACAGCTCACAAAGAATTTACTTTCAAACCAAGCAACATTTTGTTGTTTGATCAAGGTTATGAAATCTGGAGGAATCGTTTGAAATTCCCGATTGCTAAATCCTATTGAAATGACTGGATTTCACCCCCAAAATTTGCCATACTACGATAAATGTGACCACACATTTGTGTCAAAATAACATAGATGTACAGCTTTTGACATCAAAAACAAATTATATGCTTTTTCACCTCCTGATAACTGCAATAATATAGTTAGCTGCATTTTATTATTTGCATTTAGCATTGTCTATTTACCTGTCATTCACGGCACTTTCAAAACAACCTATTTGGGCCATAAAACATAGAAAACAACCATTTTTGGCACTAGATCTGTCTCACAGCACTTTTCAAGAAAATAAATGTCTACTTGAGTATTCTAAACACACATGTCGTATGCTAATATTCATGAGGACACAATAGGGAACAGCACTTAGCATTTCTGTATATAGCCAGTATTAGCCACATTAGAGAGTGAAAAAATGTGTCAAAATAGCAGACACACTGCTTTTGACATCAAAAACAAAAGATACATCTGCATATATGCCTACCTGTAACTGTAGCTGCATTTTATTATTAGCATTTAGCATTGTCTATTTACAACCTGCAACCTATTTTTGGGCCATGACACACCAGTAGATATGTCTCAAACCCCTTTTGGGCCTCAAATATGTCTCACACCACTCTCCAAGGTAATTAAAGTCCACTTTAATATTCTAAACACAAATGTTGTATGCTAATATTCATGAGGACACAACAACCACACTTAGCATTTCTTCTATGCAGCCAGTAGCTATAAAGCTACATCCTGGAAACAAATAATTCCCAAAACGCACACTTATTTCAAGGGGACCAGGTACGTATCCTCTCAAGGCTGAAGAATTCAGATGTCTCGGGCCCGGCCTTCGTTAGGCTACTCCGTGGCCCCGGGTAACGAAGTTAGCCTCGTTTGAAAAACAGACTCTAGCTTGAGCAATACTTGCTTTAATTCTCATTGAGGCAGCAAATTGACAGGCCTCCCTTAAGATCTTGACAGGTAATGAAGATTTAATGTCAGAATTATGATCGTTAAAAACAAATGACTGATTCTTAGGGCAGATGATAAGCTATTAATTTAACCTTCTCTTCCTGTAATAATGCTGGACAGTCTGGCAGTTATTAGATCATAATTAGCTTGTGCAATTTGCATGGAACCAGAGAAGCATGTAGCCAGGCTGTTGTTGTGTCTCAATATTTTTCCAGGGCTCTGTAAAATGTGCTCATATATCACAATATGTTAAAAAACGCATGGCCCAACAAGTTATTGCTGTGGTTCTGCTGGTCTATGTTCAACTAGATGGTTGAGAAATGATAAAACGCTGATTAAGCGTGTTTGCACGCGTGTCTATCTCTGGGTGAGCGCGTGGAGCTCTCCAAGTGGCAGCCAGCCATATGGAAGCATGCTGAAATGAACTGGCCAGCACTTTGTTGTGACAATATGGCCACACAAACATCAAAGTTTACACTAATGCTCTGATTAACGGTGATTTTCTACATGACAAGTGCTTTTATTCCAGCTAATTATTTTAGTTAAGGACAATTTTCATGGTTGTGTCCCCAACTGATCTGTTTTTCTTTGCTAGTATGTTTGTTCATGGCAGTGATGTTTGTGCCAGAATGTTTCTGTGCGGCCATGAGATTTCATTATTAATGCTTACTGGTATCCATACAGACACATCCAGCCATGTTTAGTTAACTACAACATTTTTAAAAAGTAAAAAAGGGGGAAAAGAAAACAGAAATTAAATTAAAATAAATACTAAACTATACTATTAAACTATACTGTCATTTTTTTTTTTTTTTTGCAGATTCTGGAAATTTTGTGTGTATTTTTAACCATCTTTTTTGTTATGTTGTATTCCAAAATTTGCATTTTAAACATTTATTTTGTACATTTTTACATTTTCATTCATTTTTAACACATTAATTTTTTACATTTTAAAAATGTATTTAAAATATATATATTTGTATGCATTATAACAAAATTTGCATAAAACATTGATAGAAATATGGTTAATGATTATTACTTTTCCCTAACAAAGACATCATAAAGTTTTTTGAAAAATAAAAATGCAAAATTCTAAAAAAATATATAAAAACTAAAAAAACAAATAATACTAAAACTAAATATAAACCAAAAGTCTCCTTCAGAAAACTAAAAAACAAATAATACTAATTAATAATACTAATTATAAACCAAAACGCTATACATATATATATATATATATATATACACACACACACACACACTAAGAAACAAATAATACTAAAACTAAATAGAAACCAAACTAAAACTAACAATCATAGTGTGAAAAGACCTGAATTGAAATGAACACCACTTTTAAAATTCAAACCTATAAAGTGAAGCCAAAATGTATTCTGAAACTTTTCTAAGAAATGAATGCCACTTGGTTTGATATTTTTGCTAATGCAATGACTTTCATGTATTTTTAAGTGTGGCCTAATTTTCCAAATACTTTTAGGGCCACTTGCATATCAGATCCTTTATTACTGCTAAGCTAACAAGTAGGCTACAAGCAGCGCAGACATGGATTGCAGTGTCTCAATGCGTGTGTGTATGCTAACAAACGCACGCATATGTGAGTGTGTCCTGTGCCAGCGCTGTGCTAAGAATCTGCTCCCTCAGCGGTTTTCTCTCTCTCACACACACACACACACACACAGGAGCGAATCGCACTCCTGGCACTCTCCCCCCAGCGCCTCGCGGTTCTGCTCCGGGTTCTACCCGTCCACCAGCCTATTAATAGGCAACATATTTACTTTTTGCAGCATGCACTCGCTGTGGCATTCTCCAGTATCTTACCCTACAACAGGAGCGAACAAGTGCACTTCTACAAGAGGAAGTCACCGCTGCGGCAGAGGTGTTGTGGCACCCAGGGGTGCCCGGCCCCCGTCTCCATCTCCTATGGGTGAGAAAAGAGAAGCTGAGAACTCCATACACATAATGGCATGTCGGAGCCGAAAACCCCCCTGTTTTGAACATGTCAGTTCTTGTAATTAAATACACTTGCTGTTTTTTTTTCTTCCCGTCACAGCAGGAATTATACTATTGCAACTTGAACCAAATATAGCTAATTATAAAGAAGATGTTACAGCACTTTATGAGGCATAACAAGGTGATAACCCATCTTTGAAGCTGGAAGTGTCAGCTGTATACTCACTTAGATGAATAACAGATTTGTAAACTGGGCAAATAAGAGGTGATTGGTTTCAATACTAAATTTGGTGCGACAAAAACTAAATGAAGTTTTAAACTAATTACATGAATTTGAAATGTTTATAAACAAAGTTGCTCTCCGATAAGTGCTAAAACAAAGATTTGATGGGAAAATGAAAGCAGACATCCGGCCTTCATCATATCATATATACAGTTATATACTCATACTATATATATATATATATATATATAGGGTATATTGGGTTCAGTAAGATTTTTTTATGTTTATGTAAGAAGTCTCTGATACATGCCAAGGCATTTATTTGATCAAACATACTGTAAAATCATTAATATTGATAAATATTTAATTATTTTAAGATATTTTAAAATGTAATTAATTCCTGAGATGGCAAAGCTCACAAAAATTACAGTCCTTCAGAAATCTTTCTAATATGCTAATTTGGTGCTCAAGAAAATTTTGATTGTTATTATTAATGTTGAAAACTATTTTTTTCAGGATTCTTTGATAAACCGCTTATTTGAATTTATTTTGTAAATATTATAAAGCTTTTTATTGTCATTTTAATCAATTTAATGCATCCTGGATTCTTTTTTTTTCTTTTTTTTACAAAAAAAAATCTGATTGATCCCAAACTTTTGGAGAATAAAAAAAAATCATTATTATCATTATATTATCATTAAAAAATCATTAGTCATTATTTAACCACTTTCATGTCATTCCAGACCCTTATGTTGTTATTTTTTCATGGAAAAAGTTCCAGAAATTAAAAAAATTCCTGTAACACAGCTATAAATGTAGCCCATAGAGCTCAAAAAAATATTTAAAGCCAAATGATAGATTTGTGTTGGAAACAGGCTGAAATTTAAGTTGTTACGCAGATGATCTTCCCTTCTCAAATCTCATTGTTACCAACTGTTGCTGGAAAAGATATGCGGGAAGATTCTTCAAAATTTCCCTTATTGTGTTCCATGAATAAAATAACAGCATACAGATGTGTGATTAATTAATGACATATTTTTCATTTTGGGGTAAACTATTCATTTTACTATGGTAAAATGAATAACATACTAACACTATCTGCCAAACGCATCAAACTGTTACAGAGCATCTGTACGGCCAAGAAAGATACAATTGCAAAACACTGACGTAAATGCCTGTACAAAACTTTCCCACTCCTGTGAGCATAATTCCTATGAGTGTTTTCTCGGCAGTGCAGAGAGTCATTGTTTAAAATAGCATTGGTGACAGCACTGAGCGCCGTGTCCTGTTGATTGGAGCGCTGATGGCCCACCGTTTGTCAGCGCTCTCTAAAGCCTCATCGGCAAACAGCAGGGCTCCCTGATTATTTAATTGCTTGTAAGAAGCTCATTAAGGCCTCCTATCCATCATAAGTTGTGCAGTGAGGAAGATCTGTGAGAGAAGAGAGAGAGGAAGATTAACACAGCCCACTCCGTCCCCCGTCTAGACGCAGTTTTCAGCCTGCAAATCTTACATGAAGCGCTTATAGCATCTTACAGCATAACATCTTCATAAGTGTGACTGTAATATTTCACGTATGTTTCAAGTGCATATTTCAAATGTAAAGAAAACATTATGGTGACAGAGATAAATAATGCTGGATTTTGAATCGTGAGCTGGGAGTACGCAATACGTTTGGCCGATTTCCAGTTGTACAAATGCAAGCGTGTCATTTGAATATTGTCTTTTACCCTCAAATTTTCATTTGCATTGACCACAGTTTTAACTTCCTAAAATGGCTGACTGGAAATATGTAAATAGTTTTACAATGCTTACTCACAGGTGCTCATGCTTGGATTTTTACTGGTCCTGATTAAGAAAGTTCCCAAGATGCCACTAGGCATGAAAGAGGATCATGATGGACAAGCCGGAAACGGAAAAAATAAAATTAATAAAAATGTATTCAAAAACATTTATGAGTATATAAAAATTACATAAAATGTATATTGTTATTATTTTTACATTACATATATGTGTATATAATATAAAAAAATATATATATATATCATAGGTTCAACTATGGATTGAACTATATATATATTAGGTTCAACTATGGATTATATGGAAAAACATGCATTATTTTCAACTTATATATTTATTACACAATTTATATTTTTTATACAAGGTCCAGTTGCTTAGATTTGTGTAGATTGTAAATCCCAATTTGAACAATCCATATATTTTTCCATATAATCTATAGTTGAACCTAATTATATATATCTACACATATTTTCATTCCTTGTCTATGCTATAGAAATGCCAACTTGGACAAATCGCCACAAATCTAAGGCATTTGAACCTTCAGTATATGGTGTAATGCATTTCACAAAGTTTAAACTTGCATGTAAACAGGTGCAGAATAAGCTCTGGATGCTTGGCATATTAATTGCCGATCATTTGCAAAACGGGGTGGAAAAAAGTGTTTTGCCAAATGCACGTCTTGCAAGCTTCCAGCTGGGATCGTCAGGGGCAGGCTTGTTGGCATCGTGGCAGCATATGTTTGGTGCCAAGAACACCAACGATTTGCATTTTCTTTATATCAATTTTACAAAGCCGAAATGCTCTCTCTTGTGTAAAAATGATCGGGATTTGAGTGTTGCAATTAATCACAAGTGAAATATATTTGCCGATGAAAAGCCCTAATTCTAGTCGAGATTCTTTTTTTTTTTCCTATGAGAAAGAGAGAGCAATCAGTTACTTGCATTACATCTGCACTGAGCTCGCAGGCGCACTGTGATGAATGTGCCTTTAAGGCTGTATAGTTTGGCTTCATTTAGACTGGCTTGAAAGATAGAAAGAAAAATAGCACTGTGGTGTATGTGGGGTACTGCAAACACAATCAGTCATTCGTGGGGTGAAGCAAAAAAAAAAAAAACACAGTTCCTTTGTCTCAAAGACTAAAATGCATGTTTTCTCCTAAACCCAAAGCTGAATAGGAGATGGCAAAAGGCCACATTTAGACTATGAAACTTGAGTGCTGCCTACAGAACTTTTGCGGTTTTGAAGCTGAAAACTCTTCTGGAGCATCTCTGAATGAATTCAAAGGGAACAGACATTATCCAGATTGCAGATTTTGTTGTTTTTAAATGTACCATTTAAGTGGCAAATCCCAAATGGTTTCAGTCATGTAGATTAACTGATGAAGTCAATTGGAATGGTTTCATACTATCAGTTTTTAAAGCATTTTTTAAAATAAAGTGTACAAAGTGAAAATGCCACTCAAATTGACTTTCTCACAAGTTTGTATAGTTAAAAAAGCATTTAAGAATACCACAGCTCAAGCAATTCATCTTAAAGAGACCGTAACATAAGAATGAAGTTTCGAAACTGGCTAGAAAAGTATAAGCTGATACTGATTCTGACAAAGTAACATGAAATTTTGGATCAGTCACTTGCTTTTTTTGGGCCAGTGCTGTGATGCCACTGAAAATGTTATAGTCATTCTTGTACATCCATTTTTTTGCCTTGCAAGCTTAAATGTTTGGCTTTAAGATGGTGAAAATTGGCAAATTATGCTGATTAGTCATTAAAATTGTAAAAATTACTTGATAGTCTTGAAAGCATCATTTATCGTGTATTAAAAAATACAAACCAACAGCGAGTTCATAAATATATGAGTTGTATTACAGCTGTATAATTTACATTTTGTTGCAAAGAAAATGTTTTTTTTTAATAAAGACTTTTTTTAACACTTTGAAGAGAATATATAAAATTATAAAAATAGAAATTGCATGCAAAATATATAAACTTTAAAAAATATATATATATAAACAAAAGTGTTTAATAAACTTAATACTAAAAATAATAAACTTTTTAGAAATGTTTCTATTTTCTCTCTCTCTTTTTAAAAAAAAAAATAAATGTCAAATATTAACATCTCGGATGAGCAAGTAAAAATCTGAACCACTGGCCCGACTACACCAGCAGAAAATAGTCCTTATTATTGAGCCTTTTTGTTGGTTTTCTTTTAGAAAGATTAAGGTGTGATGGAGATTTATGTCAGTCAAGTGTTTGTAGGAAGAGGACTTCACATCTTCATCTTCCATTTTGACTATACACTCTATGAAGTACTCTAAAATGATCAACGTCAATGAGAGGAGCCCTCAAACTTCGCCGCAGGTTCAGCGCTGAACTTCTGCATTTGTCTAATTAAGCACGTTGTTTGCAATGGGCCGTATAATGTCCCAACTGAAATCCCGAAGTAACATGAAGAGACACACAGAATAGACACAACAATTAATGACCCTAAAAAGAAAAACTTTCAATAATGACCCACAACTCAACGCTCAACTTTTTCCCCTTACACCTTACGTTTTCAAGTTTAATGGGCAAAATCGAGAACGTTTTTTTCCCTTCATCTTCTTCTTAGGATAATGATTTACAAAATGCCTCTCATCAAAGAATTCATTAACAAAGAACATTAATTAAAAAATAAATGAGTAAACATCAATATCAAAACCTCAGCACTGTGGAAGTGAATACATTATGTGTGGTAATGATGTTTGAAAGGGATCCTAACACCTCAGTGGGACTCTTTTAAACCCCTTACCTCTCAGGCAGTTGCTTATTTTGCAATCCTTTGTTGTTAAACAACAAAGAGAATGGGCTCTCATAATGTTATATTAATCAGCGGATTAATATTTCAATTTGATTTTCTTTATAGTTGAGGTGCTGTTGGCATTTCCATTTTCCCTCCATATGTGCAGCGGTGTTAAGTAGTATCATTACCATTTCTACCTGGGGGTTCTGGAGATAACAGGCAGCCGTGATAGCTCTATTCGACGCAGCGAGAGCAGCGCTGGGTAGCACCTCATGCATTTTTAACGGCGCTGTTTGCTGCCGCTCTGCTGCCATTCTTTTATAACGCACCGCGCAAACAGCTGAGTCACAGACTTTGTGCTTTACACAACATCTAATTGGAACTGAGAGCCTCAATAAAGACACTGGGCCTCCACTTAAACTATGACGGCCAACGCATATAAAGAGAGACGATCAAGACCTCACAATAAGAACATTTATAAATGACGTGATGTTAAAGGGATAAAAAAACTAACATTTCGTCATCATTTACTCACCCTCATGTCTTTTGAAGGGTATAGCAGGATGTGCAAGCTGCTCTTTTTCCTACAAAAAAGATTTTCACTGAATAATGACTTAAATTTCTCAAAAACTTCACACAAGGCTATTACATAGCTTTGGAAGACTTTGAATATAGTGAACAAGTCATATGGAATGCTTTTATTATGCTTTAATAATGCTTTTTGCTTGACCCCATTCACTTTTATTGAATGGGAAAAAGCAGCTTAAGCATTTTGGTGTACATCTTGTTTGGTGTTTGAACAAGACATGTTTAGAATGGCACAATTTATGATAATTTGCATTTACAAACTGAAAAGTTTAATTGCTTAAACGTAGTAGTCCTCAGGTCATCCAAGATGTAGATGAGTTTATTTCTTCATTTGGATAAATTTAGCTTTAAATCACTTGCTCATCAATGGATCCTGCAGTGAATGGGTGCCGTCAGAATGAGAGTCCAAACAGCTGATAAAAACATCACAATAATTCATAAGTAATCCACACGACTCCAGTCCATCAGTTAATGTCTTGTGAAGCAAAAAACTGTGTGTCAAACAAATCCAACAAGACACTTTAAAACCATTGCTTCCGGCTGAAATACTCTACCCAAGTCCTCTACCCATAAATCTACTTTCTGCAGTGAAGTCGTCGTCTTGCCTGATTCAGGAGAGGAATATGCACAGATCAAGCACTGTTTACAAGCAAAAGCAGTCCAAAACAGTTCTAAACTAATATGTCGGTGGATTTTGATGTGAGAGGACAACAGGGGATGGACTTTTTCACTGGAAGAAGCGGTAATTGTTTATGTAGTGGTGTTTTGGCCAGAATCAATGGTTTGAACTTAAAAAACCTTAATGATGGATTTGTTTCTTACAAACATGCAGCTTTTCACCTCACAAGACTTTAATTGATCGACCAAAGCCATGTTGTGGATTATTGTGATTATTGTTTTTATAAGCTGTTTTGACTCTCATTATGACGGCACCCACTCACTACAGAGGTAAGTGATATAATGACAGTGATGCTAAATGCTAAATTTCTCCAAATCTGTTCCAATGAAGAAACAAACTCATTTTCACGAGTTTCGAAAATTTGCATTTTTCGGTGAACTATTCATTTAAAGATTTTATAATTATTCTCATAAATGCATTCTGTACTGTTGCTGATTCATAATGGCATAACTGTTTTGGTAACACTTCATTTCAAAGTGTTACTCACATTAATAGAACTAATTATAATATTGAGGTATTATTAAAAGCAGTGCCGTAGCTGTATACAGTATAAATATGGTATGATAAACAACCTTTTTGTGTTATCCAGGCTTTTTGCTTCCTGGGAGTTCAGGAGTCAGTCGGTTCTCAATCACACTGGAGGCTAATTAGACAGAACTCCTCTCAGGTAACTCTCACGGCAATTACATAAGACTGCATTTCTCATAAACATCAGCCAATTCAGAATAAAAATAGCTTAATTGCAAAACACTTTTTTGACTGACAGCTTTTGATTGACAAGCTATTAGGTAATTGTTCACGACAGCTGATTAGTCTATGACAAGTATTATTCAAATATCACAGCATCTCCCAGGAAACCAAAGCAAAGCAAGTTCTTGTCGGCATGCAAAGTGATACCTCTGTGTGACAAATATACTATTAGATTCATTACATGAAGTATTGACACAAGTATGGAAATGATTTAACACTTTTTCTCACAAATTACACAATGTGTAAATATTTTCCCTGTAGATTACAGGGGTTTGAGTACAAATTCTGGCAATATCAGTGAAAGCTGACTGAATTGCCTCTGGAGAAATTAAACTGTGAAGTTCTGAAAATAAATTTGAATCTACAAATGTAGAGTATGTACACTACCAGTCAAAAGTTTGGGCAGGCTTTAGTTGTTTTTAATTTTCTCATGAAATTTTACAAGCTTATGTTTATGCTTATACTTGAAATTAGTTTTGAAATAAAATAAAATATTCAATGAAATGCAGCCAACCAGAATCCAACATTCATCTGAACTGCAACAATAATGTTTTTAAAAAAACTGTGTTTTTAGGTAATTAATAATAAAAAAAAAGATCAGAATAATTTTGAACTCCTTCAATGAATTGAAATAATAATAATAAAAATAAATAAATAAAAAATAAAATAAAATAAAAAAAAATATGTTTTTTTTTTATTAATTAATTATAGTGATAAAAAAACATTCAGCACACATTTAAACCCCTTCATGAAATAAATTAATAAAATAGTAACTACATAATTTCCATATTTCCACCTGTAATAATAATAATAAAAAAAACATGTAAGTGTGTCCAAACTTTTATTATAACTTTATGTATAAAAATGATTTCAACTGAAATTGGTTGGCTTTTGTGCCTGTTTAATTCTGCATCCGTCAAAGTATTTGGCTTTCCATAACTACCTTTACATATTCCAGTTCGCGTAATGAAACTATTAGGCATATCAGTGGAGCCACTAAGGTGACTCGAAATGAAAACGCACAGTTCCAGCTACCCAAACATCAGTTAACACCTAATAAATGTTGTCAAATCAAACTCAAATCACTCGCTGACCCAGGGTCCACACAAATAATTAGCCTCCAGTAGGACAGTTAGTCCTCCGTACTATCAGTGACCTGCAGCACACTGGCACACGGTTCACCCTTTAACCAACACGCACACACAGACACTTCCACACTGATAATGCACCCGTGATAAAGGCCCATCAGGCTGAATTGCCCACAGCTGCGGGGCCCCTTGTTGCGCTGGCAGCATTGCCCCTGTCATCGAGATCGTGCGCCTATCTGACCTGCTAATTTGGAGCATATGCAAGTGCTCTTAAAGTGCCAGGCCTTTTGACATGCCACAAACAGCAGCTGCCACAGCTGCCCTCCAGAAGCTTCATTTAATTCAATTACATCTCTGGGAGATATGTAAACGAGCCCAGGCTCGGAGAGAGGGTGCAGCCGTTAGGGGCTGGAGGGGGTGTAGGGGGTCTAAACCCTCCTCTCCCCGATGCACCGGAGTCATTCACCCCGAAGCTCGCCTGCATTCGTAAGCGCGCGCTCCCCCCACCCCCTCCGAAGTGTCAAGGCCCAGGTGGCTTGATAGGCAAATGATTGGGTGAGGCGGTCGCACCAACCCCCTCCGAATGTCAGCGCCACCTTTGCAGGGAAGGCCTGGCACCAGGGTGTTTGGATGCGGGTGGGGGGTTTAATCAGGGTCACGGCGACTCCTATCACTCTGATCAGTGCGACTCAGCCCCCGGGCAGCCCTGCAATTAATGCAACTTTCAAGAGAAGAAGGGGGAGATAAATATCCACCATCTGGCAATTAGGGTTCACAGGGCTGAACAACCGATTGTGAGACAATTCTTCATGACACTAGCAAGAAACGGTGCTTGATACTGGCCTGAAGCCCACGAGCGAGAGTGCTGCGGCTTTTGAAAGTGGCGTCCTGTAAAAGCCGAGGCTATTGAGGCGCATCTCTCATTCTTTCAATAGAGGTTTGATCATGGTTCTTCTGTAGCGTCTTTTTGGTGTGCGTTCGGGGCACCGACCCCCTCCAGCTGTTGGCTGTGGTGGCGCGTGGCTGAAAGAAGCCCAGATCGCGGTGATCAAATTAGCTCCCCCTCCTCACGGGGGCACAAAGGTTGTCAATGTGCTCTGCGTCGCATTTCAGCGGCTCATTGATGTTATGATTACTCATTTAACCAAACAATGAGTGCCAAGCAGCCCTCGTTGAATGCCCTCTCGCGTGAATAGAGAGAGCTGCTTGTTGAAAGATAGTGATTTAATAGGAGAACTGATTCTTTTCAGCTTTTTTTCCCCTTCTTCTCCTCCCCACGTATTGTGAAACACAAATGGAGGGAGAACAAATACAGTGATTAGCGAGACGATTAATCCCAATTATTTGAGTTGCAAATTCAAGACCTTTGGCAACACCAAAATGTGGGAAACAAGAGGTCTGGGCAAAGTCAAGAGCGGCATGAAGAAAACAGGAAAGAAGGGGACCCTGAGCTCGAGGTCGGACAAAATAACAAAGCAGCGAAACCTAGAATTATGTTACAAATGCATTCCATTACAAAAGAGATTTCAAGAGATTGCTTCCAGTCAAAAGTAGGTAAGCATGCTGTCTCTCCATGAGAAGATAACATCAAATAACCTCAGACCTCAAGATAACAAGTGAATAAAATGAATTTAAAAAAAGGAAAGAAGGGGGCTCTGATATCAAGGTCAAACAAAATAACAAAGCAGCGAAACTTCGAATTATTTTAAATATTCCATTACCGAAGATATTTAAAGATTTTCCAATGTCAAAATTAGGAAACAGTACTGTCTCTCCATAAAGAGATAACATCTTGATTTTTAATCAAGAAAATCATGGGAACATTTGAGCAAAAAAAAAATTTTTTTAAATAATAATAATAAAATTAAATTAAATTACATTAAATTCCAGAGTCCATTCTGAACTCCTTTCAATACAAAGCGTCTCAGGATGTACCTCACTAAGTTGGATGAGAGAATAAACCCATGATCTGGATTAGTTTACGAAACATTTTGTGTCTAAAAAGAAGAAAAATAAACAGGACAAGATTCAAATTGATTCTTCTTAAATGGTCACCACCTCACCCTTCACCCAGGTCCAGGTCTGATCTGTTGACCTCGATCTTGCACTAATTGCCAACGTGCCTTCAGCATCCCGCCGCTGTTGTGCTTCCCCATAAAGGGATAATTACACACTTTGAATTATTAAGCATCATTATCAAAACTCGCGCTTAACTTGTTTTGCTCTACTGTACGGTTCCTCTGATCTTCGGCAATCATTACTTATTAAAAGGACTGGATGCTTTTTCCCAGCTGGAATACGTAGAATCGTGGCTTAATAAAGCAGCTATACCGCAAGCCCTCGGATCTAAACTTCAGTTAAGCGACAAGAAAATATTAGGGTAACTCGCTGCCACTGCCGCCCTGAATAACGAGCAGAAGTCTAGTTATTGGTTCAACTGGATTCATTATCATAGTGGCAGATTAATTAAACTAGTATTTTGAATTGGATGTGTATTTAACAGCGAAGCCCAGTGTTTATAAAGTCTGTTTCTCCAGGGCCCAGACGCAATCTTATGTGTTTTAAGTCATTTATCATGCTGTCAGAAGGAAAGCTGTCCATGAAAAGTTTCAACCGAATGATCGAAGCAAACATTTGACATGTCTTATGTTTAATACATAATTTCTAAATGTAACTAGGAGGAAGGATAATGTTGGAGAAGTTTGAAACTGTGACTTACAACAAGCTACTCAATATGAACTTCACAGGGCAAAAACACACTTGTGCGCTTTCCTACACTTTTATCTTAACTGAATTATTGCTCTCATGATATAAACGGCAATAGGTGGTCTTGTCCAAATGAAAAATATTAACAACATTTGCATCTGTTTTTTTAAACCCACAGGTGGTCATATGTGGATATATCTGGACCGTATGCTATAAAGGACACCTGGGCCTAAATTTAGTAACAGTGAAAATGCAATTAGTTCTGCAAATACCAAGAAATCTGCCAGCATCAAAACCTGGAGAGAGAAGAGTCTATATATGCCTCTGCTTGTGAGTTTTAGCACTGAGAATAACACATACACACATGGGTATGAAAGGCTACAACCAGAGCGGTTATCACACGTCCAAACACCTTAACCTACCTGCTGAAGAGGCTTTTTATGAGAGTTGAGCACACAAACACAAGAAGCTGTTTATGTTCAGGTCTGAACATGGGGTCAAGGTTTCGCTGGATAGCTTCAGAAATTTGCCCCTGCTGGTAGATGCCATAACTACACCAGTCTGGAGGGGGAGAAAGCATATGTATTCATTGATGGCAGTTTGAAAGTAGCCATGCACACTATTCTGATGAAATACAAATTGTATACAACACATCAACTGCAAATATTCAATTAATGAATTCATAAAATAGTAATATATGTTCAAATAAAATTACAAACAACTCATTAAATCACAGTTTCTATTTGCTAGAACAATTGTTTGACATTTTTGTGCTATACGATTTACACCGTTGCTGTACCTTTATTCACAAAATAAAGTTTCATAGGATAAAGCTCAAAAATCCATTAAATATCCTAAATTTGCCATTGGGACAACTTCCCCATAGAGTGAGATAACATACTCTGCTAATTTTAGACGAAAGTTCAGTATGTTCAATATTCATAACTGAATACTTTTTTCTGGCCAACAATGATGGGAATGTTCAATAGCTATTTGTGCCTATAATAAATGACTTTCAAAACAAAACCAGAAAAAAAAGCAGGACACGTAGCTTCTGTCTCTGCTGGAAGATACTGTCACTACACCATTCTGGAGGCAAAAGCATCAATGACGACAATAAAAAAAAAAGCTAACTGTATATTCTGATAAAATACAATTTTATGCAAAATATCAATTGCAAATATTTAAATCACAAAATTATAATCACATAAGATATTTAAATATTCAATTATACTAAACCAGTTTCTAAACAGATTTTTAAGGGGCTATAAATGTGATATGGACACTTCATTAATATTTATACACAACCCGAATTCCGGAAATGTTTAGACTTTTTTTTTTTTTTATATATATTTTATTCAAAATAGAACATAGATAACATAACAAATGTTTAAACTGAGAAATTTTACAATTTTATCCACAAAATGAGCTCATTTCAAATTTGATGCATGTTTATCATGGTGTAGCATCTCCTCTTCTTTTTAAAAACAGTTTGAAGACGTCTGGGCATAGAGGTTATGAGTTTCTGGAGTTTTGGTGTTGGAATTTGGTCCCATTCTTGCCTGATATAGGTTTCCCGTTGCTGAAGAGTTCGTGGTCGTCTTTGACGTATTTTTCGTTTAATGATGCACCAAATGTTCTCTATAGGTGAAAGATCTGGACTGCAGGCAGGCCAATTCAGCACCCAGACTCTTCTACTAAGAAGCCATGTTGTTGTAATAGCTGCAGTATGTGGTTTTGCATTGTCCTGCTGAAATAGACATCATCTGGAGGGGAGCATATGTTGCTCTAAACCCTTTATATACCTTTCAGCATTCATAGTGCCTTCCAAAACATGCAAGCTGCCCATACCGTATGCACTTATGCACCCCCATACCATCAGAGATGCTGGCTTTTGAACTGAACGCTGATGACACGCTGGAAGGTCTCCCTCCTCTTTAGCCCGGAGGACACGGCGTCCGTGATTTCCAACAAGAATGTCAAATTTGAACTCGTCGGACCATAGAACACTTTTCCACTTTGAAACAGTCCATTTTAAATGAGCCTTGGCCCACAGGACACGACGGCGCTTCTGGACCATGTTCACATATGGCTTCCTTTTTGCATGATAGAGCTTTAGTTGGCATCTGCAGATGGCACGGCGGATTGTGTTTATCGACAGTGGTTTCTGGAAGTATACCTGGGCCCATTTAGTAATGTCAATGACAGAATCATGCCGATGAGTGATGCAGTGTCGTCTGAGGGCCCAAAGACCACGGGCATCCAAACAAAGGTCTTCGGCCTTGTCCCTTACACACAGAGATTTCTCCAGTTTCTCTAAATCTTTTGATGATGTTATGCACTGTAGATGATGAAATTTGCAAAGCCTTTTCAATTTGTTTTTAAAGTATTCCACAATTTTTTACGCACTCTTTCAGATTGAAGAGCCTCTGCCCATCTTTACTTCTGAGAGATTCTGCCTCTCTAAGACATCCCTTTTATAGCTAATCATGTTACAGACCTGATGTCACTTAACGTAATTAGTTGCTAGATGTTCTCCCAGCTGAATCTTTTCAAAATGTCTTGCTTTTTCAGCTCTTTGTTGACCCCGTGCCAACTTTTTTAAGACCTGTAGCAGGCATCAAATTTGAAATGAGCTCATTTAGTGGATAAAAGTGTAAAATTTCTCAGTTTAAACATTTGTTATGTTATCTATGTTCTATTGTGAATAAAATATTGGCTCATGTGATTTGAAAGTCTTTTAGTTTTCATTTTATTCAAATTTAAAAAAACGTCCCAACATTTCCGGAATTCGGGTTGTATATGATTTTTATTATGTCCTTATTTTTTTATGGATTTTTGTTCCTTACCACATCACAGCTCAGGTTTTTAGCAAAGGGTTCATTCTTGTGGTGCCATCAACCAATCAGCATTTTCCTGCAGCTACAGAGTAAAATAAAAAATAAATAAAAAATCCTTCATGTCTGCAAAAATGTATTAATATTGCTGTCATGCCTTATTCTGACTAATTACAAGAGCTTTTCTTAACCTGTTAGCACTATGCTATTCTAAAGGTTAAGCTGTTAGCTTGCTTACCAAAGGCTAACTGAAAACTAGGAAAATATTTAATTTGAACATTTTAGAGTTGATAATGTGATATTACCAAATAATGTCTTGAATTAAATGACATTAATTAACATTTTCATTAATAAGACTAAATATACGGCAAAATAATGAATGGGAATGCTAATTGTCCAGGTACAAAGTATACGCCTTCCTGGGTCTGTATGCCTAATATTACATACGTAAAGGACAGAGTTCAGTGGACTTGTTTGGAATCCAGTGTGCCATGCCTGTGAACAATATGACTGTGTACATGCACTTCTGTTTATTTCTAGGACCGAGAAAAAGCAAAGGAGGCCGCATGCCATAAACATGCGCTACCCAACTCCCACGTCTCCTTCGGCATGCACTCGTAGCCAAACTAAACACCGTGTTATCCTCAGCCAACACGTGTCAGCCGCCTCACCTGTAGATCAGCGCTTCCATACGACAAGTAAAAAAAAAAAAACACCACTTTGTCCCTCTCTGTCCCTTCCCCTTAAGGAGCGGTGCGTGAGTCAGATTAAATAATCATTGGGACCGGGGTGCGTTTCACCTTGGGGACATATTGTCCCCTGTCAGTGGAACCTTCGGGGACAGAAGGCGGCTCGGCGGGGGAGCGTGGTGGGGAGCGCTCCGCTCTGATGAAATGGAGCTGGCTTAATGAAGGCATGGCCCGTGGCTTCCGCAGCTCTGCCATATGTTTCGCCAAATGCAAATGGCCCCCAATTCAAACAACTTTTTCATCTTGATCTATGCAAATGTGTTTATAAATACGGGCTTATAAATATGGCATTTCACATTTTAAAGAGCGAACTAAAAACTTCGATACCCCCTCCCTCACCCAATGAAAATGGCCGACGGATGTGGGACGGATTAATGGCGTCCCGTGGGATGAGTATGGACTGGTGCACATGCGAACACGTGAGCGCAGAAACATGCGTGTTGTCGGTGCATTCGTTTAAACAGAGTTGGTAATGGGGTCAAATAGTTAACCTGGTTTAAAGTTGTTGTTTTTTTATATATATAAATTTCTCTACAACCAATATATGTCACTTAACTTTTATTTTACATGTGCTAATAGTTTTACAGCACTTTATGGATTTAATGTCTTTATATTTATGTGTAATGTAGCATGATATAATTCTATTTAAAGTTAAATAATTATTCTATTAAAATCATATTTGACTTTAGTAAATTATCTTAATTTTGTTTTTAACTGCACGGATTTTACTTAAAGGTAATTGCAAATATTAGCTATTCTTATAGTTTTATTAATACCAAACAAAAAAAAATCTGATATTATACTATTTTTTTTACTCTCTCTATGCAGTTGGCTGGCGCAGTGGTGATCAGACTGTCTGAGATGCAGCAGTGACAGCACCTGAGGCTCCGTCTGGGTGCCAATGTCTTTGTCAAAACCCTCCTGCCCACCTTGTGCCAGTCCTGTGTCCAACGACAAACACATGTAATATGGGAATTCATCCAGTTCTGTACAGAAACTCTAAGAGATTGAAACAAGTACTCGTGCATTTTGAACTACAGCCTAGCAATTTTGAAAGACTCAGCATAATGGAGTTTCAAAATGACAGAGGCTTACGAGGCCTAAATTCTGATGATATCAAGCTGTGACACAAAAAAAACTAATTGCAATATGATTAAGCAGACAAAAAGACTACAGTGTTAAGAAATGCTGACACAATGACTCAAAAAATGACTTGTCTGTCATTCAGACCTACAGTACAAAAACTGGGGCTAGTTGTCACACAGGGAAATAAATATATAACTATATGGTTGTGACTCAAAAGTCCAGTTATACAATTGCATGCTTCCTCCAGCAGTAGTTTTGTATTGGTTCTAGTTCAAAAACCTCTTAAATTAGAATTTTAATTTATAAATTTTAATATTTTACTTTTTTATGCATTATGTCCTTCAAAACAGTGTATATAGTAGGCTGTATATATACATATATATATATATATATATATGCCTATTGCAGTATATAGCGGCAAACTGCGGTTAATGGACAATATACTTGTCTTTCTTTGATTCAGAAAATATTTCTAGAAATTTCATAAATTTTACAGTCCATTAAATAGCCTACAATTTAACACTCACTGTGACAACTTACCTCATACAGTGTGACAACATGCCCCGCTATTGACGAAAGGTCAACATGTGTTCAGTGAATCTTCTTTCCTGTCCAACAATGTTGGAAATGTTCAATAGCTTGTTTTTGACCCTATACAGTAACTGACTTTCAAAAATAACCCAGAGCAAAAGTGTGACGAGTAGCCTTGGTCTGACCTATTTAATTATCAGTCAGTCTAACGTTAAGTTACCATTGTTACAACTTTTGCGCGCAACTGTAGTCCGATGCTCAGTCTCTAAACTGGGTCTGATGGAGTTATTGTAACCTACAGGATCACAGTGAGCTCATTAGCCCGTGTGCTCCGGCGCTAATTTGGGGGGTTACGAACTGGATGTTAATTAATCACAAGGCTGGCAGAAAGCGATGGCCTAGCGTGCGGCTGTGAGCGTGCATATCAAGCAGGCTGCCGCGCGCACGAACAAGTGTTGTTGTTTGCGCTGAGCGCGAGAAAGAGAGCAAAGTGTTATTTGTGTAGAGCCAGACAGAGAGAGGAGTGAGAGAGGAAAACAAATTTCAGGCCGAGATTATTTGCAAAGTTATCTAATGACTTGTGGCCTTGTAGTTATTTTAATATTTTTTGGTCACTATTCAGACTTTGTATCAATTCAAAGAATGCATCCACAAATTATATCAAAACGCAATATATTTTCAGTAATCAGCATAAAATCAAGCAGTCATATATCATGTTTTAGCTATATATAAATACCACTTTTTGTTCCAAACTGAATTACAATAGACTACACTTTTGACAATATCATTTTTTGTCAGAGTTGGAGTTATGCTTTCTTTCGAGGCGCAATGGCGCCATCTATAGCATTACTGCCATAAATATTATTGTCTAATATAATAATATTAGCTTATTATGTTATGTACGTCACTATTTCTCTGTTTGATATTGAAAAAAACAGATAAAAGTTCTTATTAATATTTGTAAGGGTATTATAACTAAGTAATAGCCTGGGCTGTTAAAACACAAAAGCTGTAAATTCAAGACAGATTGGAAGTGATTTAACAAGTAGTTCTTAATGAGCAGCAACCTACTCAGCATTTAAAAAATAAGAGAAAAGAAAACACTGATTTAGTCTCAGTAATGGCAAATATATTGCTTACCTGATCATCTGACTGAAGGAATGAGCTACCAAATGTATTTCTGCTTTTTGTGTCCAATAGATCTGCACGGGAAAAAATTATTAATTATAAAATAATACAAATTAAATAAAATAATGAATTAATTTACATCAGAAAGGATGAGGAATATACAACTTTTTTTCCATCCAGGGTCCCAAGAAAAATAATGTGATAATTTATAAGCTAGTCACAGTTTATTTTGTCAATGCAAGCACGTCATTGTTCTCTTATACAGACATATTTAATTTGATTTAAATTAAAATTGATTTTCCACCGCTATTAAAATTTTAAAAGGGAAAAAAGGGTAATGGTCTTAAGAATTAACTATATGAAAAACAAAAGTGGCTTAATTGAAAAGTTTTCATCCCGCTGTGTTTTATCAACCTAAATTGGGTGAAGAAATCAATTATCATGGGAAGTCACACTAAAGATGTTAACAAGGTACACCTGGTGTTCATTTCAAGATCAGCCTATGCTCAATTCATGAGTACAGTAAATATCTCTCTCTCATAATTAAAACAGCTCATAGAAAGAGAATGTTGGAAACGTTTGGGGAAAAATACAGATGCTACAAAAATCACGCCACATCAATTGTAATGGGAGAAAATTACATCTGGACACTTCAGAGCTTCACAGATTCATCTTCTTTGGAAAGCTACAGAAAGCCACTAAAGCAATTTGGAAGAAAACTGAGACTTTCATGAGAATAAAGCTGAACTCATTGGCTTGAAAGCAATTGTATTTGGCACAAACTAATTATAGCACAACACCAAAGTAGCACCAGCTCTACTGTTAACCATTGTGATCAGGAGGAGAACCTGGAAAAGCTTGTTGCCATCAAGATATTATATATATAATATCTTGATGGCAACAAGCTTTTGTTATATTATATACATACATACAGTGCCCTCCACTAATATTGGCACCCTTGGTAAATATGAGCAAAGGTTGCTGTGAAAATAAATCTGCATTGTTTATCCTTTTGATCTTTCATTCAATAAATTCAAAACATTCTAACCTATCATTGAAGTAAAACAATTAAAAGTGGGGAGAAAATCTCATGATGAAATAATTGTTTTTCTCCAATGAATGTTGGCCACAATTATTGGCACCCCTAGAAATTATTTTGAGTAAAATATCTCTGAAGTATATTACCATTGAAGTTTACATTTTTTTAGCACACCAGGGTGACTAGGAGCATGAAATTGTCCAGCCATGACTTTCTGTTCCACAGGATTATAAATATGAGGAACACAAAGGCCAAATTCCCTTAATCATCCATCACAATGAGAAAAACCAAAAAATATATTTCTGATGTGAAGAACAAGATTGTTGAGCATCACAAAATAGAAAGTGGCTGTAAGAAAAGAGTTAAAGCCTTGAAAATCCTAATTTCCACCATAAGGCCAATAATTAAGAGGTTCCAATCAACTAAAGATGTTACAAATCTGCCTGAAAGAGGACGTGTGTCTATATCGTCCTAATGCACAGTGAGGAGGAGAGTTTGAGTGGACAAAGACTCTCCAAGGATCACAGCTGAAGAATTGTAGAGATTAGTTGAGTCTTGGGGTCAGAAACCTAAAAAAATATTTATCAAACAGCCCCTACATCACCACAGGAGGGAGGGTTTCAAGGAAAATTCTCCTCACTCATCCAAAAACAAACTCCAGCAAATTCAGTTGTCAGACACGACTGGAACTTCAAATGGCACTGGCTTCTATTGTCAGATGAAACTGAAAAAATTGCTTTTTGGGAGCAAACCCACCAGATGAGTTTAGTACAAACAGGGATAAAAAGTACCCCATGTCCACGGTTAAATATACTGCTGGATCTTTAATGTTGTGGGCCTGTTTTTCTGCCAGAGGTCCTGAACATCTTGTTCAGATGCATGGCATCATGGATTCTATCAAATACCAACAGATAAAAAATCAATACCTGACTGCCTCTGTTAGAAATCTTATAATGGGCCGTGTTTGGATCTTCCACCAGGACAACAATCCAAAACAAACATCAAAATAGTGCCACTGAGCACAAAATTAATCTTTTACCATGTCTGTCCCCGTCCTCTGACCTGAACCCTACAGAAAATGAGTGAGGTGAACTGAAGAGAAGAAGCACCATCATGGAGCTGTGAATCTGAAGGATCTGGAGAGATTCTGGATGAAGAAAATGGTCTCTGATCTCTTATCAGGTGTTCTCCAAACTCTTCAGGCATTATAGGAGAAAACTCAGAGCTGTTATCTTGGGAAAAGGACGTTGCAATAATTGTGGCCAACATGAACTAGAGAAAGCATTTATTTCACAATGAGATTTTCTCCCCACTTTCAGTTGTTTTACTTCAATGATAGGTTGGAAGTTTGTGAATTTTTTGAATGAAAGATAAAAAGGATAAACAATGCAGATTTATTTTCACAGCCGCCTTTGCTCATATTTACCAAGGGTGCCAATATTAGTGGAGGGCACTGTATATATATCATAAAATAAACATATTAGATGAAAAAATGTAAACTTAAAAAACTAAAATGAAAATTTGAAATGTTTCCTTGTCAAAGTGAAATACAAAAAAAAAAATGCTGTAAACATTATTTGAGTTTTTTTTCACTAAAAAATACTACTCTTTCTACTTCAAAATGTGTTACTTGCCATTTCGTTGTAATTATTTGTGAAATTTACTAGCAATTTCTGAGTGAAAATTTTATTACCACAAATTTTTTGGTGTAAATAAGTTTAAAGTTTGCACATTGAGTAGAGTAGAAGCAGATGGCAGAGTTTTTGTTTACTTTTTAAATTGTTTTTATTCCTGAGCAATGATTCAAACACTATTTTCTATATATTAAAAAACCCATCTATTTGATACGTTTTGTGCATTTCTTGCTGTGTAACCTGACAATGACAATGAATTGACAACAAACATTCATGTCAGCTTATCTAACCAATTATTCTTTCTTTGATGTCACCTTTTTTTTCCATTTTGAATTTTTAAACCTACTAATTAAAAAAATATTAATACATGTTTCCTTCCCACCTGCTTTCAACTGCAATTAGAAGAAAGTAATGAAACTTGTCACCAGTAGGGGGCAATGCAGCTTTCTACAGCAACATATACACCATATTCTTAAAGGCACTTTGTTCAATAAAATAAAAAATAAAATAAAAACGTTCTCCTATTCATAACACGTTACAGGAGAATAACAATTACATGTGTAATCGAGAATAGTCTCATGAAAGCAAGACTAATGGCAGACAAAAACACTTATGTTTTATCGCCTAAAAACGGTCTTTTGAAAGACAAAAGTTAAAAGCCTAGCTGTGTGAGGAGGAGGAGGCTGTAAATGCGGGTTTAGCAGTACTGCAGCAGTGACGTTGACAGTCTAATCAGCCAAATTAAGAGGCAAAAGAAGCAGAGAGATGTAATCATTATTAGCATATAGCATAATTGCTGTGCTGTAGGGACTCTGCAGTAACTTTAACCCCTAGAGGATGTCACAGCGCACTGTTGAGACTGGTGAACATGTTTGTCCACGCTCATGGCTTCAAAGCACACAGCACTAATTATGTCCTGAACAAAATCAACATTTATTACACCAAAACTGCTCACTGTAAATCAGGAGACTCAGGTCTCCGGGGGGTCTTTATCAGAGCTGAGGAAATGTGGTTATGTCTGGATCCGGTATGGTGCTCGCCGATCAGGCCTACACTGTGTAGCCTATAATTCTGTAAAAGTCATATTTGATTGTTAAGTAAATCTTTTACATTGCTTTAAAACATGTTGGTGCTACGTTACAAAAAAAAAGCAAGCTACAAATTGCATAGATATGCATAGATCCATATGTGTTTTTACCGAACAACAACATTCCACTGCTTTCCGTGGGAAAGTTTAAGCAGAAGAAATCCCACTTCAGAAAATATATGGAATTCTTAGTGTCACACAGTTATGCCATATGATACATAAGCTGCTTAGGGTTTTTACTGAGTGAAACCGACCTAATCATTGTCACATGATTTTTCCTGTACAAAAACATTGACATTTTCAATATGATTTCACTTTGCTTTGTATGTTAAAATTTGTTAATGCATTAAGCACTCTGAACTAACAACAAACACATTTTATAGGTTTGGTTATGTTAAATGTTAACAAAAATACATTAGATTATGTAGGCTAGAAAGAAACATAATCTAATAGGCCTACTACCAGGGCCGTTGCTAGTGGGGTGAAAGGCGGGGACAATTCTACAAAATCCAGGAATTATACTATATAGGCCCATGTTCTGTGAATAATTCTAATATTTTATTAGTTGTATAACTGAGATATTATGAAAACCACAAAAAAGCATGCAATTTGGTTCCATGTTTGTATATTGTACAGTATATGATGTGTGTGTGTGTGTGGGGGGGGCCCACATCAATATTTTTTCAGGGGGCCCCCAATCCTCTAGCTACGGCCCTGCCTACTACTAAAATTGTTGGTTCATGCAATTGTTGGTACTATTGCATTAAAGGAATAGTTCACCCAAAAATGAACATTTGCTGAAAATTTACTCACCCTCAGATCATTTAAGATATAGATGAGTTTGTTTGTTTATCAGAACAGATTTGGAGAAATGTATAACATTATTAAATCACTTGCTCACCAGTGGATCCTCTGCAGTGAATGGGTGCCGTCAGAAAGAGAGCCCAAACTGATTATAAGAACATCACAATAATCCACAAGACACGTATTTATAAGATACAAATCCATCAAGACATTTTTAACTTCTGGCTATTACTTCCATCTAAAATATGAGTCCTCTCTACATAATATTGATTTCTCCAGAGAAAAAGATCATCTCATCTGAATCAGGAGAAAAATATGCACAGACAAGCAAAAAGAAACAAAAAAAACGAACATGTTGGTGGATTTGATGTGAGAGGACAAAAGGGACTTTTTCACTGGAGGAAGTGTTATGGACTATGGGCTCATATTTTGGCCATAAGTGAGTTAAATGTTCTTAATGATGAATTTGTTTCTTACAAACATGCAGCTTTTTCGCATTACAAGACATTAATTGATGTACTGAAGTTGTGTGGATTACTTGTAGATGATTGTGATGTTTTTATCAGCTGTTTGGACTCTCATTCTGACGGCATCAATTCACTGCAAAGGATCCATTGGTGAGCAATACATTTCTAACTAATACATTTCTCCAAATCTGTTCAGATGAAGAAACAAACTCATGTACATCTTGGATTTTGTCAGGATTCTCAGAATAGTTGAATATAGCATATATGGTCTTACAAATCAAGCTAAATTTTTTAAATAATGCTAAATTGACATTCTTTTTGATTATGTTGAGGTTACATCTTACTGGAATGAATGGTGTCCCTTGTGAAGGTACTTTTAGTTTTCACGTTTAGCAGCTGCATCCTCTCCAGTAAGGGGAAAGTATACTGCAGGCACTGTGTACACTGTGGGGCGTCTGACAGAACATCATGTCAGCAGTCTCTTTCCCTTAATTGTATCAGAGTGTGCGAGTGTGTGCATGTGTGTGGCGCTAATCAAGTCATGTTCACCACGTGTAACATCCTCAAAGGAAATGAGTCACTGGTAATGAAGACCCGTTAACATGGCAGGATGTTGCAGAAACAGAGGATCAGAGTCATTACGTAAAACTGACTGATAGGGATGTTTTCCTCCTTTTTGTTTGTCATTTAGAAAATAGGGTTAAGAATTGTGTTATGGCTACATGGTCACTGTTATTGGTCTATCACTGGTTATTGTGAGAGTGTCAGACAGTAGGAAATGAGTGTTTATAAATAGAGCACAAAAATGTTTTTTTGCCAATAAAACTATTATCGGTGTATCTTTTACAAGAAAATACTATTTCAGTCTTTCTGTATCAAAATTTCATGTTTAGTTCAATGTTACTTGCAGTTTCTGAGTGATTTTTTTTTTTTTAAATCCTACAATTTTTTTCAGCATACTTTCAACAGTAAGATGCACAATACAATTTTTTAAAATGTATATTTACAATCATTCATTGATTCGTTTAGTAAATTATTTTATTCGAAGCAACTTAAAAACATGCAGGACATGAAAATGGGTAAAAATTTGACTAAGGTCTATTATCAGTTAATGCATTAATTATCAATGTTAGTAAACATTAACTAACATTGAGCAACACATTTGTTACTGTATTTATTAATCTTTGTTAATGTTAGTCAGTAATACTGTAATACAACTGTTCAATTTTTTTTAATGTTAGCTCAGGTCAGTTACATAACATTTAAAAAACAACTTTTGATTTTTATAGTCGTTAATAAAGAAGTATTTTTCATTGTTAATCCATATTTATTGATATAGTTACTGTAAATAATATTTACAAATCTAAGCAATAAATAATTTATTTAATTACTCAAATTAATATATTTTATTATTAATATCATAAAGATATGACATTTATTTAATTACTAAAATTAATATAATACAACAAACAATAAATAAATAAATAAAATACATTAGATCAATTGGTATTGGACGAAAAATAAATTGATTTAGATATGTTGTATCAAGTAAAATGTTAAGTTTCATTAAGTCTAAAAACATAATTTTCTAATATCTGTTTTGTCACATTTCTGTATTAACGGAAGAGAATTACTAACTAATCTAATCTTCTCTTAGTCACATATAGGCCCTTGATAAACTAACTCATTCTCATGAGATGCAGTGAAGCCAAACAATTCTACTTCCTTTATAGTCATCAGATGAGAAACGAGATGAGAATGCAAACTGGAAGTCATGCAGTCATGAAGATTATTTACATGGCAGATCATTTACAAACAGTCTTTATTTACACAGGCCACCAAATAGCAATGGACAGGATTTCCTCCCTGTAACAAGACAGTTTTAGATAACTTGACCTAAAGTGCTGATGCAATTTAACATTCTGATATGAATCCAGGTAGGTTGCACTGACCTTAGATCAGCATTTAGGGCAAGCGTGTATCCGACAGAGCAAGATTCCTGTTATTCATGTGATCGCTGTTTATTCTTCACTGAAAGAGTTGCTGATAACACAGTGTTGTTCAGGACACCTCTGATTTCCTCAGAAGGAAGCACCTGCACCCTGTGGAAAAAAAGGTTTTGCTACAGCACACAGAAAATCACAACAGTGCCCTCGTCACCGAGTCCCCCAAAGGACTCTTGGATTTTGTTTGCACAGGCAAGCGAGCTCAAGTAGCTCACAGCTCCAGAGGTGAGAACAGCAGTCTGTTTCTCAGGGCTGGAAAAGACCTGCAAACAGCTGCGCTTTAGAAAGTGAGAGAGAAAACATTGTTGTTCTTCTACCGAGTGGTCTAGTTAGAAGGTAAACATGATATACCCTTTGAGAGTAGTATACAGAACAAAGATACGCTGCACTTTTGGCTTGGATGACTGAGTTCCTGCCTTTCCTGTTGCTATTGAAGACGTCTTTATCTCACATGTGCACACTCTTCAGAGGGCAGACAATGTGTTTGTGATTTTATACAGATGATTTCTGGAGAATATCCAATGTTTTTCCAATGTAATGAAAGTGAAAGGGGACTGGGGCTGTGAAACTCCAACATGACAAAAAAATAAATCACAAAAGTATACTTTAGACATATGACTAAAGCTACTTCTTAAGCTACTTCAGAAAATGTTTGTCACAAAGTGATTTAAATACAGAATATATATATATATATAAATTAATACTTTTATTCAGCAAGGATGCATAAACTGATTAAAACAGTGAAGACATTTATGTTACAAAAAATGTTTTGTTTCTAGATTTTTTTATTAATTAAAAATACTGAAAAAAATGTAACAGTTTCCACAAAATATTTAGCAGCACAACTGTTTTCAACATTGATGATAATATATATATATTTTTTTAAATCAGCATATTAGAATGATTTCTGAAGGATCATGTGACACTGAAGGCTGAAAATTCAGCTTTGCCATAACAGGAATAAATTGAATTTTAAAATTACAAAATTAAAACAATATTTTAAATTGTAATAATATTTCACAGTATTACTGTTTTTTAATCAAATACAGTAAATGCAGCCCTGATAAAAGATTTCTTATTGACCCCAAACTATTGAGTGAGTGTGTGTGTGTGTATATGTATGTAATATGTATGCATGTACGTATGTATACTGTATATATACACACACACATAACATTTATTTTAAATCTATATGGTATTCTACAAAGACAGTGATCTCTTTAACTAATAAATAACATTTGTAGTTTGTGATTGGACAGACTAGTAAACATGGGGTGCAATCTCATTCCCTTGAAAATTATCAAATTATCTCAGACGAAGAGATTGTACAGGCATCCAAAACACTTTGATACACATACCTGTGGACTATTTTGGCACTATGTTGTGTGAAATGATTTTGTAAAAAGCTGATTGTGTAGGTGTCATGTTTCTGCATGCATGCTGACTCATTCTTAAAGTAAATTTCTATTGCAATATGTTGTAAATTACTTGGTATTGCTGAGATTTGTCGAGACCTGTCTACTGAGCAGTCTTATTAACCAACAGAAGAAAATGATCAGTTTATTCTTTAAAAACATTGCCACATTGTGGAAGTAAAGCTATGAGCACATCTGATTTCAATGGCAAAAGTTCTCATGTCATTCCTTTGATAACATGCTTATTTTTTAACTAAACTTTGACTTCTTGTGAACTAAAGGTTCATAAATATACTGTATTTTTAGAGACTGTGTCACTTATCAGCTAAACAAATTTTAGCAAAAAATCTACATAAACAAACATCGAGGAGGAAAAAAGGGGGGGGGGGGGGGTGCACACCACAAAAAGAACATTCCTCTAAAGAATAAAACTAGTCTGACTAGACCGAGTTGTTCTCTTACTCACAGGAGGCTCTGTTTGCTCAGCTATTCTTTCCTTAATGTGCACACATACTTTCCTCATACTACAACTTTAATTCATCATATAAATTCTTTTCAGCAATTATGTGTCATGACAGATTAAGTAACTCACAGTCAAGAACCATCTATTATTATCTAGAAACAAAGGCAAATGCAGCAGAGGTGTACACTATATAAACAACTATTGCAAAGAAAAACTTCCTTAACTTCAAATATGGAAATACTGGAAACACTACGCTTGCTGAGTGAGACATTCAAGAGTATGGATATTTCATGTTGTAAATGTTTATGATATGAAAAGAGACTGAGGTTTCAAGCTACCAAATTTTTTTATTAAATAATAATTAATAAAAATAAAAATGTGTGCTATAAATTGTCTTCTTAAGCCATATGATTACAGTTATTTACTGAAAACCTTGCTCTTCATTGCAGCATTTATTCATGAATACTGTATAAGCAATTCAACAAAAAAAAACACACACACAAGTACACTATATATACTGTTCAACAACTTGGGGTCAGTAGGATATTTTTAAAGTAGCTATTTATTTTTGTTGCCATGTAAGTTGCCATGTGTTGCCATCTAAGGCTATCTTCATGACGAATCATGACATAAATTTCAACATTACTATTTCAAATAAACGCTGTTCTTTTAAACTTTCTATTCATAAAAAAAATCAGTTTACAACATTGATTATAACAAGAAATGTTTCAGCAAATCAGCATTTTAGGATGATTAAGGATCATGTGACAAAAAAATCAACTTTGCCATCACAGGAATAAATTGCATTTTTAAATATATATTAAAACAGTAAACAGTCATTTTAAATTGTAATAATACTTTGCTGTCCCGTTTTATATCTAATACATGCAGTTTAGAATAAGCTTTCAAAAACAAAAAAAATCTTACTGACCCTAAATTTTGTACCGTTTAGCCAAATAAATATTTTTAAGCATTAATATAGCTTGGGGGGGGGGGAAAATTGTATTTACAATTAAAATTCACAATTTTTTTCCCTAATTGATAATTTTCATGACTTTCACAGGACCGGAAATCACAATTTAAAAAACTTTTCCTTGACCGTGGGAACTCAGTCACCAATGATTCTTTGAGACACCAGCTAGTTTCTCAATGCAGTAATTAATCGCTGAAGCTGGATCAGACATGGCTGGACCAACAAGCATCAGGATGAATACAGTCCTTATGACAACTAAAGACATAGGGATTAAACGCAATTAGTATTTACCATGCTAAACATGCTTAAGATCTTTGCAGTGATCACATTATCTGTGGCAGCACACTGATATAAACCAGAGTTCTGTGGTTACAGAACACAATGTTTACTTAGTTCTAAAAGACCAAAACATTACTTATTTAGCCCATAAAATCTCCTAATCTAATAATGCTTGTCAGAATGAACACTTGACGAGGTCTAATAAGAGTGCAGCACCCGTTTGAACCCACTGAGAAATTATTTTTCATACAAAAGGACAGAGGAAGAACAGCTAGACCCCCATCTACCCTGACCTCATCATTCAAGCTGGAATGAGATGAGAGCAGAGCTGAACAAAAGCAGTCTGCCAACACACTGTCATCAGATACAGACGGGGGGGAGTGAGGGGAGCCTTCATGGAGAGCCAGGTCACTACACCTCTCTCTTTCCCACACAATCTCATAGACTGCACTGCAGGGTTTCTGAGATAAACTGAACACAACAAGCTCATAGTTTTCCTTGAAACAATGTCTAAAACTGATTTCAACCCGTGAAACAAACAATCGGTTAAAAGCAACAAAAAGCATTGTGAATTTCTAGAAAACTGCCATGTATCAAAACAAAAAAGACTCCCTCTTTCTGTTCAATTGTATTCTTTTACAAGCAGTGGTTCAGAGAAAAGAAAAAAGGGCATTCACATAATCTACTCCTTTTTTCTCTCTAAACAAAAGGTTGCAGAAAAATAGATTTAGCATAAGTCTGCACTATGGACCTAGTATGGAAGCTTCTTTCTGCCATGGGATAAAAAAATAAATAATAAAAGGTAATTATAACTTCTCTCATAGTTTTACATTTTTCGTCTCTTTTCTGAAAAAAATTCAGAATAGTTCCATATAATCTTAGATTTAGAATTACAAGACATACCCCCGGTTTCACAGACAAGGCTTAAGCCTAGTCCTAGACTAAAATGTAAATCTGAGCTGTTTCAACTGAAAGAAACTTGCACTGACTGATCTTAAAATAGTCAGTGCCTTTGTTTTGTCTTAAGATGAACACCAGTAATGCTTTTTTCTAAGGCACATTTATAAAAATTACTTAAATGTCCTAATTGAATTATGGCTTAATCCTGGTTTAGGCTAAGCCGTGTCTATGAAACCGGGCCATAAACTCAAAATTGCAACATATGAATGCAGAATTGCAAGATTAGACTCGCAATTCTGGTCAAGCTGGTTTTAGCTGGTTGGTCCAGCTGGTCTCCCAGCCTGACCAGCTAAGAAAGTGGCCAAAACCCCTCTAAAACCAGCCTGCTGACCAGCTATGACCAGCCTAGATGACCTAAGCTGGTTGGCTGGTTTTAGCTGGTTTTTCAGCAGGGTGGTATTTTATTAAATAAATGAAATTCATACATTGAAGGATTAGTTTACCCAAAAAAATGAAAATTCTGTCATTAATTACTCACCCTCATGTCGTTCCAAACCCGTAAGACCTTTGTTCATCTTCAGAACACATATTAAGATATTTTTGATCAAATCTGAGCGCTCTCTGAGCAATGCAACTGCAATTTTACTGAACGTAAAAAACGCTGATTGATTATTGTTTTCTTTGTGTTCAAAAAGTATTCTCATAGCTTTGTAAAATTACAGTTGAACCACTGATGTGACATGAGGGTGAGTAATTAATGACAGAATTTTCATTTTTGGGTGAACTAACCCTTTAAGTGTTATTGACGTGTACAGAAGTGTTTTTAGGGCCACTTTACTAGGGAACCAACAGGTTTCCAAATCCTGCAGGTGTGATACTGACCTGTGGTTCAGTATCAGTCTAGCGAAAGTGTGGGAAAGGAAACTGCACAGCAGATTTTTTTCCAGTCTGTCACCATCCCAGCTCAGCATTACTGACATCAATGGAACGGGGAGGTAAGAGTCCCAGTCGCTCTGGATTTACGAGGCAGGACTGGAATTTAGAGGAGCATGTGATAGATACACAGCAGATAAACCCTACAAATCCCTTCCAGTTGAGCTCTTTCAGTGTTTCTGATGCCTGCAAATGTGGATACATCATAGGTGAAGGGTCATTTCTAATCTGATAACAACAGACAGAGGGGCCTAAGGTCTTGTAATGTACGATGCAGAGGCATTTGCTTTTTATTCTCACCTTAGTATTACTGAACCAAAGAAGAATGTGGTGGTACAAGGCTCCAAGTACTGTTTTTTAAAGGGATATGTTAAAGGGACAGTTCACCCAAAAATAAAAAAAGAAATATTTTCCTCACCAACCTGTATGACTTAGCCTACTTCTTTCTGTGAAACATGAATATGTGAAAAATGAATTGGGTATGAATCATCAATCTTTACAATTGTCAACAAAAACTAAAATCAGTGTAGGCATCTCAACATTATAATGTACAGCGTGAAAAATGGATATTCCTATTACATTTAACTGTTATTACATTTTTAGTGCTTTTAAAGTTGAACTTGAAGTGAGCATTAAATGACTGCAATTATCATCTAAATGTAAAACTAAAGAGCATGCACAATTAAATAGCCAATATCACTACAAGTTAAAAAATCTTGACTGATAACTGATATACTGATATCGTGCATCCCTATATACAATAGCTTTGTGTAAAAAAGAATGAAATTTAAGTCATTGTTCAGTGAACAACATTACCATAAAATAATGTAAATAGGTTTTCATTCACAGATTTTTAATTGTTGGGTGAGCTATTCCTTTAACATGATAGTGCAAGGAAAAATACCTGGCCATAAAATGACATAATATTTGGCAGACGTACGTGTTAAAGTACTGTATTACATGATGTGACAATTTAGAATAAACAAGCCATTTTATTGCAAATAAACAATCTAAATAAAACCTCCAACAAGAATCACCTTTCAGTGTGATAAAAAAATCTTTATATTAAGTTTATATATTTCTAAGTCTATGACAGATAGTAAACAACCAGAGAAGTAAACAATGAGAAAGTAAACAACTAAAGTGCTTGTTGGTTCTAACCAACGCTGGGCACATAAAAATTTAAGTTTGCAACTATCAACTTGCATTGTCCTTTTTTCCCTCCTTTTATATAATACATTTACGGTCTATCTTTTCTTTTTTTGCTGTTTGAGCATCTTTCTTCGTTTTAGGATCATGTCATGAAGTCTTTCGAGTCCCTCTTTGAGACCGTCACCAATGATGGCGCAAGTGGGCTGCAGGTGCCACGGCGTAGAGGGTCCCAGTTCATTGAGTGCGAGCATGGTCTCTATCTGTGACAGTGACAGAGCCCGTCTCAAGTCCTGCTTGTTAGCAATAATCAACACAGGCACTCCTTGATTTTCCGAGGAGCGGGCGATTTTGTAAAGCTCTGTCTTCGCCTCTTCCATTCTCTCCGTGTCCAGAGAGTCCACAACAAACATGATGCCATCAGTGCCGCGTGTGTAGGACTTCCAAAGAGGGCGCAGTTTCTCCTGGCCGCCAACGTCCCAAAAGTGAAACGTCACTGTTTGTGAGTCCCCAACAGCTACTTTGACTTTCTCTGCATTGAAACCTTTGGTGGGGACAGTGTTGACAAACTCATTGAACTGCAGACGGTACAGGACCGTTGTTTTGCCTGCAAAGTCCAGACCCAGTATAGTGATGTGAAGAGAATTACAGAACGGGAGACTGGAGAGAAAGTTGGGTTGCTCTGATATTCCGTTCCCCATTTCCCTCACGAGTATGAGAACAATATGAGTTTAGGATGATGTTCCATAGGTCCGAAACCCCAGATGCACATCCAGTGCTTGCCTAAAAGTCACACATAGACATATGGTGTTTTTAAATGGCTTTTGAATGATCTAATACAATTTGCATGGCTGCAAAATCACAGTTAATTAAAAACTTACCATTTTACATGCCAAACAAAATTATACTTTCTAGTAAAGTGGGTTATTTTTTAAGAACTTCTCTGATAGATTATGTTTGTTAATCATACTGTTTTGAACTATCATGGCATAGACCAGTGATTCTCAAAGTGTGGTACGCGTACCCCAAGTGGTACGTGAGCTTCCTCTAGTGGTACGCAGAGGAATCTCTGAATTAAATATAAATTAGGCCGCGTGTCCACCAAAGCGAGTTTTTTTTCCCCGAGGCTAGCGATTTTTTTAAATTGTTTTAAATGGGAGCGTCTTTTTCATGCTGAGCACTCAAGCGTTTTTTTCTCGGCGCCGAGAGCTGAAGAATGTTCAACTTTGGGTAAAACTTAGTTCACATCACTGTCACTTTTTAGTCAGCTAACCAATCACAGTGGAGGAGGGGCGGGACTAATACCGTCACACCCTCCTTGGACTACGACTGAACAACAATGGAGAAGTTAATATTGCTTGCCTCCGAGTATTTATGTCTTTACCAGATGGAATTGCCGAAGTACCATAATATTGTTATGAAAAATAATGCTTGAAGAAACATTTCATTTGCGATGCGTCTGCCATATTACTTCAGCGGATATTCCATATCATAGCAACCACAGCGTCTCAACTGAAAAAAACTAAAATACGCTGCCCTCACAAGCGCTCACAGCAGGGCGTTTTCAGCTGGCTTTGGTGGACACGTGGCCTGATTGTTGTTACTTGCAGCTACACATACAGCCTGTGTTCATTTTTTTTATTTAAAAGTTAAATAAAAACGGTACTGTACTTAAATAAAGATTAAATGAAAATGTATTGTAGCTACTTAAAAGTTAAATAAAAACTGTAAGTTACTGTACTTAAATGTTAAGTACGATACCTTTTCATTTAATCTTTATTTAAGAACTGTTTTTTAACATTTAAGTACAGTAGTTTTTATTTCACTTTTAGGTACAATATATTTTAATTTAATAATTAAGTTTTTTATTTACCTGGAAGTAAGCACAGTGCAGTGTTAATGTTCAAACTGTGTATTTACAATGTTTTAAGAGGCCGACAATAATAAATATTCTTATTAGAAATAAAACTGACTCGCTTTTTTTCTTTCTTTTTTTAAACTGTGCATAGTGCAACTGCATTTTAATTTTGGTCATAATGGTGGTACTTGGAAAGCCAAATATTTTCTGAGGTGGTACTTGGTGTAAAAAGTTTGAGAACCACTGGCATAGACCATATCATACAATAGTTACAGCTTTTAAGTTCTACTTATCATCGATAAGAAGGGACTACCAGCTGGTGGGGCTGAGACTAACAAGACAGATCTTGATCAAGCTGGTTAGAGCTGGAAAACCACTAAGTTACACCTCTAAATAACCAGCTACAATGTTCCAAAAACCTGCCTGACCACCTTAAACTATGACATGGCTTTCCTGTAGCCATTTCCCTCTTATGACATGGCTTTCCAGCTTTCCCTTTTTTATATATTTTGTCCCACTCTATCTGAAAGGAAGTTAAAAGCAGTGCTTAAATGTGTACATTCAAATTAATAAACATATATTCACAATACATTTAGGAGGATACAGAAAAAAACTCAAAGTCTCAGAATATAAATCTATATTACGAGTAGCTACAAAATCGCGCACATTTGATAGTTTGGCATAAATTAAATGTGGCATTAACCCCAACTACAAATTTCTAGAAAGAGCGCATAAAGAATATAAAAACTATATTACTATGAATGGGAGTCTGTAAACCCACATGAACACACCGCTCAGAAAAGAAGCATATCTCAATGGTGCAATATTTCCTAGGAACAGATAAACAGGGTGTCTAACAATAAAAGTGAGCGCGATAAGAGAGACGTCGACGACGGGAGGACATTTCCCTAGAAGTCACTAGCGTCCACCTGTCGAATCGAAACTTTTCTGAATCATGACGCGCTGACAAAACTTGTTTTTACCAAAAAATAAAGAGGAGCTTATATTACTTATTGTTAGTTAAAATGTTTAAAACTAAACTCTTACCACAGTTGCCCAGTTAGCTCACCGTTCAGACTTCATACCTCGCTAGAAAGCGCTCTGCTCTGCGTGCTACTGCCTGAACCAGCGCGTCTGCACGCGCACACACACGCCGCAGCTCATTTGTTTACCTTTAAAATGATTGGTCAACGGAGGTCATGCGCCCATAATGAATGCAAAGAGATACAAAATAAGAAAGCTACAAAATTGCTGCACTTGTTGCCTATTTTTAGCTGAATTTTCTCTATACATTTTTTATTTATTTAAAAAATGTAATTAATAATTCAAACATTTTGTTTGAAAAGTAGCATATATAAATAGGCATAGGCTGTGTATTTCTTTTAATGCAGTGCTAACATTTATTTTGCGTATGCAATATAAAAAAAACAACAACTTCTTTCTCTATTTGTAACATTTATCTATCAAAAAAAGAAAGCTAAATACGAAAACGAAGACAAGGGAAAAAAGAAGAAAAGAAAAGTGTATAATAATGATGTTTACAGTAATGTGGGGTTCTCCATTAAACAGCAGGACTCATTAGACAAAGCAGAGCATTGATGTTTAAACTATAGCTTTATCTGCACACCACAACAAAAAAATATTTATTTTCTCTTAAAACAGATTCATTTCCTCCAAGAGTTGGTCAGCTTTTCTTCAACTCGGTCCATTAAGGCACTATATACTCCTCTTCTGCGGCGATGTCTCTATAATACAGGAAGTAAAATGTTTTCCAAGAAGGTTAATAAACTGTCTGTTCAAGGGTAGAAGATAAATATGAGTGTTCTCTTTGTGCTCACTGTATAAGACGCAGATTTTGGAGGCCATGGCATCTTTGGTAGTATGAGACTTGGGTGCCATTTAAGCTCTGCTGGTTTGAAAGTGTCTATTTTGCTCACTGTGTCTCTGTGAGAAGGGTTCAGGTCAAGATGGCTGTCGTTGACTGTGAAGACATTGAAATAAAATGCAAAGCTTTATCAGTAATACATGTACGGTTACTGCGTGGTTTCAAAGCTACAAGGTATCTGACCTTTGCTCTATATAATGGATTTTATGACTGTTAGATAAGTACAACAAGATTGTGGGAAAACTAGGGCAAACACATGCAACGCAATTTATACCAATGTTGAAAAAGCATTCTTATTTCTCTCTGTTTTCAGACATGATGTCTTAATGCAAGTCATTTTACCTGCTTTTAGGCTCTGAGACTTTAGGATCAAGCAGCCAGGATCCTTTTCTAAAGAAGTCACCATTTCTGGCATTCCCTCAGCACACTGCAATCGAATAAGGAGTGTTTAAATGTCTTATAAAGACTGTCATCTAGTGTTGATGTAGTGCAATGCAGATAAAGTGAGCCATAATCTTAGTAGAATCTTACAGGTCTGAAGTTATGAGGTTTTGGATCTTTGTACAGCCCCACTGGATACATCCCTGCTCTCACAAACAGCAGTTTTGACTCTAGTGAGTCTGGTGGTTTGTAGAATGTGATAAATGGCCGTGCTTTACATCCCTTTTGCTCAAGTCCAGGCAATATTGAAGGAGTAACATCATTAATCTTTTCCAAAATAAGAGATTTTCCTTCCACACTATTGTTTGATTTAACTAGGTGAATGTTTTTGCTCTTGATCCGTGGCAAACCTGAAGATCTGTACAGTTTTGGGGTGAAGTCGGGGGCTTTTATGTTCCATGGATCAACTGGAACTACTGGGTGTGGTGGGATGAGTCCACAACTCCTGCTTGAGATCAAGTTCTGACTCACAGAAAAGAGCAGCTTTCTTCTGAGGTCTAAAGACATGGGCGTTTCCAAAGGCTCAGGAAGATTCATTGTGAATCAGCCACATCTTTATGCTCAGAGCAATAATCTGAGACCAAACCATAAACAAGTTGTAAATAAAACAAAGATTACTGGAGTACAACTTGCAAGAAAATAGCATTTCAGTCATTCCACTTCACATTTATTTCACATTTAATTCAGTGTGTTGCTTGCATATTCTTTGTACTTTGAGAAATTTAAAAGCAATTTCTGAGTGAAAATTGTCATTACAGCATTTCTTTCAGTGATATGTTGTATAAAATTGTTAGATAATCTTTTCATTAGCATAAATTCAATTTAATCTTAATGAAGAATCTATATAAATACATATTACATATGCAAAGGGGGCAAGATTTAGGTGATAAAAATGTAATCATATAGCATTATTTTAATAATAAGACATAATACAACATCAAGAATGAATGAATGAATAAATAAATAAATTGAGCAAGACCTATTTCTATCAGCCTTACAGTACATTTCAAAGGAAACAATTCCTAAAATCACTTAAAATCACTTACTTTCTTACAGCAGAGTGGCTGTCATTCAGCCATGACAAAGTAGACAGTAAAGAGTTCAAATTGCTGTGTTTAATCCCAAAAAAATTAAGCCAGCTCAGCATGGAGCAGTGGATACAACAAGGTTGCCAGGCAGCAAGAGTTTCAAGTTCTCATTCAGAGACTCTGCTTGTGGACAGAGCACAGTGGGGACATTGTTGAGGAAACAAAGAGACGTCTTAGCAACCATCAAACTATGAATTAAAGTCAGTTTAAGTATGAAAGACTTTGTGGAACATTTTATATCAAGAAATACCTATCTTCAGACATATATTCAGTTATAAATGACAATCCTCACCATAATGTATGGGGACAAATGGCAGGTTATAGGCTATTTATTCTTTCTAATGATTTTAGCAAATGCAACAAATAGGATATGCTCATTTTATTTCTTTCATGCTCATTTTGGCTTTCGGAATTAAACGACTTCTGTTTAAATTATGTTAAGTATTTTGCAAGTTGCTTTTGTGTTTAATAAGTTGATGCAAAAGTTCAAATTGTACTTTCAAATCAAAACCAGCAGAGGTCAGCAAACAACTCATTTAAAGAGACCAACTCTCTCGATTTTCAAAACTAATCCTCTACAAAACCTTAGTATCACATAATTTATAGAACGGTAAAGCGATAACTATTCGAGATAAAGCATACTTTTGTAGCCTATAATGTTCTGTTATAAAGGCAGCAGTCACTGGAAAGCAATAATTTGCTGTCATTTTTATTTTTGCATCTTGAGATCAAGGTTGGGGATGGGAATAGATGAAGAAAACAGATAAAGCTAGCATACTGTGAATACATTACGAGCATATAGAATTTCACTAACAGACCAGAAAAAGGTTTATGAAAGTGTAAGCGCTTATAATAATAAAAAGCCTTCAAATCTGTACCATTAGAGTGGAGGGTATTGACTTGACCTTGACTATGATTTCGACTACATACTCTATAAACTTTACATGAAAGTTCCAGACCAGAAGAAAAGAGCTGACACAACCAAACTCAAGACTGTAAGTGGCTGAACCAGTAGGTCAAAGGTCACAGCTGGGATTTATGAGGTCATGTTTTAAAAGAGCAAAAGCTCTCAACACAAACTGTCCATTGCACATCGTCAGATGTCCAGCTGGAAGGACAGCCAGGTTGGTCAACCCTTTATAAACAGCTGATTGGTCTTGAGGTACAATGTTGAACAATGGAAAAGTGCGTTTCAGCTTAAAGAGCTTAAAGAGCAAGAGCACTCTTGTAAAAGTTTACAATTCACACTCCTCTTAGTTCTGTCATATACAAAAAAAGCACAAATCATCATTTCAAGTGACTAGATGTAGATGGACTATTTAGTCCTCTGCAATCTCAGAGGTTTATGTTCTGTTTACAAAAGTCTCAGAAGACCACATTAGCTATTACTGATATTGCTGCTTTGTTTTGACTTTCCATCTTCTTTCATTTTAAATATACTTACTTAAATGTATGGTATTACCTTTGGAGCATGATCACTGGCATTATACGGGAGCAAAAATGTTCATTTTATATTCCAGAATAAGAAAATAACAGCATACAGTTTTAAAACAACATGAAGTATGAATTCTCATTTTTGGGTGAACTATTCCTTTAAATCATTTACTTTCCTGTTTCCAACACTTTAGTTCTTTTTTATACATTTGCAGCATTTAGACTTTGTGTTATATTGATTGCTAATCACACCTTTAGATCATGGAAAAGTCTTGCCACTGATGACTGTTTACCATCTGCTTTTCTCATTAGGTGTCACAGCTGTTTTACTGCATTAACCCCTTTTATCCATATCAAAGTAAAAACACTGGGAATATGTTGTGGTTTCGTTCTACCTAATGAGTATCATTCAGTAAAAATATACAATTTGGAGGAATAATTTAATGATTGACTGTCAACACCTCTCATAGAGAAACATATGGTGTTATACCAGTGCTCAATCTTCATCCGTGAATGTTATTCACATCTTCTTTGAGAAGGAGTGGCACACCCTTGATAAAAACAGTTTAACAGATGGCCTCTGGTTATGTGATTCCTTCACAAAGTCTCGCAGGCATCACACAACAGATTGTGTTTAACTTTCTCAGAGCAGAACTTTGGCTGATTATCATTATGTTGATATAAGCAGCCCAGCAATGGACAGTCAGTGAAGAATAATTCTTGTTAATGCTCAGTAAGGTCAGTGTTTAATTAGAAAGCTGTTGATCAACATAAGCAGAGCCATAACTTATGGATTTTGGTAGCTTGCCATAATAATTCAACTAACAGCAGCAGGTATTGCATGAACTTAAACTTTGAAGGCTGCAATTAATTTACTATATTTAATAGGCTACTGCATTATGGATATTATCTTGTCATTACACCACATATTGATAAGAGATGAAAGGTAGGCCTACACAGAAGAGAAAAACAGCCATGTTTTCTTGAAAAAGACGTAGACTAGACAATATTACCATCTGGTTCAGACTGGAAGGAAGATGAATTCTGCAAATCACGGGACAATAAAATGTATTGTTATTGGGTGTTTCTTCATCTGTGGGCACTTCTAGCCCTGTGGACTTTTAGAAAACTCTTTTAAAAATGCTTTACTAACAACAAACAAAAGTCACAGACATTTGCACTACATCTAAAATGTTGTAGTATATTGATTTTGTGGTGAAAATGACATTTTGAACATTTATATAGGCCTTAAATGCTCCTGCTACGTCTAATTTCATATGTTGTAATTTATGTTTTGCATTGTAGGCTATTATAAAGCTTGGTTGAAAATAAATACGTAGGCTATTTAAATATAATAAATATCAAAAATATCACGTCTCATTTCATCTCAAGCATAGCCTACTCTTCATTATACAAGTCTACTCTTCACTTGTAAACTAGTAGCTACACTATTTTTTTATTCTTAAAGAACTTTTTTCGTGCCAAAATTATTCGTAGATGAGGAGGAAATGCCACAGTCGCCACAGTTAGGGACGTTGTTTACAAATTCTTAAAATGTAATATTAAGCGAAGCCTGCAGAATGGGACAGTTAACTCGAGATGCTCCAGCGGGAGGAGGTGTGTGTGGTCTGGACAGAAGCCCATGAAACACTCGCTGTTCGCCTCACAGAGCGCTGAAGACATATCAAATATTCTTTTTACCAGCTTTCATTTGGCGACTTATCGTTCGGGATATTAATCTGGATTGTGTTGCTGCTTTGGACACGCTATTAGAGGTTTTCTAAAGAGCTTTAGAGACGGAAATGCGTCTAAACATCTGTGTGGAGTTGGAGTATTTAATCGCTTTTATATTTATTATTTTTAACAAAACCGTCAGTTGTCAGAAAGGTAAGTCGATCGATAAACATTCTACCTTGACTAAGCTATGGTTACGTAGATTTTTGGGCAACAGTTTTGGTTGCTTTATTTCTGAGAGCAATGAGAGTAATTTATTCGAATTAGAAAATTATATTTATTATTTAATAAATCATATAAGTGATTATATAAAAAATATAAATGTATTAATTACCTTGTATGATCACACTTAAAGGTGCCCTCAGTATTGTTTGCTAATTAAAAAAAGATTTACTCAAAAATAAATGAGTGGTAATTTTGAGGAATATTAGTAAATTTATGTACATTTACATGAGATGAAGACTGAAGACATTTCAGTTTTCTTAAAAAACTATTTTATTTTACATGGAGCATCACATGACCTGCCATGTCATGCAATGCAGTTACTTGCATTTTCAGTGACTGCGTTTACCCAATTTTATTCACTCTGATGCATCTTACCAGATGTTTCCTGCTTGGTTTTAGGTTAGGCAGATACAACAATATCTTCATAATTGGGTTCTGAGACTTTTTGGCTCCTCGTGTAGAGACTGATATCACTGGTAGCACAAAGCATCCAAGTCGTACAGTAAATATAGCTAGAGAGAGAGAAAAATAACTTTGCTCTTTCAGCAAGCACAGTGTAGTCCAGATCCATCTGGATGTTCAAGCAGCATGTTGTCTTTGCCGCTGAGCCTGGCTTGTCTGTGTCCTCTCTTTCTATTGCCAAAAAGAGATTGGTGAAGATCTCAGTATCTCATTGAGCTGCAGTGGTAGCCATCACTGGGCTGAGGCTATTAAGAGCGTGAATTACTCTCAAATTCATTGTTGGTTCCTGCTAAGGAGATCAAGTCAAGTCAAGTCTGCTTTATTGTCAATTCTGCCACATGTACAGCACATACATACAGAGAATTTAAATTGCGTAACTCTCAGACCCTTGGTTCACACAATTTCGTTGTACTTTGTATAATGACAATAAAGTTTCTGATTCTGATTCTGATTCATACAGTTAACATTAAACACTGACAGTAGACGTACAAATACAGATAAATACAGTTTAAACATATATACATACAAACTATACAGATATACAGATGAGGACATTGTAGAAAAAAAAGAGATAGATAAAGTGGCATAAGGCACATGGCAGATAGAGTGCAAACCAGTTAAATAAACAAAACTGTGTAGATATAATGTCTAGTGCAAAAGAGCTTATCAGTCTGTTAAAGTGATAAGATCTCAGAGAACAGTCTTTAATCAGACTGTCAGAAAGAGGTAGTGGTAGTTTGCAGTCAATGCTGGATGAGGTAGTGATCAGTCCAATGCTGCACAAATGGTGCGGGTCACAGTTTGTAAGTGGGGTGGGGGGGAGTGGAAGGTCCTGGGGATGTGGGGAGCTGGGGGGGGGGGTCGTAGTGTCAGAGTTCAGTGGTGCGTGGGGTAAAAGAGAGGAGGGGGGGAGAGACGGGAGAGAGTTGAGCTTACTGACAGCCTGATGAATGAAGCTGTCCTTCAGTCTGCTGGTCCTCGCCTGGAGACTCCGCAGTCTCCTCCCTGATGGCAGCAGACTGAAGAAGCTGTGTGTCGGGTGGGTGGGATCACCTGCAATGCAGAGGGCTTTGCGGGTGAGACGGGTGCTGTAAATGTCCTGGAGGGAGGGGAGAGAGACACCAACGATCTTCTCAGCTGCTCTCACTATGCGTTGAAGGGTCTTGCGGCAGGATGAGTTGCAAGCGCCATACCACACAGTGATGCAGCTAGTCAGGATGCTCTCGATAGTGCCTCTGTAGAAGGTGCACATGATGGAGGCCGGGGCTCTGGCTCTTCTCAGTTTGCAGAGGAAGTAGAGACGCTGCTGTGCTTTCTTGGCTAGTGCTGCAGTGTTGTTAGTCCAGGAGAGGTCCTCTGTGATGTGCACACCCAGGAACTTGGTGCTGCTCACTCTCTCCACAGTCGCACCGTTGATGGTCAGAGGAGCATGCTGAGTGTGCACTCTCCTGAAGTCAACAACAATCTCCTTCATCTTCTCCACATTCAGAGAGAGATTGTTGTCACTGCACCACCCGGCCAGGCGGCTCACCTCGCTCCTGTAGTTTGTCTCATCTCTGTTGCTAATGAGAACCACCACAGTCGTGTCATCCACAAACTTAATGAAAAGGTTAGAGTTGTGTGACGGTGTGCAGTCGTGGGTCAACAGAGTGAAGAGGAGGGGGCTCAGCACACATCCTTGGGGGGCCCCTGTGTTCAGTGTGATGGTGCTGGATGTGTTAATGCCGACCCGTACTGCCTGAGGTCTCCCAGTCAGGAAGTCCAACAGCCAGTTGCACAGAGAGGTGTTGAGCCCCAGCTGGACCAATTTGTGAGTGAGCTGTTGAGGGATGATTGTGTTGAATGCTGAACTGAAGTCTATGAACAGCATTCTGACATACAAGTCTTTTTTGTCAAGATGTGTGAGGGCTGGGTGGAGGGCAGTGGTGATGGCGTCATCGGGTGAGCGGTTGGACCGATATGCAAACTGGAAGGGGTCCAGGGAGGGGGGGAGGACAGACTTGATGTGGTGCATGACTAGTCGTTCAAAGCACTTCATGATGATAGGAGTAAGTGCGACTGGACGGTAGTCATTGAAGCAGGATGGAGATGACTTCTCCGGGACTGGAATGATGGTGGTAGCTTTGAAGCATGTGGGGACAACAGCCTGACTTAGTGAGATGTTGAAAATGTCTGTGAAGACATCAGTGAGTTCCACTGCACAGTCTCTCAGTACACGCCCAGGAATGTTGTCAAACCCGGAGCTTTGTAATTTTAGAATAATTGTACATAAATAGCCTACGTTAAGCAAACATTTTTTTTAAATTTATTTTTTTGAGAACCTTTTATACACCTTATATACTTAACTGCAGACATGGAAATGATGTACAGGATGTGGTACAGTACAAATATTTTGAGCATCCCTTATTCTGTCCATTATTTTCCTATAAAGACTCACAATTATCCCTTATTTTCCTTTATGGCATCCCTAGTTATATTGTTAAGCAAAGTTTAAATTGTGTGATTTTTTTAACTACTGTTTTAACTACGTGGTCTGTAATGAATTACTTTTTAAATAAAATGAGCAAAACACTCTTTGTGGTGAAAGGAGCATTGCGATAAGACGATCTTGAGGCTTACTACTGAGCAATTTTAACATTCACAACATGCAAACATCAATAACACTATTAAAGTTATTAAAAACAATCAACATGTAGTAAGAAACACAACAAGAAAGCTGTATGAACACATTTAGTTTGTAGATACTGCACTTTGCTTTTGCAATAGTGTTTTAGTTGTGTAAGGTAATCCAAAGGCAGAGTGCAGTATCTGCATTTTGGTGGTCAAAGGTCACTTCAGTGGTCATGGTTTTTATCTCTAAAAAATTTCATCCTAAAAAGGCTTTAAATGAATGCATTGCCACTAATCTACCCACAACATGTTTGACTGGCTGATGTAAAAACTTCAAAGGCATTTTTCTCAGTTTCAGTGTTTGCGTAGTTACTGCACTTTGCCTTTGTAGGGCAGTGTAGACCTCCCCTGTCAGCCACGGCTTCTGGTTGGCCCGGACAGTGATGGTCTTTGTGACAGTTACATCATCAATGCACTTGGTGATGTAGGCAGTGACAGTCTCTGAGTACTCTTGGAGGTCTGTGGTGTTGTTGTATGTGGAAGCCTGCTTAAACATATTCCAGTCAGTGGTGTTAAAACAGTCTTGAAGTGCCTCTGACGACCCTTCCGGCCACACTTGTATGTTTGTGAACTGGTTTGGTGACTTTTACTCTGTCAGCTCGATAGCATGATAGCTGGTCGAGCTGAATGGCTCAGTCCGGCACGCTGTTGCTGAGCCACGTTTCCATGAAAACAAAAACACAACAGTCTTTTACAGTCCTCTGAGTTGAGCGTAGTAGTCGGATGTAGTCCAGTTTATTGTCCAAAGAGCGTACGTTAGCCAGTACGATGGTGGGGGATAGCTGGCTTGTGTGGGTTAGCCGCTAGCCTAGCCCGGATACCTCCGCGCTTTCCCCTCTTCTGCTTCCTCTCGCGCCGCTTGTGGTGCCTCCGCTGTGGGCGAGATGCAGTAGTGGGGGTCGGTGATGTTGTAAGCCTCCGGAGCAGACCGAGGTCCCGCAGCTCTTCGGCGTGCGCGAAGTTTAACTCTAAAAATGTGGTTCTGCCGACGTCGAGCAGAAACTCACGACTGTATGCGCGCTTTAAAACAGATAGATGCGACGAAGATGTACAAAAACACTGCGACTCACAAGATAAGAAACACGAAAACACCGTTTTGTTGGGAGAGAGAGAATCCGCAGCGTCTGCACGCGCCGCCATCTTAGGAAGGCGAATGAGATGTTTCTCTCATTCGTTTTTCAAGTGACATGAGACGTTTGCTTTGAAATTGACACTAGTTCTGAGAAAGGAGTGTCTTTAATTTACAGATGCCATTTGGTTTTATGTTTTTTTATTTATTTAATGACATTCATTTAATTTTTCCAATAATTAATTTGTGACAAAAAGTGTGCAAAACTTATTTTACCTTCATTACCATTCAGTAAGTCAGTAAGATTTAAAAAGCTAAAAATTTTGTACTTTCTTTAAAACTTTTGAACTTTCTATTAATCAAAGAATTATCAATCAACATAATAATAAGACATGTTCCTTGAGCGCCAAATCTGCAAATTAGAATGATTTGTGAAGGATCAAGGAAAATTCAGCTATGCCATCACAGGAATAAATTACATTTTAAAATAGATAAAAAGCAGTTATTTTAAATTGTCATAATATTTTCCAATATTTACAGTATTTTTAATAAAATAAATGAAGACATAAGAGACTTATTTCAAAAACATTACATTTCCAACCCCAGACTTTTGAGTTGTCTAAATAAGTTTTTAAAGAAGATCAGATTTTTCTCATTAATTCAATTTTATTGTCTCAGTGCTCTGGTATTGGCATTTTTTATTGTGTGTGTTTTTGTAGTGGAAATCCCTGAATGCAGTCGTGGGGGTTATACTGTTCTTCAGAGCCCGTACCGAAGCACCAGGTTCAGCTCCCAGCAGCTGCTCCAGTCTGCTCTGCAGGAGCTCGTTTGTGATCATTCACTCTCTCCAGGATGGTATCAGTTCCAGATCTTTGATAAGCCAGCCCGTATGCCCACCAAATGTGTGGAGGTACAGTACAGCGCATCTGTGTAATCTGTCCAGCCTGCTGAACAATGTCTCCTTTATGTTACGACTTAATGACCCATGTTTCTATATGACGGTAACCCATACAGGTGAATCACTGTGGAACACAAGCCCCAGTGTGGCTCTCTCTGGCCGAAGGAGAGACTCTCCCTCGCTCTCTAGAGGTGAAGCAGATGACAGCCTGCACTACCTGGCAGTTCCTCGGAAGCGCTAGTAAAGACTGCTGTCTTTTTCGCCTGCCTGTCACCGTCCGCAATTGCGGGGACTTTTTTGTATACTTACTCCAACCAACGCAAGGATGCATGGGATATTGCGCTGAAGGCAAGTCAATGAACCTCAACGAGTGTCTGAAATTGTGAGATTCACTTTGTTAGTATAATTATCCTTTGGTTTCTGTATCATGCCTCCACAAATGCCGTGAAATATAATCCAGAAATCATCATTTTTGAAAGTTTGGTAGTGTTTAAAAAGCAACAGAGAGTTCAGAAAGATACTTCATGAAGTTTTATTATATTCGCAGAGATGTCCGACTCCATTCAAACCAGCTGTGACGGGAGACAAATGAATAGTGATGGAACTTGCAGTGGTAATCAGTCCAGACCTGTCTACCAATATGCATCTTCAAAAATATATAATCTAAACAAACTAATTTAACACATTAATGTTGAATGACTCACCAAATGATTTTCCAGTGGTTGCCATATCTATGCATTTTGAAATGCAGTAAAATGAACCAGACATATCTGAAAGGTTTAGAGTTCTCTTTTCACGCATGCATCAAAACAATTTAGAGTTGGCAATCATATGGAATGTTTCTGCCCCCGTCTTCTCCTGCTAATGAATCTAGCAGAAGTTAATGTATTTTTGATGTTGTTTGTGTTTCCACTTGAAGTGTCACAAGTGATCCTTCTCCTGATTTTAGGCACCCCAGTAGAGTCTCTCACCCACTTTTCTTTAATCTAGTGGAACCCTTCAAAACACTTACTTTAGCTGTGTCCCCTTCATCAGGCTTCATAAAAATGGAACTGGTTTTCATTGATGATTAAGAGTCTGGCCTGAAATCTAGGTCTTGGGTCACTCGTTTGTTGTTTTAAAGCTGGAGCAGCACCAAACATTTTCTATTTCAGATAGAATGCCATTTAGCATTTTGGTCTGATGTGAACAGCTAAAGACATACAGCAGAGTCACTAAATCCAAAAAGGCACCATTAAACATTTCCAAAATCTGATACCCTCCTCTGTTTCACACAAAATGGCTTTAATGTGCTCCAGATTCCCTCTTTTGATTCGTAAAAGTTAGCGTAGTCTGAAGTTAACAGTTACAGATATGTCTGAAGGCAGCTTTAGATGTAACCAAAATCAGTTACCCTCCTCTATTTCACACAGAATGTCTTTAATGTTCTCTAAATATATAAATAATACAAATGTATTTCTATAATTTAGATATTTCAAGTATATTGTTTGAAGTATATATTGTTTGTATATTTGATTTTTGGATCACAATATTTGTCATTTATTCCTCAGAACTACAGCCCCCTTCTTCTGCAGTACCTCTGATTGTTGCTGAGCTCTCCGGCAGCAGTGTGTTCCTGAAGTGTATGTTTGCTGACAGTAGTAGGAACAGCTCTCTGGGATATGTGGTGACATGGTGGCGACTCTCGCCCGAGGGCACCAGAGAAGAGCTCAGGAAAGACACTACAATAGAGACCTTTACTTTCATTGAGCTGGATGGAATTAACCTGCGACTGGGAGACAGGGTACCCACTTTATATTCAGTATTCACATTTATTCAAATTCATATTTATTAACCTTAACCTATGTATTTTGTGTCTCAGATCCATTGCAGTTGTACTAGTTTTTTTCTGGAGTCTCCCGATATACAAAGCCTTCCTGTGGAGAGTGAAGAGTTTTACGCAGGGATCCAAGTATGTCGTTTTTGAGGATATGTTGCATAAAAGATATGTTTTCCACTAGACTTATCATATTTGTATGTATATTTTCCAGATGAAACCACAAGCTGTCTCTATTTCAGAAGATGGGAGAGAGTATGAACTGACAGTGGAGAGCACAGTACCTTTACCATGTTCCTCACAGAGATGCACTTTGCCTTTGCATCTTACCTCTAGTAATCAAGGTGGAGTCAAAAATAATATTTTAAAGAAAATAAATTATATTTTTAGACCATCAGAATCCTTTTCTCATTACTGTATGTGCAAATATTACAATATTTATTTTTTTCACAACAGTGTTTGTTAGAATACTTTTTAATATTTTCTCATTTTAATTAAAAACTATTTCATGTTTTTGTTTGCTTTAATACAATAATGAGAAAAAAATATCTTGGTTTTTTTTGGGAAATTCACATTTTTACTCGAACTTGTAATATTTTTGTTCGAAATATTAATTCTTTAAAATATATGTCAGAAATGTCCCTCAGTGCTTTGAAAATCTGCAAATAGTAAATATTCTTTTACATACTAAAATGTTAAAGATTTGTCTCCACTGGCAGATGAGAAGGACCTGGGCGTTGATTTAGTCCTGTCCTCCTGTGAGGTGGAGCTGTCTCAAACCCCATGTCATAATGGAGTCTGCAGTCAGGCATCTGTGCACTACACTGCAGTTACTGATATATGGAAGGATGGAGACAGAAGCACAGAAATACACATCAAACCCATAATCAGCACTAACTTCTTGTGGAACGGCTACACGCCTCAAAGTGTGCAGGTGGGACAATTTAGATTATATATGCAATAGTTAAGCATATGGTTTACAAAGATAATGTATATATAGGGCCTACTTGTAAGCCAGGGTTATTATGGTTACCTAAAACTAAAATCATAAAAAGCTTTTTTGTTACTGGCAATAAATGTTAACTGAAATAAAATATAAAAAAAATATATTTTCAAGATATTTCTCATTTTTGTTTAGTTTAACTTGAAGTATTAAAACTAAGTAAACTAAAACAAATAAATCAAAATGATATACATATTAATAAAAACTAATAAAATGACAAAAAGACAGCAAAATTAAACTAAAATGAAAGTGTGTGCAGAAAATAAAAAATAAATCATGTACAAAAAATATAAAACAAAAAAAATAATATTATAATGCACACACATATATATATTTACATATATATTATACATAGTCATTAATGTATATAGTTATTCAGAAAATCGACAAAAAGGACTTTATATAATATAATTCAAATACTTTAGAAATGAAAAGTACTTCACCTTGTTTGATTTTTCTTTATTTAGTCAATTATTTATTTAGTAAAAACACTCAACGTATAGATTGCCCCCAAATGATTGGCATTAAAGGGATAGTTCACCCAAAAATGAAAATCTTGTCATCATTTACTCACCCTCAAGTAGTTCCAAACCTGTCTGAATGTCTTTGTTCTGCTGAACACAAAGGAAGATATTCTGAAAAATGTGGGAAACAGAGCAGTTCTGGGGCACCATTGACTTCCATAGTATTTTTTTTTCCTACTATGGAAGTCAATGGTGCCCCAAAACAGCCTGGTTACAAACTTTCTTCAAAATATCTTCCTTTGTGTTCAGCAGAACAAAGACATTCATACAGGTTTGGAACTACTTGAGGGTGAGTAAATGATGACAAGATTTTCATTTTTGGGTGAACTATCCCTTTAAGTGCAATTTGTAGGTGAAACTTTAAAAAAGGAGTCTCTAAAGTATTTTTAAATCTCATGATATTGTTTTACTTCAAAAAGTTTATAATATCTAAATATTTTATATTGAAATATTCATAGTAAATTACATTTACTTCTTTTTAAATTTGTAAGATAGCCTACTATTAAATTTATTAAATAGTATTATTAAATTTACTATTAAATATTACTACTAAATGCTTTAAATTTGTTCCCTGGTATCTGCTTCTTATACTGTGTTTTTAAGGGGCCTACTTTACTCTTTTTGTGATTACTGGCAATCCTTCACCTGGAGCTTTAATCAAGAGAGGGAAGAGTTTAATAGTGACTAGATAGGAGAACAGTAGTATGCATACTGAACTTCAGCTAGACAGCTACTGTTAGTGATGAATCTATATATGTGTGTATACACACACACACATAAGATGGTCTTCTGTTCTTCCTCTCAGATTCTAGTAAAGGACGTTCCATCTGCTCACTGTTACACTTTTACAGACCCCCACATCATCACATTTGATGGCAGGTAATAGCTCTACAATCAAAATGTAGTCAAATAATAAAGTTGATATATTAAACCCATGTTTTGCTGTGAAATTACCAGTTTTACACACTTTTCAATGCAAATCCAGTGAGAATCACATATAATATTGTTTGTTTGTTCACAGGAGGTATGATAATTACCAGATAGGCACCTTTGTGCTGTACAGGAGCACTGCTCAGCCGTTTGAGGTACATGTGCGACAGTGGGAATGTGCCGGCATGACCGCCCATCCCACCTCGTGTGTCTGTGGCTTTGCGGCCAGGGATGGTGGTTATGTTGTCGCTTATGACATGTGTAACGGACTGGCGGGAGAGACAAAGCCACGCCTCTCTGTGAAGAACGGAGACCTGCTAAAGAGTGGAATCCGTGTCGCTGAGTCCTACCAAGGCCGCAAAGTCACCGTGAGTGATATTGGTTGTATATTAGTATGTATTTGTGATTACTAATGAAGTCTGAGAAAATATGATAACTAGAACATGTTCAAGATAGTAGAGCTGCATTAGTAAGTATAAATAATGAATGTAAACCTTTTTTTTTTGTTCAGGTTACATTCTTGTCCGGGGCATTTGTGCGTGCGGATGTGGCTGGCTGGGGAATGAGCCTGACTGTAAGGGCCCCGGGCTCTGATCAAGGCCACACTGAAGGCCTGTGTGGAACTTTTGATGGAAAGCCAATGAATGACTACCACAAAGAGGGAGGGCAGACTGTGGAGGACAGCACTTCTTTTATCAACGCATGGAGGTGAGACTTGCAATGCTTAATTAGTTCAATAGTTTAATATGTAGTGCTTGGGGTTAATTTAAATTCATAACTGTAAGTATGAGCTATAGTTTTAGTGATGCTTGCCTTAGATTCTTTATAGGGATGCACCAATATCAAAATTATGGCTGATAATGATAATTGGCAGACAACCAATAAACAGCTGATGAGCCGAAAAGTCTATATTATTTGGTATATATTTTTTTTAAATAAAACATTTTTTTTTTTTTAAATCAATAATTTTAAACGCTGCAAGTAAATTTAGCCCTCGTAATTTAGCCCTCATAATATTATAATTATTAATATATTTGTATTTAACAGTGCTATTAAATTGTTAGTTTTTATTTATTTATTTATTTTACGTCTTTTATGCTCAGCAAGGCTGCATTTATTTGATCAGAATTACAGTAACAATTGTAATATTATGAAATATTATTAACTTTCAAGATAACTGTTTTCTATTTTGATATATTTTAAAATGTAATTTATTCATATGATGACGAAGCTGAATATTCAGCTTTATTGTCACATGATCCTTCAGAAATCATTCTGATATGCTAATTTGGTACTCAAGAAACATTTCTTCTTATTAATTTCAATCTTAAAAAACATTTGTGCTGCTTTTTTTCTTAGTATTTTTTATTTCTATCCTTTGTAACATTATGAATGTCTTAACTTTCACGTTTGATCAATTTGATGCATCCTTGCTGAATAGTACGTATTGATTTCTTTTAGAAAATATGACTGGCCCAATATATTTTACCAGTAGTGTATATCCAGTATCTATTGATAAATAAAAAATATCTGTTAACCAATATGGTGTTGATTTATTGTGCATCCCTCCTTAATATGGATTATTATGCTTCCTAAACATCAGGTTGGCACCCAGGAGCAGCTTGTTTGACAAAATCCCCATCTATGAAAGCAACTCCAGTCTTCCTAAGTACTGCCATTGTCAAGAGAAACACCAGTCATCCAGCGGAGCATCGCCTCAGTCCACCGTTTCCTCTGAGTGTTCTTCTTCTACCCGCGTCCAATCTCCCTCCATCATCCCTACACTCGATGTAACAGCTGAGTACATGAAGTCTGCACAACTTCATAGAGAGACATCCATCTCTCCCCGCAGACCGACGCAACACCGTCCAGCACAGAGAAGCAGAACAAACACTCAGAGATCCCAAATTCAGAGACGTGTTATGAACCCCCAAAGATCCCAGACTCAAAGACGTGTTGTAAACCCACAGAGATCCCAAACTCAGAGACGTGTCCCAAGCCGAAGCTCCAGATCATCTCCACAACAATCAGACCTTGAGGAGTCCACGTATAATTTCCCAGAGGACCATTCTTCATCGAATTCACCCGGACCACTGGCACCATCCTGGCCTACTGAGTCAGGCCTGACAGAATCCGAGGCTCGGCGGCTCTGCGAGGGAACCCTGAGGAACTCCACGGTGGGGTTGGGTTGTGGGCGTCTCCTGGGTGAGATTTTGGAGCAAGCATTGGAAATGTGTGTATTAGACCAACAACTGAAGGATGATCAGACCTGGATAGGAGCCATTGTGCCCCTCCTGGAGAATGAGTGTGAGAGGAGGGTGGTAGTGGATGTTGGCAGAAGGAAGGAAAACCAGGACATTGTGGCCTCCCTAAGGTGCCCGAGCTTGTGTAGCGGGAACGGACAATGCACAGAGTGGGGCTGCTCGTGCTTCCCTGGATTTGGCTCTTATGATTGTAGCCAGGTGTCTGGTGAGTCTGTCTGTATATGCGTAGTTGATATAACTGAAGTTGTGACATGCTATATATACACACCATATAAATTTAAGTTTTACAACATTTTTCATATATAATTATTTTGCATGCAGCTTGCATATGAGCTCATAATAATTGAGAGGCGGCATGGAATATTTGTACTTATAAAATTGTAATATTTATTATTTTAGTGTTTATAGTACTTTATAATTTATTATAATTTATTATTTTGAATTAGTTTTACTTTTTTATTATTTTTTGTATTTTAAGTTTTAGTAAGTTTATGTGCTTGTCTTTTTTTCATTATTTTGTTTATTATTATTTTTTTATGTTTCATTTAGCTTTAACTTAAATTTAATTTTAGTAATTCTTTAGTGATTAAGTACTTTTAGTACTTCAACTTTAACTTATTTTATTTTAATTAGTTGCAAGACAGAATTTCTAACTTTTAGAAATTGGTTTTTAAGGTTTTTTTTTAGTTTTATTTTACTTCACCTTTATTTAAAAAAACGAAAATTATTTTTAATAATTTTAGTTGCAGTTTGTAGTTAACAATAAAAATCTTGCACCACAAGATATTTAAAGTGAACTAGTGAACTAATAAAGTCAAAAAGGTTGACAAATGAAAAAAATTGAGATCAGTTACAGCACCTGAAAAATACACTTCTCTTTATGCATTATTCATGAAATCATGATTTTTTTTTTTTTAAACGTTAATGGAGATGTTGCGCATCAGTTCCTTAATCTAACATGTAAAACTGATCTCAAGAGGAGGACAAAAATGAAAATAAGGTGAAATAAATGAATATAATAAAAATGGTTAGCTCTGCATGGCCTTGAATTTGATTTTACTAATTAATTTTGCATATGAGTATGGGGAAATTGAAGTTGATGCAGATTATTTTGACCTGCATTTCATTTGTTTTTAGCCTGTTTTTCAGTTAATCTGTTTTCCTGATGCAGATGAGACTCCAGAGATCACAGAATTGGAGAATGGAGGACTGTGTGATGTCCGTTATGGCGTCTGTTCCTCTGTTAGGGTTCTTGGTCAAGGCTTTAAAAAGTCCTACAAGCTCAAGTGCGAAATTGTGAAGGAAAAGGTAACAAACCACAGAAGCATTGAACTCAAGCATCAAATTTGGCATAAATATAAATATTATTAGCTTGAATATATATTGTTCTGTCTGCATAGATAGTAGATGGTGAATGGTCTTTGGATGATGCTCGACTGGTGCCCGCCTCCTTCCAGAGTTCTTCCTCATTAGAGTGCCAGCTCCCTGTGGATGACCCACAATCCTCCACCACTGCTCACCAACCAGTCTTACGCTGGCAAATCAAAGTGATTAAGCTCTAAACTATTATGTAAAACTAAAGTGTATTCAGTATAACTTACAAACTGGTTGAAAATGACCTGTTCATTCATTTTCTAGGTGTCTAATGATGGACACAGCTTCAGCAATGCAAAGATACTGACTCTTTTTGATGGCACATGTCAGATTTGTACGGTCAGCACCTCGGTTATCTGCTCACTAAAGGTCTGTGCTATCCATTCTCATTCACTTCTGTTTCTGGTTTTGGATGCAGCACTTTCTTGATACAAAGCTTCTGATTATATTGTCAGGTCCCAGTCCCATTAATCACAAATCACCACAAAATTCAAAAACATCTCATTAATAAAGTCCATATTAGAGATTTAGGTGTCCAGAACAAGATCAGTGTGTTGATAAGACTCTGTAGAAAGACTGTATCTGCTGTGTTTCTCCTGTAGCTACCATTAAACTACATTTCTCAACAGGAAAAAAAGTCTTCACCATGATCTGTTTGTAATTTGGTTAAATGGTGTTTCTTCACATTTTAATGATACGGTGACAAATTCAGTGCACATTTTTTAAGTGTTCACATGCACTGTTAATCATTTATGTGTACACAGTCTCTTAAATACAGGAAACTATTTAGCATTCAGCCTTGTAATTATGTACAGCAAAATAATTTCAGGTCAAGATCAGCCAAACAAAGCTAGCGTTGTTCACTTTTCTAAACCTGGGGCTCTCTCACATGCTATGGTTAAATCCAGGAAGAAATTTTGTGATGAGCATGCAATTGGTTTAAGCAACCACAAAAAATCGAATGATAATGATATTTGTTGCACATAGTGTTCAAGTTTAATAGCTTTCCCTAAATATCTCCTCAGAACAGAACATGTAATATTGATGGTCTGTGTTATGGAGAGGGGGAGCACAGCCCGAGCAGCCCGTGTTTGACATGCAGACCGGATCTTTCCACGTACAGCTGGTCCATTGCTGAGAGTATGTTCAATCTTATTTCAAATCAATGTTTTGAGCACTGGACACAACATTGTAATGCTGCATTTTAGTTTTAGAGCAATGATGTATTTTCAGGGGGTTTTGTTTTTCCTAAAGCTGGAGAACTTTCATATTCTACTATTGAAAAGCCTTCCTGGTTGAGTCTTTTTATGTCATATTTTTCCATAGACACATATGCTTGCATAGTAATTGTTCCTGTTTGATTTTTTAAGCTGTTCAAACTGTTTTACAGTTTAATATGTTATTTTCATGCTTCTGTAACAGTTATACATCACAAACTTAAAAGCTCAATAAATTATGAAAATGTAGTTAGTTTATAATATACTGTATATGTATTTTCCAATGTAAATAAAGTTGACTGATGTTCTATGGTTAAAGTCATGCCCTAGTCATTGTTCTGATGTTCTGTGTTTGATCGTAGAAAACGAGCCACCTGTGTTTCACACTGATCAGTCCAGTCTGAAGACATTCTTTAGAGAGGACTTCGTCTATCAGTTCTCAGCCACTGATCCAGAGGGCTCTGCGGTTCTCTTCACACTCAAGTCAGGACCCAGAGATGTTGTTCTCTCTCCAGCTGGCCTGCTCATCTGGAAAGCTCTGTCCACCTCACCGGTGACCTTTGAACTGGCTGTAACTGATGACTGTAATGCAGAGACACGTGCAGCGGTGAAGGTGAGATCTAGAGGCCATCTGGTAAAATGTTGCTTCTACACAAATATGCACCTGAAGTCTTAAAGTTCATTCTGAATACTATAGATTGCTGGAAATACAGTTTTGTGTCTCCGTTGTTTTCCACAAGGGGGTGCCAAATGGCTTCCAAAAACATTTCTGAATCCTTAGATCAGTATAACAGTTTCATAATATGTATATTGCAATAAATAATTGGAATAATTATACGTATATTTAATAGGTATATATATAAGCCACTTGGCATATATCTAAAAAAAAAAAATTTATTATGCAAGGATGCATTAAATCGATCAAAATTGACAGTAAAGACATTTTAATGCCACAGCAGTTTTCTGTTTCAAATAAATGGTGTTCTTTTGAACTTTCTATTTTCTAATATTTCACAAAAATATTAAGCAGCACAACTGTTTTTGAATTACAAAATTTATTTTCGATTGTAATAATTTCATAATATTACTGTTTGTACTGTATTTTTTAAATCATAACTACAATACATAAACACAGCCTCAGTGAGTATAGGCTTTCAAAAAATTCAAAAACATAAAAAAATTGTATCAACCCCAAACTTTTGAATGAGAGTATGAGAGTATGTGTATATATATTTATGGTTTCATATTATGTTTCCCAGGTGTCAGTTCACCCATGTGACTGTGAGAATGGAGCTTCCTGTGTGACCAACATTAACTTCCCCCCGGGGACTGGTGAATACCTGTGTGTTTGCCCTGCTGGTCTGGAGGGGGTCAGGTGTGAAGTCGATGTGGATGACTGCAGGTCAAACCCATGCTTCTCTGGAACATGTGTGGATGGACTGAACTCCTTTACCTGCCACTGTCCAGAGGGCTTCACAGGTCAGTTCACTTATAGCCATATGATCATCTAAAAAATATTGTTTTCTCATTTAAAAGTGGATCTATTATAATATCGGTGTACTTGTTATTTGTACACATCTGAGAGCCTCCTGCTGGTGTGTTTTACAGGTGTAATCTGCGATGTGGACATTGATGAATGCTTATCAGCTTCATGTTACCCAGGTGTTTCTTGTAGAAACACGATGGGCTCATTCTTATGTGGACCTTGTCCTGACCACCTCACTGGAGATGGGACGACCTGCAGCCGTACGTTTATATCTTATACTTTTAGTCCATTGAAAAAGTTCCTTAAGAGGCAGAGAATGTTTTTTCTTTATGAGGAAATATTAAAAAAAGATTGTAGTAGTATGCAGAGTAACATGAATGTCAGTTTTCACTTAATTTGACTTTAACCCTTTCAGAATCAGAATCAGAAAGAGCTTTATTGATGAGTATGTTCGTACACACAAGGAATTTGTTTTGGTGACAGAAGAAGCTCCAGTACATAGAGACAACAACAATAACTCAGAGATAATACACACATGTACATATAAACAAACAAATAGACACATTTACATGTACAGGTGTTCTATATATATAGAATAGAATAGAATCTATTCTTTAGTTTTTCTCAAGTGACACAGTAAGACTAGTAATTTACACCTGTTTTAATATTATGTACAATAAATAATGTTGTGACTTGTAGAGTAATCTTGGGACTGTCTAGTAATATTCAGAAGGATTGATACTGTGGAAGCCCATTTTTGCCACAAAAATTCATGCTTTGGTAAACCATAATTATGACACAAAAAGTTGCCATTATGAGATACTAAGTCATAATTATGAGCTAAAAAGTCAAAATTATTAATTATACAAAGTCACAATTATGAGATAAAACAGCAAGTCAAAGTTGACATTAAAACAATTAAGACATAAAAAGTCTAGATTATGACAAATAGTAGAAATTGTGAGGTAAAAAGTCATAATTATGACATAATAGTTGAAATTGACAAAAAGTTATGACATAAAAATTTGAAATAGATATAAATCTCATGATATTGAAATGAAGAATTGAACTCATGAAGTTGAAACAACAACAAATACAGTAATAATTATGACATTAGTTCATTATGACAAATCAGCTTTGACCAAAAATGTAGAAATTATGAGATCAAAAGTCATAATTATGACATAAAAAGTCAAAATGATGACAAATGTTAAAAATTGACCTGTTATGTCAGTTATGACTTTTCATATCAATAAGACTTATAATTATTGACATTTTATCTCTTTTTATTCTTTTTCTTTAATATAGAAAAGACAGTGGTTGAAATTGATGAAGACAGTCATGGAATTACTTCAAAAAGTGAGGTTAACCTCAGCTCCTTCAAACCCAAGCTTCTTCCAGGTGGGAATAATAACGAATTACATGTTTGTTTGTTTTTTACCTCAAAAATGCATAGTGCATAGTATGTGATGATTGTAAATATGTACTTACTTTACCCTCTGAAGGGCAGAGCCCATGTGCCAGTCGGCCATGTTATCCTGGAGTCCAGTGCTTTGAGAGCACATACACATCTGCTGGTTACATATGTGGTCCGTGTCCTCCTGGGCTCAGCGGCGATGGACAAACATGTTCGTCAAGGACCGCAAACAGTCAGTTGCTTCTCTTTATACGAACGTTATCATTATGAGTAACATTCTTACAGGGAAAACAGGATACATAGTGTTCAGGCTCGACCTTCTAACCCTTAGTGTCTTGCAGGGCAGACACCATTAAGGGAGGGTGACAAGCTCTCTGATGTCACTTCCTCTTTGGCCACACCTTCATCCACTAGGAAGTCAGCTGAACGTCCTATTGGAGCTGAACGATCTCCTCCTAGGACCAAGTGGACCTCATCTATTGATAGAAAGACCACCACATACACCCTAGACCAGATCAACACGAATGCAAAAGCAAGCTCAAGTAGAGAGCAGCTGAATGAAGAAGAATTTAACCCTGAACACGCTGAAGATAACAGAACCTGTGCGGACTCCCCGTGTTTCTCTGGAGTACCTTGTGAAGCCACTTCCTCTGGCTCCTTCAGATGTGGAAACTGTCCACACGGCTATAAAGGAAATGGAATTACCTGCAAACGTGAGCTGTCTTATGATGCATAAAAACATTGTTCATTATTATAGTTGATGCTCATGAAAATATCAAAAAAAATGTCTGGGTCATATAAAAAACAACAACACAATAATAATGTAAAAAAAAAAAAGGCAATAAAAATAAATACAATTAAATTCAATACTTTAAATCCAGCCTGCCATGATGCATACGATGTATTATTATATTTTGAATGTATTTAATGCTTTATTATTTTATTAATATTTTATGAATAATAAGGAACATATTCATAACTTTGCGTGAAAGTAGTGTCAAAATGCATATTTTTTGCTAAATATTTTTTCTATATTTTCTGTTGACTTTAGCACAAGTATTTTCGTGAGCTTGACCTTAAAATATTATTAATATAATGAATTTATAAAATTGATTTTTTTTTAAAACATGATTTAAACATTGCCTGTGTGTGTGTGTGTGTGTGTGTGTGTGTGTGTGTGTGTGTGTATGTAGCCCTGTGCCGTTACCCTTGTGGTCAGAATATGGAGTGCTCACAGCCCAACACTTGTACCTGTAAAGAGGGTTACACTGGATACAACTGCCACATCGGTCAGTTCATTTAGCTTGGCAGACATTTCAAGATTTGATTACTCATTTTAATTATGATTTGTTATTATGACTCATTTCAAAGTCACACCAGTTATGTCTTCTTCCATCAGCTGTATGCCGACCGGACTGCAAGAACAAAGGGAAGTGTGTGAAGCCCAATGTGTGTGAATGTCCTGCAGGGTACAGCGGCCGCACCTGTGAGGAAGGTAAACTCTCTCTGCATAACTATTTTCAGCTTTACATAATATGCATGTTTTGAGGGTTTCAGAGGATATTATATGAATTTACACATCTTGTCTCTCAGCCAGCTGTGATCCGCCTTGTCAACACGGTGGCCGCTGTTTGTCCAGAAATTACTGCACTTGCCCTTACGGCTACGTGGGACCAAGATGTGAAACTAGTGAGCAGACACTTCCAAATTTCTGAATTTCTAAAAACAAAGAATTTTGTTCATAATGATTGTGTGTCATTGCCTTTGTGTTTTCTCAGTGGTGTGTAACAGACATTGTGAAAATGGCGGCGAGTGTGTGTCGCCTGATGTCTGTAAGTGTAAACCCGGCTGGTATGGACCAACGTGTAACTCAGGTGCGCTTTTTCATTCTTAAATTTGATCATAAATGTCTGTAAAAAAAATCACCCAAAAAAATTCAACTTGTCTTCATTTTAAATCATGTTTATTAAAGTGATAGTCTACACAAAAATTAAAATTTGTCTTAATTTACTCACTCATGATGTTCCAAACCTGTATGGCTTTCTTTCTTCGGTGTAACATAAGGGAAAATATTTTAAAGAATGTTGGCAACCAAACAGTTTCGGTTTCCATTGACTTCCATTGTATGGACAAAGAATGCAATGGAAGTCAATGGGAACTGAAACTATATGGTTACCAACATTCTTTTATGTTCCACCGAAGAAAGAAAGTCATACAGGTTTGGAACATCATAAGGGTGAGTAATTGAAGACAGAATTTTCATTTTTGTGTAGTCTATCCCTTTACTAAATGTGATTATAATAAATTCCTTGGTTGTTTTCATTCTCAGCCGACTGTAAGCCTTTGTGCTTAAACGGAGGGACTTGTATCAAACCAAACATCTGTGCTTGTCCTAGTGGCTTCTATGGTTCACAGTGTCAGATAGGTACAACCTATTTTTATTTCATGTAAATAATGCTGTACAATTAATTAATGGCCTTAATTATGTGATTGTTATTTATTTATGTGTCATTTTTTTGTAGCTCTGTGTAGTCCACCATGTAAAAACAGAGGCCAGTGCATGAGAAACAACGTGTGCTCCTGTCCTGAAGGATACACTGGGAAGAGATGCCAGAAAAGTGAGTGTCACTGTCACTGAAGTCATTTTCTAAAGAATCTAAATTGTTTCTTTTCTGTTGCTGTGATTTGTTTCTACATCCAGCATGCGTTCTATCATATAATCAGTTTGGACATGTTTATGCAATGCTTTTAGGTGTGTGTGACCCCATGTGCATGAACAACGGAAAGTGTGTCGGTCCAAACACATGTTCCTGTCCATCTGGGTGGAGAGGAGAGATCTGTAACATCCGTAAGAGCAAAATTAAAACAAGCCTTTTATGCTCTCCAAGGCTGCATTTATTTGATCAAAAATACAGTAAAAATAGTAATATTGAAATAATGTTAATGTCTTTATCTACTACTACCACTGTTCAAAAGTCGACCTTAAACATTTAAACTGTAGTATATGTTCTATATGTGCCCGTTTCTGTTGGTACACATTTTATGGTTTACTAAAGCCCTGTCTTTGCAACATAACCTGCAGTGTTTTCTGTGTGTGTATATTCAGTGGCATGTTTACAGAAATGTAAGAATGGTGGAGAGTGTGTGGGGCCGAACACATGTCACTGTCCAGCTGGATGGGAGGGTCTGCAGTGCCAAACTCGTAAGTCCTGATCAATCCTAAAAGCTCTTAATGAATTCTCACATCTTGTCAGTGTATTGAAGTCACATTGATCAGATTTTTACTGTTAAGGTATAGTTTGATCTTTGGCTTGAAGAATATTAGTTTAAATATAAATTTCATTTTATTTTCCTAACAGCAATCTGTAAACAAACGTGCCTCAATGGAGGGAGATGTGTGTTTCCAAATTTCTGCCACTGTCGTCAAAGTTACACTGGACCTTCCTGTGGTACTAAAGTAAGCATTTCTCAAAAGCATTGACATTATTCATTTCATCTTTGTACATACATTTTCGACTTCATTTATGGCCATAAAGATGAAGTGATTGTAAACTTTGTATTTACAGACTAGGTGATGAAGATCTGAAATTGAAGACAACTCTATCACCCTGTAAAAAAAGAATGGTGCGTGTGTGTGTGTGTGTGTAAGCATTAGTGCCCTAAAAGTGAAGGATACTTTTATTGGACTTCTATTACAAAAAAACAGATTTTTATTAGACCTTGTGTTAGATTACTACAGTATTTCAAGAGTGTTATTCTGTATGTGTATGAGGGTATTTCTCTAAATCTCTTACACAGCTCTGGCAATGATTATTTTCATTTTTTATTTGATTAATTTTGTGTGTGTGTGTGATGTACTAGTGTGCACATTTTATAATAATAGTAAAATATGTTCCTGTTATATTATAAATTGCTTTTGAAGAAATAAAATCAAAAATGTAGTACATTTGAAGTCATAAAAATGGATCTTAGTGTCATTTCCCAATAAAAAGAAGTGTTCAAAAACAAAAATGGGTCACAATCACATTTCTTTGATTGATTTTCACATTACTTTCACAAGTTTACACACACACAGAATTTTAATTTTAACTTTATTTATTTACTTGTACGGTATGCTAAAGAAAATTCAACAGCCATCCTAAACACACTGTTTAATAATACAAAAGTCATAATGTCATAAACGTACAATGTTAATGTCGAAAACACATCACATTTTCAGTTAGGGTTCAACAAACACATAACTTTAGCACCAATTTAAGGGACCGTGGAGGTCAGAGGTCAGACTGTTCTGACATCAGTAGAGCTTCTTCCTCTCTTCACACTGTGGGCCTGAGAACGGAGTTCGACAGCGACAGGTGTTAGGAGACACACACTTCCCCCCATTCAGACACGGCTTTTTACACACAGCTGCAGACAGAGAGAGAGGTATATGATTTCATTTTTAAATTTGAGTAAACTCTACACACTAACCATTTCAATTTGTAAATAGTACTGCACAACAAAAATGTACTTCTAGACATCTGAACAGTCTTGTTCATGAATCTGTGTGGTCATGCACCTGTGTGACAGGCTCCACCTATCCATCCCTCTGGACAGCTGCAGACTCCAGGAGCCACACAGCTGCCCCCGTTCCTGCATCCCTGTGGACAGATCGCTACGGAAACAGAGACAACTGATCGACATGTGACCCAGATACCACACTAACATCTGTGTACATGAAAAATAACTGCAAAACACATTCATATGGGATTATAAGTATATTTTATATATAAAAAGTGCTTAGACAAGTCATTTAAATATTCTTTAATATCACTGCATCGTATTGACTACATTAGGTTACACAAGGGTAAAATATATCCATTTGCAGTGTAATTTTAGTATTTATATACTTTTATAACATTTATTAATATTTTCAATTAGCTTTTATTTTTATATTTAATATTTCTATTGAGCTTTCATTTATTGTTATTTTTGGTTTATTTTTTTTTATTTTTTTTTTAGCAATTTTAGCTTTTCAGCTTAAACTTATTTTATATCAGTTAGTTGCTAAGGCAACATTTTTAATTGTTAAAAATGTTTTCCACCAAATTTATATTTTATTTCTACTTTTTTTCAATTAACAAAAAATATTTTTTCTCTATTTTTATTACAACACTTTGGCGGTACTAATGCAAAATCCACAATCCAATTGGCTAGTGCTCACATGTCACAGCCTGCGTTTTGATTTAATTCAATGAACTCAGATAACGTGATTAATATGCATGAGTCAAAGACAAGCAGAGAAGCAATCTAGTGACAAGACATGAGGGACAAAAAGTAGCCTAATGTTCGACAAATGTTAAAGTTAATGCAGAAACATTTGACATTTTGCTATAGTTTTTGAGTTCTTAAGTCTATTTAACAGAAACACTGAAAGACCAATAATGTCAGAACCATTGTTTTAGTTGCAATTATTAATGATATATATCATAAAAATGTTTTATTGATATCACATATTCTTCAAGTGTCATATTGTGAAGAGAGGCTGATGATTTTTTAAATGTGTTTCCCTTGTTCAGATTGTTCCTATTCCCCTGTCTCAGTGTAACAGCTGACATTATGGATTTGTGAAATGTAAATAACACAATATGGGATCAACATACCGTCTTGGCATCTGGAGCCAGTCCAGCTGGAGGGACAGATGCATTTTGCTTCTCCATTCACAGCAATACACTCACCGCCGTTCCAACAGCCACCATCACAAACCACTGATAAACACAAACAACACATCCACATGAAGTTAAAAGCTATGTTGCTAGACTCAAGAATGATTTTGCTCTTATTTTTGACCTTGTTTATTCATTTTTTTTAGTGTTCATCTTGCAAACAGCTTCTATAAACATAAGGGAAATTAATTCTCAGTTACCTTTGTGACAGTATTTTCCTCCGAATCCTGAAGGGCATCTGCATTTTCCAGGTCGAAGGCACTCTCCACCGTTTTTACACTTTGGATAACAGTTTGCTGAAATCAATGTGCAAATCATGTGAGTTTTGGCCAATTCAATATATTAAATTTGACACACACACTTTCCACTCAAATCCATTGCAGAGCAAGTATCTTGAAATCTCACCATATTGGCAGGTTTCTCCCTCATATCCTCTTGAGCAGAAGCAGCTGTTGTTTCGGATGCAAATCCCGGCATGTTTGCAAGGTGGGTCGCACGTCGCTTTGGGGTCAAAGACAAAAGGAAGAGCCACTCCACGGGGCCCGTCGGACCCTCCCAGACAGATCCCAGCCAGAGCGGCCAGTGCCACCAGCAAGAGCTGCATGGACGTACAGCAAAGCACTGCCATTTTCATATCCACACTCTTACAAGGATCCAGAAGGACTGAGAGTGCTGGTGAATGTATGTTTGGACAGCATACTGCACTGTGATCATCTACTGGACAGACATGGTACTGCAGGGGGCCACAGCTGGAAAAGTACTAACTGAGGAATGTGTGAGACAGGATTGAGACAGACAAGCTCAGAGTGTGTGTTTAGACGAGTGTGTGTGGTTGTCTGTGGTTTACGGCTGTCTTTTGTGAGAAACGTCAGAAACTTCATCAACAAGTGGTCCCAAAAGGTATTCTGACACCAATTACATTATTTCAAAGAAAGATGGTGTAATCATATTCTTCAACGGAGATAATTCACAAAACATATGGTTGTTTTAATTATAAAATTATAATTTTCATATACCACATATCAATAGTTATATAGAAAATATTTATCTAATTACATTACCGTTCAAATTTTGAAAGACGTCTCTTATGCTTAGCAAGGCTGCATTTATTTGATCAAAAATACAGTAAAAACAGTAATATTGTGAAATGTTATTACAATTTAAAATGACCGGTTTTTATTTTAATACATTTTAAAATGTAATATATTCATGTGATGGCAAAGCTGATTTTTTTTTCAGGATAAATAGAAAGTTCTAAAGAACAGCATTTATTTGAAATCAAAATCTTTTGTAATACACTTTGTCACTTTTGATCAATTTATTGCATCCTTGTTGAATAAAATAAAAAAAAATATTTAAAAAAATAATAGTGTTTATATAAAATAAGCAATTAAGTGTGCCAAAATATTGGAGCAAAAGAGAACAATAACAGCGAAAAGAAGAAAATCGAACATTAAAATATAAATATAAACACTAAAATATGCTGTATAGCATAGCAATTAGTGACTATCTGCAGATTTTATGAAGTCCAGCTGCGTTTTGTTTATGTCTATGTTAATGTTGTTTAAAAGAATTCTCCTCTCATATATTTGATTCACTTTGCTGATCCCAGGAAATGGAGGAAATGGATTCTGCAGATGTCCTGAGAATTTCCCTCCTCCTCAATGATATTCCAGCTCCAAGGCTTCAGACCACAGCAAACGTATTTCCCTCACTCAATTACATGTATGTGTGAACTAAAATTGAATTTAGGTACATTTTGGATCCCTGGTTATTTGTTGTTTTTTAGACATCATTGTTAAATGCGTTGTTGGCAAGACTGACTCCAGCATATGATAAATGTCAAACGTACAGAAAGTTCTGTAAGGGACAGGGCATATTGTAACTCTATCTGTCTGAAATTGGTGGTTCATTCATGATAAATCAAGGCATGTAGAAACATCACATGCTCTTTGTTTCAGAGGCCCATTAAAGCGGAACCAGAACGAGCTGCTGTTCTGGAGCATGAGAGGAAGTGAGGAACTTTAATGACATCAACAGATGTGCAGAATCGCTTTTCCTTCAGGAAGAAAACGTAAACACTGCACATACGCACAGCACATTGAGAACACAAACGCATACAGGTACCATTTGTGCCTGAACATTTCAGCTTATTACAAGGTCACTTCTGAACTTTAAAGATACAATATTTACCCGCCTAAGATGTAAAAGTACCACAGCCATAACTTTTTCAGACTTTGGTGGACCGCCATAGGAGGATGCACTGCCAAATATTAATGATTAAATGTCTTTTTTTTTTTTAATGGCCCTTTTTATCATCCACCACAATTAAGTGGTTCCAAAAATAAAAGCTTTTTTAATTTTAATTTATATTACTAACCATATAGACATTATTTCAAGCCCAAATCCCCCGATGTTTTACCTCACTCTATTCCTGTATTGAAGTACATCTTGTATGCGCCATCTTGTGGATTATTGCAGCAACCACACTTTTCTCTACAAAATTAACATTTGTTAATGGGTTGTTTTAGTTTAACTAAAAGCATAACTATATTACTAATAAAAATATTAACAATAATGTGCTATTTAAGGCTAACCCACAAAGTAATCAGATATTAAATAGACATTGCTTTTTATTTATTCAATCCTTACTAATATAACTCACCAAAACATGAACACTACTGTAATATGATAGAAATTAAAAAAAATTTTTTATAAAACGTGATCTTGGCAGTGTGCCTAAATGCCCACAAAATGTTTTGAGAACAAAATATATATGGACACAAATTTCATCGAAGAAATGGAATTTATTGATAAAATCATTTCCCTAAGATAACATTTAAATAAAACACCATTTTAAAAAGTTTTGATGTAAAAGTGCCATTCCAACAAAACAAGACAAGCAAAAGGGTTAAAGTGAATGAGAAACATCTAAGTTACCAATGATCTACATCAACACCAAAAAGAAGAAAAATTATGGTCGAATTTGACTAAAATGTAACCGAAGAAATGCTTTAAGAACAATTAACGGAAGTCCATTTTTATAATACAAAATAATAACCTTCCTTCTTTTTCATTCCCTTTTTTTTCTTAATATGGTATTCCCGCTGAGGTAAATTTATATTTATTTTAATATATTTTATTATGACACCTGATTCATGTTCAACTTTGTATTGGCCTCAGAACAGCCCACTTCATTTTTTTTTTTTTTGCAAAATTAGTTTAGACCTTCATTCTAAATTTCCTTTTGAACTAAAATTGTGGATTTATATATAATATATATATATATTTTTTTTTATTGCAGTCCAATCCAAAATATGGATTACTACAATATTCTCATTAACTCATGAACTTCTGAAAGCTGGCATGTTGATAATTTAACACCATACTAAAAAAAAATCTAAAGAGTACCTGCTCTGCAAAGAGCTAAATAACAATAAAATGAGCATGATCTAATAGAAACCGCAGCACGCTGTTTAACATTACAAAACAAACGCACAGGAAAAAAGTAAAATTGTAACGGAGTAGTCAAAGTGGTTTGAATGTTTGCAGCTCTATGTAAAATATTCTGCTGCTGTCATCCCTTCTCCCAAAATATCCTAAAGTGCTTCTGTCTATCCAAGCAAAACCTTCAGTGCTGTGCTAAAGAATCGATAATGATGGTGTAGAAAGACATCAGCGCTCTGGCTGAAACGTGCTGATCAGTCCTGACGTGTTCTCCCTACAGTACCGACTTCATCTTCTGCCATTTGTAACACTCAGAACAGGTTTTTGTTTCACCACATGAGAACGTGAGGGACTGTGGTTCATACGGAGGCACATCACTGTATCACGCTCATGTGTCTGTGTGAAGACGTGGTGTTTGATCCACAGTCCACGTACAGGTACTTCTCCTGAGACACCTGCTCAGCGTGGCCAAAGTACAGGACAGTTACAGTCATCCTGGAGAGAGGAGAACATAGTATCAATCAAATATAATGTTAATTTATTATATAATATTTTGGTTAATAATTATTTTATCTAATAAAGATCTACCATTCTTTTCAACTGAAAAACACTCAAAACAATAACAAAAAATTAATAAAGTAACATTTTTATAAAAAATAAATAGTCTGTTCATTTACATAAACTCTTTGAACAATGATTCTTAAAATGAGTCAGATTTTCCATTAAAGAATACTTACTGCATCATGACAACAATGTTATGCACTTTAATTGATGGCATGGTACAGTAGTCACTGTAAAAACAGAGTCAGGCAATCATCACACTCATTCTAAAACATTATTAGTAAGATGAACTGTCTTTATGAAGGTTTTATTATAATGTAAGGCCCGACTGGCAAATACTCACAATATGTAGTTCATCTCATTTGCTATGATGGTGGGAACAGTGAAATCAACCTAAAAATAAAACATTGACATTGATAACAGTTATTATCAAAGTAATTACACATACGGAGAAGAACTCAGATTGCAAAGTCATGTGACTAAATCATACAGCCTTTATTGGGAGGATACAAGTCACTTATTTATTTCTGTTATCTTAAAGTGTGGCTTTAACTGCCGTATGATTTTCAATACATATTCACCATGAATACAAATTTAGGCTTGAAACAGTAAGGCATTTTATTAAAATTATGAATACTTCTATGTATTAGTACAGTTGTATTATACACTTTTACTATATATTTTAATGTTTTTAGAGCAGCATACTTTAGCAAACATTACTTTTAAAGCAAAAATTACTTTTAATGTTTTAATAATATTCAATTATTAATTATACAATTACTACAAAGTTAACATTGTGTGGACAATATATACAAAATTTGTTTTGGGTTTAATGAAACATAAAAGCTATAAACGCCAAATATTAAATTTAAAATATATATAAATTACTGTATAAATTATATTTAAAAATGTTTAATTTATACATAATATGGAAAATTATTTATAAATCATTATAAAATATTATTATATTTATTTATATATTTATAAATATAAAATTATTCCTAATTATGAAATTTATTTGAATAAATTAACATGTACCTGATAAAATGCTGATCAATTTTAGCTGATAAAATGTAAAACTGTAACTTGAATGCAATGTAAGTCGCTTTGGATAAAAGCGTCTGCTAAATGCATAAATGTAAATGTAAATGTACCTGACGCATATCCAGAGGGGTGATACTGGTGACATTACTGACGACAGACTTTCCAATCACAGTCTTGTAGAACTGCACCTGCGCTGTGATGTTGGCCACGCGTACTGGGTAGTAATTATTGTTGGTGATGTTCAGGGTATTCTGAGAAAGACAAAAATACTCTTATTTAATACAGTTTAATAAAAAAAACATGGCAACAAAAAAAACAAAAAACCTGACTTTGCCAAAAGTCCCATCTGATCAAGTACACAAAGAATAGAATCACAAATCAAACAGGTAATAATTGGTTAACAAGTCTGAAATACTAATTAAAAGGGTTTGCTGTAGATATTACCGTGATATTTATATATATTATCCGCTGGTCTCGATTGTATGTGACATAGGCTGACTTCACCCCAACATAAGAGACGTCAATAGTCCGAGGGAACAGGAAGAACACAGCCAAACCAGAAAGTAGCAGACACAGAACGACGGATAAAGACACGTACAATGTCCTGTAATAGTGCAAGAATATACAGTCAGTCATAAAATATATAATATATATCCAATGCTGGTGTGAATCGGATATTGAAATGAACTTACGTTCGTCTTGGCTTCAGCCTTTGGTCACTGTATGGTATCAAAGCAACTAGCTGGTTTTCTTGGTCTGTGAGGAAGTACACATAATTAAACGTTTACAAATCCAAATAATGATTTATTCAAGCAAATTATTAATGGCACTAAGTTTAAGAACAATTTATTAATGTTAAACATGTAGTCGCAGCTATTTGTTCATATTAGATTGAGTGGTATAAAGTAATGGAGAGATGGATCTGTTCTCACCTCTAGGTATCCTCCCCGTCCCTTGACAAGTAGGACAGGTGACGCTGTCTCTGCCTGTGAATTCAACATATGGAAACTGTGACACATCATGTTTATGGTCCTCGGTCGGAGACTCCGTGTTTTCAGTCAGGTTCTCCTGGTCCTCTTTTTGCTTCGGCAAAGAAAAGAGAGACTTCCCCATGGTTGGGCCTGCTTTGACAGAAAGAAATCCTGGGTGAAATTTAGTGCATTACAGTGCAAGTCATGAAAGATCATACATATCTAGATCTTTATGCTGTGGTGAATATCTTCCAAATGAAACTGCAGGCTGTAAAAACAATCTATAAAAATATAAATTATGTTAATATCTCATTATGTAGGCCTAATCAACATATTATGGCTTTCAACAGCTAAACAGTATATTTAAGCATGCTTCAATCTGGAAAACCTGCTTAATGTTTGATGGTAAACAGATGCGCATGCAAATGATAACAGCTGATATGAGAACACAGTGTACGGCCGACGATCTCGTGTTCTTGATAGAGCGCAATATTGATATTGTATAGCAATGCAAAATTAAAATACATTTACTTGACTTCATATTAACGCATTTAGATCGATGCATTTAAAGAGTATTATTAACATGCACGCTACGAACGTGGATGGTTATGTAAGAGCAGGCCTAAAACAGGTCAAGCACCATACGAAATGACTCTTAATTTAAGGTTCGATATGAAAATATAGTGGATAGGAGAGGAATCAATGTATTTTTACCTTCTTTTGAAGAGTCCTGCCTTCTGTTTGTATAAAATTGCCGTCGCTATAGCGTCGTTACTCTGCTTCAACACCGCTGTTCTGTTCACCAACCTGTATTCTAAGAAGCCCCGCCTCCTGCTTTAATAAGTGGCATGACGATAAATTGTGGACGTTGTGTGATTGGACGATAGCTACGTGCGACACTGTTACAAGCCAATCATATTGGACAAGGCGGGATTTGCAACTAAGCCCCGCCCACTGTTTATAGTTGCAGAGCAAGTCTCAAGGCCGTGTGTGCTGTGAAAGTGCAATGTTTTGCTCTGGGTGTAATTTCCTTTATTTAGTCTAAAACGACTGTTGGTATGCGCGATGCGCTAGATATGCTCATGATTAGAACTAAAAATTAAAACATTGCATCTTAAAAGTAAAAGTATTAATATACCAAACCAACAATTACTGAGGAGATCACTTATCCATTGCATGTGGGTAGGCGTGTCTGTAAGAGAAACATAGATATGAAATATGTATCTGTTTACTTAATCTACATACAAGCATAATGATTGACAGCTTTCATCAGATATTCTAAGACAGGAAAGGAAAAAAATTGGTTGGACAGCCCCTGCAGGAGAAAGAAACAGCACAGATATGCTTCAATACAAAGAAAAAGCATATACACTGAACAAAATTATAAACGCAACACTTTTGTTTTTGCCCCCATTTTTCATGAGCTGAACTCAAAGATCTAAGACTTTCTCTATGTACACAAAAGGCCTATTTCTCTCAAATATTGTTCACAAATCTGTCTAAATCTGTGTTAGTGAGCAATTCTCCTTTGCCGAGATAATTCATCCACCTCACAGGTGTGGCATATCAAGATGCTGATTAGACAGCATGATTATTGCTGTCATGACGAAAACCAATCAGTATCTGGTGTGACCACCATTTGCCATCTCCTTCGCATAGAGTTGATCAGGTTGTTGATTGTGGCCTGTGGAATGTTGGTCCACTCCTCTTCAATGGCTGTGTGAAGTTGCTGGATCTTGGCAGGAACTGGAACACGCTGTCGTATACGCCGATCCAGAGCATCCCAAACATGCTCAATGGGTGACATGTCCGGTGAGTATGCTGGCCATGCAAGAACTGGGATGTTTTCAGCTTCCAGGAATTGTGTACAGATCCTTGCAACATGGGGCCGTGCATTATCATGCTGCAACATGAGGTGATGGTCGTGGATGAATGGCACAACAATGGGCCTCAGGAGCTCATCACGGTATCTCTGTGCATTCAAAATGCTATCAATAAAATGCACCTGTGTTCGTTGTCCATAACATACGCCTACCCATACCATAACCCCACCGCCACCATGGGCCACTCGATCCACAAGTTGACTCCACAAGATGAGTTGTTTGTGCAATCAAAATGAGTGTCCAACCACCAAGTAGGCATGTGGTTAACACTTCTCAAATTGATTTCCTGGTGTTTCATGATAGTTGTCATCAGACAAACCATCAAAAAAGTGACATAGTAAACACACACACTGAACAGAAGAAATTATTTGCAAACATGAGTAGGCCAAATCAATGGTTTCTTATTTTTGTACTTTACATGTAACATTTTTGTTTTGAAAATGTAAAAGTTGTTAGCCTATAATATAACTGACATTCAAAAATAAACCTACATTGAGAAATAATCACAACTAGCCATATGTTCCCCTATATATTTTTTATTGATTGATTTTATAGAATTACACATACATCTGGTACATAAATAATAATAATAATAAAATCAAAGGATGGAAATAAAGTTAAAAACATTAAAATGTTTCCAAAAGACATTTTACAGCTTTCTTATTTTTCAAATACAAAATTGTTTTTAAATATTGTTAAACTTCTGACTTTAAAATTACAATTTTATGAATGTACAAAAATCATCACTGTCAGAGTCCCCTAACATAACATGATGTGTGTGACATCAATCATGAAACTGAAGAGGATCAACGTTTATCATCATGGACACGTGGCGAATGAGCTCTTCTGTTTTTTACTAACAAAAAAACCCGTTAGTAGTTAAATTAGATTTGAGAATCTAACTAGGTTACTCGGCAAAGACATAGGAAGCATTAATGCAGTTAAAACCAAATCTTGGCGATCATTAACCCAGAGAGTGCAGTCACAGTGGACTAATCCATTTCTCTCACCAAAGGTGGATTGCAGGGCGTTGTACTAATAAATGTTTTGGGTTAATCTCGTCAAACCGGATGTGCAGTCACTGAATACTGTTCCACAATATCGTGTATTATTGTTCAAGAAGTAAAATAAATGTATAAGAGTCCATATTTCTAAACACGCAAAGTATTGTTCTCTTTTGGACCCCTATGATTTTACGCGCATTTTGCTTGCTGTTGGCCCGTCGATCTCACCTGAGTTTCGGGTTACACTTTCATACCTCACTGCAGAAGGAAATGGAGGACGCACCTGCCTGAGACAATACAGCCGCTTTATCGACTCTTACTCGGACTTTCTTTACATACCTTTGAGGAAATTCAAGTTTTTAAAGCTCATATGTTTTAAAAGATTTTGAGAAAATATGTCGCAGGGTATAATCTTTACCCTCCTCTTGTTCACAGGTAGGGGCATTTCTTCTTGTTATGCTAATGCAGTACTGTTTTCACTTCGTCAGTTATTGTATGTGTACAGAAAAATGGTCCCACTTTGTCTTATTTGGATTTGCTTAAGTGCATTTGGTGTTTGTTGTTAGGGGAGCAAGTACTGTGGATTGTGTGGGAGGTCATGTCGTATTCACACGGAATGGTTTCGGTCAGACATATGAGTCACATCCTCTGATAAACTCTTTAAAACTAACACTAACTTACAACCTGACGTTATAATGGGATGTCACCTGTGTGTAAAGTTCGTATACCATTTCTTAGTAATCCCAAACAATGCTCAAAATGGCCTGTTGGAGTGTTTTTGGAGTGAATCCCTTGTAGAGGCCCTCCATCTGTCATTGTATCTGTTTTCAAGGTATTATTAAAGAGTTTTGCTTGAAAAGACAGTTTAATTGTAGCTTCTGTGAAAGACTATTGTTCTTTGGCCTGTATGTTAGGGGTTTTCCTTTTAGTTCAGACCTATCAAGTCTAACAAAAGGAATATGCATATGCATCTAGCAGTACTTCCTAATATATAATAGCCATAACCCTCAGAGAGTCGTGTATGATATTTTTTCTTCCCTAAAAAGTGTTTTCACCAAGTATAAAAATACAGTTCAGATGAATATATAAACATGTTTCTTCCAAAATTATGATACTTTTCAGATTTGAGTTTAAAATGTAACGTATTCAGTTAAAATTACTGAAGATGTTACATTGAACATTGCTTTGAACATTTATTGCAATTTTAGTCTCTTAGAGCAAATAAATACAGCCTCTGACTTTGACAGCTAGAATGATGATTTAACCACAGCTATTATCATGACTCACTGGTGAAAAACTAGTGATTTAAGTGATTGAAAGATCTTTTTCAAGTGGACCACTTGCTTCCTGAGCATTCAAAATGCTTTCAATAGGTCTAAGTCAAAGAGAAGTCAGTTTATTATTTGAACAGACTAAAAATAAATTTGACATCTTCACTGACACAATCAGTTTTCATGTGGTTCACCTGCTTTATTATAATCTGTTCCCTTGTGTTTAAGAAATATTTTTTTACAGGAAATCGTAAGAGCCTTTTAATGTCTTTTGACATGGTTTGAGTTATTGTTATTGCCTCAAAGGACTTTCAGTCCAGTCTGGATGGTATTTGATCTCCACTGTATTCTTAATTCCTGTCTAAGTTCATGGGAGTGTCTTAAATCTCCCTGTGTTTATTTATTTATGGATGCCGTTATATTCAACTGTGTTTTCTCTCCCACAGGCTGCACCACAGCCATCAATGTGATCTGCCCTTACTCACGATCTGTGGTCATATTATTCCAGCCGGTCATACTGCGCTGTGATTTCACTACATCTGATTCAAACCCACTGATCTCCTGGAAATACAAGTCCTACTGCAAAGACCCGATCCAAGCTGCATTAAACCCCAGCAGTGCTGACAATGCTATTGCTCAGTCCAACCCTAACTACAACCCCAACATTGAGTGTGCAGACAGCGCCAGGACCGTTCGCATAGTGGGTTCAAAACAAACGGCGGTCACATTTGGGCCTGAGTACCAGGGCCGTCAGATCAGCATTATAAACAGTAAGTTGACTTTACATTGTGAAAGTATTTATTTATTTATTTTTATTCATAGTTTTTTTTATACTATCTATATAATTTTATTTATTTGAATTTTATTTTCATCAACAACACACCTGTAAAGGCAGTGCTGGGTTTAGCCTGGCTGCATTTTATGTGCCATAAAGATTTATGATATGATTTGATATGATGATCACCTCTAAAACGTCACCTATTTTATGTTTTCTAAAATATATAGAGGCAGACCTTAGCATTGGTCAGACCGCGTGGGGTGACAGTGGCGTGTACGTCTGTAGTGTTGGCTCAGCCCAGGACCTTTCAGGGAATGGCGAGTGCTATACAGAGCTCATTGTGCTTGGTAAGTGTTTACCTTTTCACAAACAAACTCACATTGATGGACACCCAAACATTTCAATGTGTGATTTCATCATAAACTCAACTACAAAATTACTTGTTCAGATTGTGTCGTGTTTGATGGGTCTTTGCATATGTGAGGGCTGTGTTTGATGATCTTTTGGAAATTGTTGGTGATTTATTTATTTATTTTTATTATTTTTTAAATGTTTTATTTGATTGTGATATTTTATGATTTAATTATTTGGTAACACTACTTAAAGCCTTTATGTATAATGCACTATAATAGTAGTTACAATACATTAATTATGACTTATATGCATTGTACAATCTCATGAATAATTGTAACCACAATTAATACATTATAACATTACTTTTACATTTAGTCATTTAGCAGACGCTTTTATCCAAAGCAACTTACAAATGAGGACAATGGAAGCAATCAAAATCAACAAAAGAGCAATAATATGCAAGTGCTATAACAAGTCTCAGTTAGCTTAACGCAGTATATGTAGCAAGTTTTTTTTTTATATAAATAAAAAGAAAACGGATAGAATAGAAAAAGAATTGAGCAAGCTAGTGTTAGAGGCCTTTTTTAACATTAATAAATGTATTGTTACACTATGCATTTTAAATTTGGCTATAATTATTTACAAAAAGATATAATGTATTAAGGCACCTTATGAATAATTATAATGTATTATAGCTTTTAATAACCCTTTATAATGCATTATACATAAAGGCTTTAGGTAAAGTGATACCAATTTTTATTAATTTTTATTATAATTATTATTATTTTTTTCTACCTGGAAGATCACTGTTTGCTTGTGAAGGATTCAAGTCAATTTCTTTAATGTCAAAGAAAGCAGTAATATATTGATAAATACAAATATTAATAATTATAGTAGCAGTAGAAGTAGTAAAGTAGAAGTAGTCTATTAATTAACTTAGTAAGGCAGTCTTTCTTTCGCAGAGAGAAAGTCAAATACTACAGACCTGCTGCCTGGCATTGATTTACCGTAAGGCCTATACTTTTTTCAGGTACAGCCTTAGATGGCTTTAGAAGGCCTTATTTTTCTTTCGCAGTGTTGTGTCTGGGTAGAAAGTCGGGACCTACTAGAACCTGATGCCACTTCGAGACCTGGCCAGTTATTGGCATGATTTGTCTTCTCTTCTAGAATGGTCCATGGCAGATGGAGAATCTGCTATTAGCGTCTCTGTGCATCAGAGTTTGCCCAGCTATACTATAGGCTAATCTTACTCTTCATGTCATTAGAACAGCACAGCAGTTCACTAGATAATCAGATATCAAACTACTGCAATATTAACTGTACATAATAACGTAGAGAATATATCGATATAACAAACTCTATATAGCCCATAGCTTAAAAGTAGCTAAAAGCCAATCAAGCCATGAATTTATTTGCTCCATAAACAAGATTTTGAAGGATGGGATGGAAGAACAGTGTGTTCAAACAGTGTTGTGTCGTTGTGTCCTTTTGTGTCCCTGAATGTTGTGTCATTGTGTCCTTGAGCGTCCAGCTGATAAAACACTGAAAATGAGATTTTACAACGTAGTGTACTTCTGTCACTTACAACCTTGTTTTTATTTGTCAAATTAAGTATGTTGTGTACTCAGAATGACATCAGTTGCTAATTTTTATGCGTCTTATTTGAATTATTGATTGTTATTGGCAGCATTCTGTGGTTAAATATCTTTGCATAATGCCTGAGACAACAGTTTCATATCCAGTTTCATATCTCTGTTATCACTCCACAACCTCTTTCTTCTCACATAATAAACCAATTTCAGCTCAAAACAATATTAAAGATCCATTAATTTATTTATTTGGTAAGCAGTCATGTAAAAAAGTAGGGCAATTTACAGTTAGCCAACTGACTGTATATTATTGCCTACTTAGATTTGCATAATATTGTAATTTGGTTGAGATGTTATTGATATTCTAACCGAACAAATGATGATCTCAACTAGAGAAAAATTGGATTTTATTTTGATGGTTTGTTTTCTCCATCAGATTGTGGAATAGTTTCTGAGATCTGCGTTTGCACATGAGTCATGTTGTGTCTGTGCATGTAGGATGTTGTTGTGGTGCATGCTGGAATCAAGCCCTGGCAGAGTATTGTGAGGCAAAACCTGTCCGGCTGGTTTTTCTTTATGTGCGTCAAATACTTTTTTTTTTTTTTTTTTTGCTTGCAGAACTGAAATAAGTGATGAAATGGAAATAAAATCTCATGAAACAGAAATAAAGTCAATATTGCTTTTAGACATGTTTTTACTTTTAGTCCTTTCTGTTTAATGCCCTAATTCTTCTGTTTAGTATCTGATGCAAGAGATTTGTCTCTTTTCCCCAACTGTTTTTTTTTTTTTTCTCCTCTCTTCTTCTTTTCCAGACTGGTTGTTAGTGGTGTTGGTGGTCCTGGGCTTCCTGCTGCTGTTGCTCCTGATTGGTATCTGCTGGTGTCAGTGTTGCCCTCATACCTGCTGCTGTTACGTCAGCTGCCCCTGCTGCCCGGAGCGCTGCTGCTGTCCCCGTGCACGTGAGTCCACACTGCCTTCACTTCCAATTCTCCTTTAGCCAGAAATGTCCTGTTTAGGAGGATGAAACTAACTCAAACTGAATGAAAAGGCAGTAAAAATGGATGGAAGTTGTCAGTGTTATTTTCAGTGTCATTTATATTCTATTCTATTTTATATTAATATTAATATATATATATATATTTTTTTAATTTTAGCTAATATTTAGTAATTTTGCTTTTTTTTTGTTATTTTTATTTTTTCTTATTATAATGATTACTTTTTAGATTTTATTTTTGTTTCAGTTTCAGCTTTAGTTCAGTTTTAGTTTTATTTCCATTTAGTAGTAAACTTTCTCATTTTTGCTTAGTTTGTTTTTCACCTGATATTTATATTTTATTTTATTTCAGCTTTAACATAAATGTTTTAATAGTTTTTGTTACAGTTAACGATAACTAACAATAATAACATTGTAAAATTAGTTCCAGAAAAGTGTTGCAAAATTCCTCTTTGTGTGAACTTTTTATTAGGGCTTTCAGTTGATTAAAAATATTTAATCTACAGTAATTAAAAAACATGGTGAATTAATCAAATTAGTTGTAAAAAAAAATTAATGTATAAATATTTGCAAAGAAAAGCCTTTATATGTTATGTTGTTTTAAATAATTATTTGTGCTAAATTAAAGGGTTAGTTCACCCAAAAATGAAAATTCTGTCATTAAATACTCACCCTCACCGTCTTCCGCCATTTTGGAGAGTATCTCAGAATGTAATCAACGTAATCAGCATTGTTTACGTTCAGCATGCGCACGCTTTCTACTAAACATAAACAGCGCTGATTACGTTCTGGGGTACTCTCCAAAATGGCGGAAGACGGTAACTCGGGGAGAAGAATTGGTGAATAAATTGTTATTATTGTTTTTTTTTGCGCACAAAAAGTATTCTCATAGCTTCGTAAAATTACAGTTGAACCACTTATGTAACATGGACTATTTTACTGATGTCCTTGCTATGTTTCTGGACCTGGGAACATTGCAGTTGCATTGCTGTCTATGCAGGGTCAGAAAGCTCTCAGATTTTATCAAAAATATCTTAATTTGTGTTCCAAAGATGAATGAAGGTCTTACGGTTTGGAACAACATGAGGGTGAGTAATTAATGACAGAATTTTCATTTTTGGGTGAACTAACTCTTTAACTTCTTTCCAGTGTATGAGGCTGGAAAAATGGTAAAGTCTGGCGTCCCCAGTCAGTACGCAGCCACTCTCTACGCCCCAAGCATGTACGGCCAGCCAGCTTATGGAGTTGGTGGAGCTACGCCGGGCATGCCCATGCTCCCTATGCCCATGGGTGCCGCTGGTCCTCCATCCAATGGATACGGCAGAGACTTTGACGGAGCCAGCTCAGGTAGACTCGTCCTCTCATCGCCTTAAAAACAGCAGTTTAACAACATTGTTTTTACATTAAAGGGGTGGTCTAATGGATTTTTTCGAAGGCTTGATTGTGTTTATGGGGTGCACAGCCACATGTGTTCATGCTTCGTTTTTTAAAAATGACATTATTTTTCACATATTTTACCTGTATCAGGGGTGCAAACTTGTCACCTTTCGGCGAAATTCGCCGTTTTCACCTTGAAATAGGTCATTCGCGTGAATCGTGTAGATCTGTAAAAAAAATATTTGAGGAGAGGGGGGGGGTTGGCTCGTCGTCGTATCTGCGAGTCATCTGTGTCACGTCACCTGCAGTGTCCTTTCCCCCTGTTGGCAATGGCAGGAATGGACCCGCCCTACTCTGTCTCTGATTGGCTTACCTTGGGGTCGGGCTGTCTCCTATTTTCTTTATGACCGCGAAAAGAACTAAAAATACTCTGTCAGTTTTGATCGTACAGATAAGAATAAGGTATCATTTGAAACTGCAAAGGGTCTACTTTTATTTCTGTATAGTCATAATAACAACGAAATAATGTGCTTTTCTAAAATTAATAAAATAAACGGGGTGCGTTCTCTGCCGGTGTTCTGTCGATTTTTTTCTACCTATTAGATTGTGTTTTATTAATGTCTACACTCACTCCAACCCTAAACCTACCCCTTACAGTAATGCAGATGCATTAAATATTGTTGTTCAGCATGAGAAAAGGGACAAAATATTGATGAGCGCATGCGCAGTAAGCCCCGGTAGGAAAATCTGACGGGTAGGATAAAATGTCAGGACACCGGCTCTGTCACCTTTCTTCAAAGACACGTAAATAAAACAACCTGAATCTCCACGAATACTCGCCTCAAATACATGAGAAATATATGTATAGAAAGCTTAAAATGTCTACTTTTAAATGAAGTAAGTTACGTCCAAAACAAATATTCTATGTTAAAGTAATCCGTATGAAACCGATGCGATGTCCAGTCTTCCCGTCTCAACTCATTATATCTAATACGGTCACGCCCACGCGCCATTCGCGCCTTTCAGATTCAAACATCCACGTGAGGCGCGCGCGAAAGTAAACGCCCACATCGCCTCCGCGTAAACAAACAAGTTCATCCCGGCTACTTTCTGTTTCTGGAAGATTGGCTGAGAGAAATAACCCTGAACTTCAAAATGTGTGTTTGTTTGTTTGTTTGTTTTTTTCCTTCAGAGCACATAAACAATATACACTATGAAAATGCCAGGTTTTGTAATGTTTTTGTAAAGAATTCTCTTCTTCATTACTCCAGTTTTAGGCCTACTCCAAGTGTAACAATATAGCTACACTATACCAGTCAAAAGCTTGAAGTCAGCATATAGAAATTAAAACTTTTTAGCACACAAGTAATGATAAAGACATTTATCATGTTACAAACTATGCTGCTCTTCTGAACTTTCTATTCATCAAAGAAAAAAAAAAAAAAACTTCTCAGCTCTTTTCAACAGAATAATAATAATAAATGTTTTTTGAGCAGCAAATCAGAATATTAGAATGATTTCTGAAGGATCATGTGACTGGAGTAATGATGCTAAAAAGTCAGCTTTGATTGTTCCTAATAAACTGTTTAACTGCCCTCGCAAGTGAATCTCAAATTATTTTGTGTGATAGCTAAATATATTCTAAATAAACTACAAACAAAAAAATATATAAATTAATCAATAAAATTATTAATTTACTTAACGTGTTAAAATTGATTTACAGTACTTTTTTTGCTGTTTTCTAACTGTTTGGACTTGAATAAAGAAAGAAAACTTGCACTTAACCTTTTCACAGGCATTTTGTTTTCATAGTTAGACATATATCGGGATGTATCATTATATGATTGTCTAGCAATATATCGATTATCGCAGAATCGCTGTATCGTGATTATATTGTATCGTGAGGTACCCTGCAATTCCCACCCATGTGTGTATATATATATATGGGGGGGGGGTATTTTGTCACCTTTTTCACCCCTGACGAGTTTGCACCCCTGTGTATTGTACACTGCTTTTCAGCTAGCATAAAAACGGCCGGTTGATTTTCTGGTTCTGTGAAGGCCATCCCTCAGAAATTCACAATGGGCTCAGATTGGTTAGCTGGCCCAGTGTGTTGTGATTGGCTAAACCGCCTCTAGTGTGCGTCTAAACGTCCCGCCCCTCACCTCAGCGGCATGTACTCCAGTTGTATTGTAAACAATGGCGTCGTGTATATTGCTTATTAGTTTGAGCCCGATTGAGACGCAGGGGATATTAGTGAAGAGGATTGCGCAGAACCTGTGCAAGCACGGCTTTTAATGGTAGGCCTGTGTTTTTTGTTTGTTGTTGTCTCATACTTTTAGATACGCTGTTATTATGCTACTGCTTATGTTAGCTTTTAATATACGGTTTTATCATGATTAAAGCTTTAATACAGTACGGCAACCGCATGTATAACGCTTCTCATAGCTGTGTGAAAATAAATGTATAAATGGAACAGTTCATTGTTGGAGCAGCTGAGCTGATCTGAATGAGAGATAGAGAGAGAGAGATGCAGAGCAGGGCGACGTGAGGAACAGGATTGAGAACCGCTGCTTTATAACATTGATTTTGAAACTTGTGAATCCATTAGAATCGTCAGAAGACAGAATCGCGATTCATACAGTATATGAATAGATTTTTATGTGCACCCCTAGTTTTCTTCCTCTTCTCTAAAGCAGCGCAGCATGGCCTCGCCCCCTTCGTTGCATGTTCCCGGAGGTGGGGTTTTATCTGGGTTTATGATGTCACTAACCCGGAATTATTTTGTTGTAGTCCCTTACCAGCCGTTCGCTGTAGGCGATGCAATGCTAATTCTGTAAAAGACAATTTCTCCCTTTGCATTGAACTTTGAGCTTCGTAACTTTGCAGATGTTGTTTAGGCTCACACAGCTACATTGCACACTAACAAAAGTTAAAAAGGTGAAATCTTACTATATGACCCCTTTAATAAATGTAATTGGTTGATCATTTGTTCGTCCCGCTGCAGTTGGTCATGGATCTCAAGTACCGCTCCTGCAAGACCACGATGGTGGAGGAAGTAAGCAAGAGATCTTCACTACGTCACTACATTAGTCCATCTGTAACATATTTAAGTGACTTTATCCCTTTGAAACCTTTTGTTTGACATCTAATGTTGGTATGATTTTCAGACCGTAGTGGATACCGTGTTCAGGCCGACCAAGATGGAAACCCAACTCGGGTGCTTTACTACATGGAGCGAGAACTGGCCAACATCGACCCCAGTCGCCCAATGAACGCTCCAGGCAAATACAGTCGTCGTGAGTTCTGGAGATGGGCACTATCTTTTATCACTCTGAGGGTTGGGTTTTTTTTGGGTTCAAAGTGGTGTTTAACATGACTTACATAGGACATGTTCCTGGATTTAAATCAACCAATTTTTGACAGGATTAGGGATTCATAAACATGTCCTACATGTGGGTGTGAAAGTCCACAGGCAATCTAAAGAAAACAAACTCTGTTTAAACTTTGTTTCCTGTAGATTCTCTGCTTTTACAAGGTTGGGGGATGATTTGTAGGTGATTATTTTATCAAAACCTTTTTGCTCTTTTAATCTTATTCTGTTTTTCCCATCTATCCTCCAGTGGATGGTATGAGCGAGGTGAGCTCACTTCACGACGGTCCAGACTCTCGAAATCGTGGTCGGGCCAGACCGCCTCAGCTTACCACGGTGTATGATGATGTGGATGAAAACATGAGCACCATCAGCAGCGTCTCTCAGCACGTCCGACGGGATGAGCCCAGGCGGGGGGCTGACTCTCGAGGACGTGCACACTCTATGGAAAACTTGGACGATATCGGCCACAATTACAGAGACAGAGATGACTATCCGCCCGCACGCCGAGATGGTGGGGCTAGAGGCGGCAGAAGAGAGTGAGTGACTGAATTGTATTGAATCACACAAAATTAACGCATTTGTTCCTTCTTAACATATGACTTTCCTCTGTCCAGTTTGGATGACGAGTGGAGCAGTAGTGGACGAGGATACGACCGTGCCTTCGATGACCATCGGCGCCGTGATTACTCTCCTGACGCTCGTCCTCGGCGTGGAGACTCCTTCCGTGGGGCCGGTTTCCAGGGCCGGCGCAGCCGTAGTCGTGATGACCTGACAGATCTGGAGCGTGATCGTGGCCGTGGAGGTCGGGATGCGTACGATGACAGCTTCCTCAGGGAAGCCATGGAAAAGAAGAAGCTTGGTGAGCAGCAGAGAGGCCGCAGCCGTGAGCGGCTCGATAGTGAGAGCGACCGGTCTGACCGCTACAGGGGGCCACACGGCGGACCGCCACCTCTGCCACACGCCCCGCCTTCCGGAAACCCTAATCGCCATGGAAACCATAGCAAATTCCCACCTCCTCCCCCTCCCTACACTGAGGACAATGACAGTTTGGCATCGTCCAAGAAGAGCAACTTAAAAAAGGTAAGAGAGCCAGATTCAAAAGTGCTTATTAAAGGGATAGTTCACCCAACTTAATTACTCACCCTCATGTCGTTCCAAACCCGTAAGACAGGGGTCACCAGACACGGTCCTGGAGGGCTGGTGTCCTGCAGAGTTTAGCTCCAACCCTAATCAAACACACCTGAAGCAGCTAATCAGTGTCTTGCTAGGTATACTTGAAACTTCCAGGGAGGTGTGTTGAGGCAAGTTGGAGCTAAACTCTGCAGGACACCGGCCCTCCAGGATCAAGTTTGGTGACCCCTGCCGTAAGACCTTCGTTCATCTTCGGAACACAAATTAAGATATTTTTGATGAAATCCGAGAGCTTCCTGACCCTGCATACACTGCAATGGAACTGAAATGGTTTATGGCCCAAAAAGGTAGTAAGGACATCGTTAAAATAGTCCATGTAACATCAGTGGTTCAACTGTAATGTTATGAAGCTACTAAAATAGTTTTTGTGTGCAAAGAAAACAAAAATAACAACTTTATTCAACGATTTCTTCTCTTCCGGGTCAGTCTCCCCCGCCATTCATGAGAGTACCAAACGCATGAGGGTCAGAAAGCTCTCAGATTTCATCAGCAATATCTTAATTTGTGTTCCAAAATGAACAAAGGTCTTGCGGGTTTAAAACAACATGAGGGTGAGTAGTTAATTCATTTAATTTTAATTCAAGTAACACTTTTTTTTTTCAGTTTTAGTTAACTATAATAACCCTGAAGGGTGTATAAACAATACTAAAATAACACTATTTTATTGTTGTTACCTGGTTGAGTTTAAATTTAATAAAATCAAATTACAAAATTAAATTATAGTATAGTGCAATTGATCCTTTTTTTCATGGGACAGTACATAATGTGTTTCGGAATAGGACAATATGTGAAGTAATCTCTCTGTAAACATATATATAATTATATATAATCATATTTACATTAATAAATATGAGTAAGAATATGGTGCAGAATATTAAAATATTCAAAAAGTAGGGTGGAGCAGTGATGCTGGAAAGAACAAAATATGCAAAATGACACAAGGGATCTTCACAGCTGAAGGGCAAGAACCAACCACAAAATATTGTTTAGTTAGTCATTTACTTGGTTAGCTATTTTACAGTATGTGCCTGTGTACAGAGTTCAGCACACCCAGGGTCAAGGGCCCAGCTGGAAAAAAAAAACTGGGTCATGGTATCTTAAGGAGGTTATATTGGGTTTTGGACTAGCTACCATGATCAAAACACTCTTCCATCTTTAGCTGTAAAAACATCCTAAAAATATTTCCATTTCAAATTCTGTTTTATTTTTCTTTGACGGTGTTAAGTTAAGCCCAGCAGAAGAGAATACAATGCTTTAATATTCAGTCATGTTATATTTTTATACTAATACAAAGTTCTGCTGTGTTTTCTCTGTCTAGAATGGAGCTGTGAGCAGAGAGAGTCTGGTGGTGTGATGCTCAGATGGAAATGGTGTGTGTGTGTGTGTGTGTCTCAGTGATGCAGCTGTGTGCGTTTCCTCTGCCCTTTCATGTCATTTATGCATGTTTGTGTTTTGGCTTGAATGCAGAGAGGAATTTTTGTTTATATTCAGATGTCTTGAATTTTTATGGGATATTTTAATGGTAAAAATTGTATAGCCACAAAAAGTTCACATTATTTCACTGTAATGCAGGCTCGTTTATAAATATAAAATGGCAGATTTGAAACAACCGATGAACTTTTTATTTTTAGGTTTGGTTCCTCCCATGAACATTTTTAACAGCAAGTACTCAAAATATGACTTCTGTGATGCTCAGCAACAACAGATGTTTTTACTGTGTAAATATGTCTATCTGTCTTCTGAATTTTAATAGACTTTAATTGGTGGTTATTTGTGTCTTGGAAAAAACTATGAACAATAGAGCCTTTCAAGTTTTCAGGTATTGATTTTTTATTATTTTAATGTAACAAAGAAGTGATTTTTGTATGGACTGAAATTCTATTATTGTGCCTGTAGTCTGAGGCATCATGCAGTTTCTGCAACTGGATGATTATATAATGTTGTATTTTAAATTTTTTATGCACATTTACAATTGCAAGAACTTGTATGAAACACCCCTGTGTGCTAATTTTTTAATGTTTGCTGTTTTTTATACATACAGTAATAACTCTAATCTCAGATTTGGTCATACAGTAGTTTATCATTTTGCTATTTTTGTACAGTCACATAATGTCAATTTTCAATAAAGTTTTTTTTTATTGTATTTTAGTTTCTTAGTTTCTTGTTAGGGTCAATGTGACAGTTTCACTTTTTTTTTTTTTTTTTTTTTTACATTGTTTGGTGTCTTTTTAATTGTGACCACTAGATGGCACTTTACTATCCATGTACAATAATGGCATAGAATGACATACTGAGTCCATATGCATATGATATTTTTTTTTTTAAATTCGTTATCACTGAGGTATTTTATTTGTACGTTTACAATATGAATATGCATTCAATGTTATAACTTGTTCTGAAATTAATGTTCCTGTTTGTAGCAGCCTGTTTAGATGTTATTAGGTGACTAGAACTTTACAGACTAGAACATTTTCTTAACATGTATATAAGACTGCTTTCTTTTAGGTGTTCGCACATCTAGCCTGTTATCTTGTGCTGCCTGGTGGGTTTAACAGAAAAAAGCATCTTTTCTAACCCAGATGGAGAAGAAGGACCAACAACTGCCTCTGTCTCAGAGTGAGACGTAGTTTCTGAAATCCAACATTGGTAGCCTGCCAAGATCACAGCAGAGAGGTAGCCATCGAAGCTTTCATCCATCTGGTGTCTTAAAGCAGCCATTCCTTCAGATAGACAGGAAGTTAGGTGAGAGCTACTTAAGAAACAGCATCAGCAAAAGGGCAGCTGTACCCCACAGTTCAGACAGCTGTTTAAAAACTGATCTGTTTGCACTTAGGTGGTCTTGTTAAAACATCTGAGTAATAAATGGTTTTCTCTAACAATTACATTGCAGGGTTGAGTGTAGCGCTACATGAGAAGCATATTCAAACCAACATGGACGTGAGGTATGTGAAGATATTTAGGCCAGAATGAATCATAAAATGATTGTTCTTCCAGTTTCTCTTTGAAGTACAGTAACGTTTGTAGTGATTCAGTTTGCTGCAGAGGTGTTTTTCTGTTTGTAGAGTCGAGGCATTACTAATCAGGGTGCTAATGTGAAACCACAATAACAATCATGTGTCAGTGGCACATGCCACCAGATCGAGAGGGGTGGCAGAGAGAGAGAGAGAGAGGCAGGCTGGGAGGGTTTGTGATTCAATAGGAAAAGAGACTGGCATTGCTCTTGAGTTATCGGCATTCTGTCTGCTCGTTTACACTGAAGACCGTCTGATAAGGTAAGTCTGATCTTTTTAAGACCGCAACCATAAATGATATGCCAAGCGCACATACATGAGATCAAGAAATGTTAGAATGTTTATTTGATGTGACAATTATATTTTTTACTACCATTTTATTTTTATGAAATATTTTATTGCTTTATTTAATATTTAATAATTATATTATTATTTTTAAATAATTATTTAAATAGTTTATTTATTGTATTTACATAATAATAATGATAAACCTCTATTCCTTATTATGTTATTTAACTATTAAATCTGTTATTTTTAACTTTTTATTTTTATTTTTTTTACGCAAGAGCTGCTCAGTTGTTTGGTTATTCTTGGATTACAGTACTGTATATCAGAGCATGAGATGTAATGGCACTGTGCACATGGTACAGAGAAGGAATGATGTTTATTCACAAAATAATTATGTATATAAACCAGTGAAATGCAATGAAATCTAATGTTTTTGGTCATACAACTAGAGTCAATGCCTAAAATGATTTCATCTCTAAAGTAGGATTATAATGTTTGCCAGTTTCTCTCTTGGCTACCTGCCAGTGAATCAAACCCCACTGTGCATGAATGTCCAATAGTTTCTGGAGATGTGAAGTGTGCTGTCATCTGGCATTTGCACTTGTCCAAGTGCACAATATTAACTGTATGACCCATTACTCTCAGTGCCAGCTGCCTCATTTACAATTTCTAGCGTGTTTGTGCACTTTAGTTCAATTTAGTTCAATACAATTAATGAAATAGTATTTCATGCATTATAAAAGTAATTGTGCTCTTAAACCACACTAACAATGTCATTGTAGTGGACTGGATTTAAACCACATGGTGTTTACTTAAAAGAAATACAGCATAAAACACGCTTTTAGCAAAACATTCAGCAAAATGTTTGTTAGAGTTTTAAAAGATGATATTAAAGATCTTACTATTTGAAATTAAGTACTGTTAATGTGCTAGGACACCTGTGTGAACTTCATACATCCACTGAAAATGAGACCTCTTGGCTAAAATTGACTCAGAAAAGTTATTTCTGTCAGCATTTATTTGCATATTTACTATCTCATGCAATGACATCTTTAAATGTGGCTTAAGTGCCCAAATACATTTTGAGGTCACTAGGCTTATTCGTAATAAGCATTATGAAAAATGTTGTAAAATGCATCTGATTCTATTGATTTTAGGCCAGTCTTGTTTTTCAATTCACTGTTGTCCCTGTATAAAGTTGTTTAAACAAGCTTTGAAGCAATGGAGATTATGATAATCTAGTGGTTACTCAATGGAATATATAGTCAATATTTCCTGCTGTGATTTTTCTTTGTTGATTTGAGTAAATATATTCCATTGGAATAGACATCAGTGATGGTATGATAGTGTCTTTATCCGGCATCCTCGTCTTTGTCGGCCCGTTGTTTTAGGTCTCTAATTCTCACCCTGTTTCAGACAGGAGTCATTAATTACCGTCAGAGTCACCCTGTTCCATGACTCCTCGTGTCCCATTCTCCTCTACCTTTCCGTTGTGTAACAAACCATCTATACTGTCTGTCTCCCCAAAGACAATAGGAGGACAATGGATCCTTTTTTCCCCAGTGCTGAGCGCCCTCACCCCATATCTACAGCAGGGCAAGAACTCGAGCCTCCAGGCACGCTGACCTCATGGCTCGAACCAGAGGCCTGCTGTGGGATGTGTGTGTGTGTGTGTGTGGGGTATAGTGACTGGTAGTGTGATCATAGATGCAGCAGTAATGAGGAAAAGCCTTACTCATGTGGGTGTAAGAAGACCCTGTTTGGGAGGTTGGGGCAGTGGGATGTATTTTGTGTGGATTTGTCAACAGAGTATTCCAGTTGTGTTATAATTTATTTTATTTTTTTAGATAATTGAGCGTTGTAATTGAAGGCTGGCCTGTTAGTTTGTGTATATATATATATATATATATATATATATGTTAGTATATGTGTGTGTGTATATATATGTATATGTACATATGTATGCATATGTATGTATGTATGTTAGTAACCAAACCATTTTGGATCCCATTGACTTCCATAGTACCACAAAAGAAAGAAATGTAAAAAAAAATTAAACGACATGAAAATGAGAAAATGATGACAGAAATTTAATCTTTGGGTAAACTGTCCCTTTAATCTCAAGTATGTTTACAATCTGTGCCTCCTGTACATTAGTGTTTAATTATGACTGTAACATCCACAAGAATGGCAGTGAAATGGGAAGCGTGAATGGGTGATTGTTGTGATTTTTAAGACAATTAGCTGTGCGCATCGACTTCCCTGTGTTGTGCGGTGTCAGGCTCCAGCCTGGCCGTTCTGTTCTCTCCCGGGACGGCCTAAACAATAGCCACTATGTACAGAAGCACAAGGGGCAGGAGTGTGTGTGTGGTGTTTGTCGAGGCTCTGGAGCATTTACGTCTATACTGATTGACTTATTTCTCTGTTGTAACTGGAATAACTGGAACAGTGTGTTTTCATCCAGACAGTTGGACACAATGCTGTTTACTAAATTACTTTAAGCTTGGAATTGACAACTCAACAGGGTTAAGTGTATTTTAGTTAGTGCTTAGTGGCCCCTCAGTTGTGTTTGAGTTTCTGTTAAGTTAGATGTTACTTCAATTACATATTTTTGGTGAAGTGCAGTGGATAGTGTTCTAGCATTGCAGTAGCTTCTAAAAATCGAGATTCCTGTTAGAACCAAAAAGTTTGTGGAAGCCAGATTCAATTTTCTATTTCTTTTGAAAAGCCATCTATGCACTGATGCTTTCAAGATCTTAGCCAATATGTTGATTAGAAGAACTTAAAATGTGATGTCAAGAACATTCAAGGAACTATCTTTAAAGGTTCTACAGAGGTTCTCTGAAGGCCCCACTTCTTGTTAAGAGCCATTTTTGCCTTATATGGTGTTTTAGAGATAGAACATTCTTGTTGTTACATTTAAAAGTTCTTTTAAATGTTTAAGATTCATTAGAGCTTTTAAATGTACTTCAGATCAACATACTGGTTTCTGGGTTCTCTTTTCCAAAAAAATCAAGTTTCCAAAAGGGGCAAATAGCTGCAATGCCATAGAAGAACCATTTTGGGTTCCCTAAAGATCATTTCAGTTAACGGTTCTTAAAAAGATAATTTTTTTAGTGTGAAGAACATGTTAATAATCTGAACCCTTTGTGCAATGGAAGCATTCCATGGATGTTAAAGGTTCCTCATTGAACCATAAATGTCAACGAAGAACCTAAACTATGATAAAGTTATTTGATCTTCTATAACATTAGGCTTATCAGGTAAACACTCTTAAAAATAAAGATACAGTGTATCTTAAAGATGCAGTGATGCCATAGAAGAACCAATTTTGTTTCCCAAAGAACCTTTTTTTTCTTAATGTGAAGAACCTTTTGTGGAATGGAGAGGTTCATGGATGTTGAAGATTCTTCATGAAACCATGGATGCCAATAAAGAACCTTTATTTTTATAGCTCTCTGATTAACAATGTGTTTCAAAGAACCACTTTCTGTCACAGGAACACTCTCCAAGCAGCGCTCCAATGTAAATGCTTGCATTCCTCATCCATTGTAAATGATGCATGCTAGAGTGTGGGGGCATCTTCATTCTCAGTTGCATTGACCTATGCTATGAACGCTGCCACATCCATGTGCTCTCGGCCAGGAGGAACAGTGCAGTGCATTGTAGGTTGAGCAGAGTGGGTGTCCGTTTATGAATGGCCTGAGTGGATGGAACAATGCTCCCCGCTCTGAGCCTCTGACATTTTCATATAGAACGGAGGAGTTGAAAGGAGGAGAGAAACAAGCCCACCTCCCCCCCCCCCCCCCCCCTTCCAGCCCGCCCCGCCTGGAGCTTGGTACAGAAGGTAGCAAGAGAGGCCTCCATCCCATCCGTATGCGTGCGTGTCATCGTGAGTGTTTGTCATGCTACGCTTTTTCTCTGCTGATTAATGCTTCATTTGAGACGAGAAGGTCTGGAACCTTTTGTCTGGTGAGTCTTATTGCATTTTAGATCATTTTAGGTGATTTTGTATTGTTATCAATTATGTTAAATGTTACTGTATGGGTTTTTGGGGTATTTCAAATGTGTTTTGCTGCACAGATAAGTTTATAAGAGTATATTGGATGTATAACAAAACTAGAGAAGTAAATCGAGGATGATTGTGGCTGTTGTTCATGCTGTTGCTGTCAGTAAACAAGCTGTGTATGTACTGAGAATAATTCAAAGATTGTCACGAGAAGAACATAAAAATGTGATGTAAATTGAGAGCTGCTCAGGTACAGAAGGGGAGGGAATGATGGTTCAGTCATGCATGGTTATGTGTCATGCTTTGCCAACATTTTGCTGCCAAACACCTCAATCACTCACTTGAACGACGTAGTAGGGCTTCATCACATCCCACTTTAGGTTAGCAGCAGAGTGGCGTGATGTTGGATCTGTTCTGGATTACTCATAAACATACTTTGCTGTGGAACAACAGCTTTTGTTTATATTCATTGGTGCTGACAATTTTAGCAGAGTTGAATTTTGGTTCATTTTGAAGTTGTCATCAGGGTTGTTGCTTAAATTCATGGAGCCTGGGGCATTTTTATGGAGTGGCTGGTCAGAAAGGTATAGAGCAGGGGGTTTTAGAACATTTTGATGCCAAAGATGCCCCAAATGATGAAATAATGATCATCTCAAGCTCATGATGCTCCCATTGCCTGTTAATAAAAAAGCCTGTTGCATTGTTTCTCGCTCCATAACCAAGGAAAAACTTTATTCATCTATTTTATAGAATCTTAAATGCTCTCTATCTTCTAGATGCTTCTAGAGATTTTCTAGGTTGAAATATATTTCTAGACTTTTTTGTAAATTGAAGCGTTACAATGCTGCATGACATGCATGTAAAATTTGGCACTGGGAATCAAAAACTGAGTAACTTCAGTGGATTAGCATGGATTCTCCACAAAGAGGGTGGGATGGCCTAGCCTGCTAAATTGGACCTGGGCCTCTGTCTTCACAGTCTGAATTGTGGACAGGAAGCAGCTATGTAGTGAAGGTAGACTACTGAGACTGCCATCTGCCCCTATGGCTGTGGAATATTTATCTAGAAAGCACAATTGTTACAGTGTGTTTATATATACAAGTGTACATCTTCTATCACATTCAGTTTTATTTACTTTTATTATCTAGTAATCTTTACTATATTTTTTATTTTTTACTTATTTCATATAATAAAAAATAAAAAATGTCATTATTTTATTATTTTATTTTTACATTTAGTCATTTAGCAGATTATTAATTATTATTATTAATTATTTTTAATTGTAGATATACAATGTATAATCTAAAATATATACAAATGAGGTTTATTTACTATATAAAACTATACTATACACACAAAATATTTTTTATTCAAAATAAAATGTGTGTGTGTGTGTGCATGCGCGCATGTGTGTGTATATATATATATATATATATATATATATATATATATATATATATATAGTTAACACTGTGTATATTTATATACACACATATATATACTGTATAGTATTACACACAGTGTAAATATATATATATATATATATATATATATATATATATATATACATATATATACTGTTTTGAGCACACACACACACACACACACACACAAATATGTATTAATAAATAAAAAATACTTTTTAATAAAAAATTATAATGCCAATTATAATATATATAAATACATATACACACACAGACACACACACACATATATATATATATATATATATATATGTATATATATATATGTGTGTGTGTGTGTGTGTGTGTGTGTATACAGTATGTATACACACACACATAACATTCAAAAATATAAAAAAAACAATAAAAATATGCATTTCATTTATAAACTTCAATAGAGAGTCTTCCCATTTTTGAATTTTGTGGACGGCAGCACTTCTGATTGATTTATGTAAACCTAATAACGCAACAGGATATTGCAAGCAGTGGACATTTTGACAATTAGCATCCCCCGTCCTGGCAGCGTTCTTGTGGTCCTGGCTGTGGGTGGGCTGCTTCATGAAATTGTACACATATCCGAATCGGATCATTTTGAATCTGAGTGACGCTTACAATCTGACTCATCGATGGATTGCTTCTCACTTTAGCCATTTATGCATTATTGCCTTGCTAATCTACGAGCTGCGTGAGCTCTGTTCTGAGGTTTGACGACATGTGGGCTTTATTAATTATCCCAGAGTTGTTACTCCATACTGAAATGATCTCCTGGTGATGAAGCTGATAGTTTTATCTTCGTATGTTGTGTGTTTTGACTCACAGTCATTTGTAATCCCTCCCACCGAAATTATGCAAACTACTGAGAATATGCCCTACTAAGTGCACATTCATAAACACTCTCAGCCATACTCGCTTATACAGCAAACAGTGTGGGAGGGCCAGCAGTCGTGTTTTTACCACCATCTGCTCCTCTGGTAAATTTAGAGGGTGCCCAGGCTTATGGACGCAGGGTGCGTTGCAGGCTGACAGCAAAGCATGCTGTGAACAGACCTGTTCTGAAGAGATCTATAGCGCAAGATGCACATTTATACAGAGCCGGATAAAGACTTGAGTGATGTTTAAAGGTGCTGTCAGTCATTTTCCTTCATTTAAAATGCACAAGTTAATTACTCTCAATTATGTTCATTACCTCAATTATACATAAACAAATGCAGAAAATCTTTAAAATCATGTTTTAAGTTATTGGATAAAGACACCAATAAATATCCTATCAGTGGTGCAATAAAAATTGTTATAGTTTACATAGAGTGCATGGGTTGCCTCATGGGGGCAGCCATTTAAGATCACATGACCTGCTGAATACTACTTATGTTTCTGTAACCTGCCTGTTATTGGACACTTTTGGTTGAGAAGTAAATAATCAGCGAATTGCTCATTCTATATAGTGACATTAGAAAAGATTTGCTTTTGTGCAATGCTACATCCATACAATGAGGTGCCAGTTTTTGTTTTTTTTATTATATTCATATTTTCAATACTTACTTTACTTTTTCTGTATTATGCAAACTTCTCTATTTTCTGAACTGAGAAAAAAAAAACATTATTATTATCATTATTTACATATTTTTATTTTAAAGTACAAAAGTAATATATTTTAGTATAAGTAATATATTTGTTATTTATATTTATTAAAGTAATATTTATTTATTTATTGGTTTAATTACAAAATAACAATATTTTGAATATTATTATTGCTATTAAATACATTATTAATTACAATGGTAATATATTGCTTCACTGATTTGTTTCATTTTTATGATTTAAATTATGAAAAATATATATTATTATTTTAATAATAATAATAATAATAATAATATTTAAATACTTTTTTATTTTACATTACAATAGTAATATATTTCTTTATTGATTTGTTTCATTTTTATAATTAAATAATTTTTAAATAAATAAATACATAATAATAATATAATAGTAGTAGTAGTAATAGTAGAAGTAATGTTGTTGTTATGTAGTCATACTAGATGGTAAAAAATACATTTATTTTTTATATATAGTTGTCTTTAGCTGCACTGGCCAATAGCTGTTTCCAACACCCACTTATATTTTAAGCAGCCCATTTGTAGTACGAGACAGTACACCATGGTTCCAATACCACATGGTTTGGGATAAACAAACTGCTGTTTAATATTAGACAGATTTCACTACACAAACACAAACTTTTCATTGAGAGAGGGATGCAGTAGCATAGAAAGATCATTTAGCAGCTTTACTGATGTAAGACGCACATTGCAATTTAAGTGTATTGGCATGTGCTATGCTATTCGTGTGTGTGTGTGTGTGTGTGTGTGTGTGTGTGTGTTAATGGGAGGTGACGCTTTACAGTGTTGTGGTGTGTGTGTGGGGTGCTGTGGCATGTCGTACGTCTTGATGTCACACAGCCTCACTGTTGTGCATTCGTTCCACACGGCCCCCTTTAACAACTATGGGAGTCCCTGTAGCAACTGTCCATTATATACAGTATTTTGATTTAGATTAAATAATATTGATTTTGCTAAAACGCTACATTTTATGAAAGTTTACAGACTTACTTATTTTTAAATTTGGAATAACATGCACTGATAAATCATTTACAATAAGACAAGGAATGTGCATTAAGAAATAAATAGGATTCATTATGTTTTCATAGAGTTAAAATGAACCACAATGGCGAGAAAAAAAATATATATTTCACAGATTTAGCTCACAAGGTGAGTCATGCGAAGATGAATTCCAGCCGATTTACAGGATATAGTGTAGCCTACATGGAGCTGAAACCAGTCCAAACTCATTCACAACGGTATCATCTGACCCCTAGCAGAAATATAGCTAAAAACCACGAGGAACAGTGTTATCCAGACAGGCTGGAATGAGAGGGTTTGACCAGGGTAGAAAGGAGAGAAGTCATGGAGAGGAATGTACGATGTGGGCTAGAGAAGAAGAATGCACTGAGGGAAATGTCTGCATATTCAAGGCTGCCCACGGCACACATTTGCCCAGCTTATAGCTAAAAGTCTCCATCCTCTCCTCTCCCTATCTGTCTATCTCCGTCTCCCTCCCTCTTTGTCTTTTTCCCCCATTCCCGCACCTCTGAGGAAGGACGAAGAACAGGAGGACTTTGAAGAACCAGGAGCCGAGAGACCAGTCCTTCCGCTTCAGGAGAGCCCAAGAGTGGAATCTGGATCTGGTATGAGGCAAGTGTCCTGGATGGTTCAAGGCTTGTTTGTGGAGCATGAATGGTCCGTTTGTTTGGCTTGAGAATTGCTTCATCCTTTATAACGCGTGCTGCCAGGGGTTTCAGTTCCAAGCAACAGCAGTTTGCTGCCTCTTAGATTTTGTGTGATGGGCATATAAATTAGTTCTGTTTTTCTGGAACAGCTGGTGTCATTCTAATTATTCGGTTATGATTAACAAGAATAAAAAGGCTGCTTGGGATGTTTGTTTAATGAGCCATTTCCGGAAGGCTTCAATTGTTGCAATATGCACTGTAAAGTATTGCCAGGATTGATAGCATTCAACAGTCATTATAAGAAAATACTGTGGTTTTATTTGAGTGTGTGTGAAATATTTCTGAAAAAAAAGAACAATATATTTTACATACAGAATATGAAGCCTGTTTGTAAGACCATTTTTATTGCGGATTATTGTTTTACTGTATTTGTTTCTGTCATAACAAAAAAATGCTGTAAAAATCATATTGCATTAGATATTGGGATAATAATTTTTTAGTAAATAGTTGTTTTTGTTTTAAATCACCATTATGGTGACTAGTCTTGAACATTATTCAGGCCTATTATGAATTCATTTACTTTTAATGAACTGGTTGCATTTTGGTAAATAAATAAGAGTTATTTACTCTTACACGAATAGTTCAGCCAAAATATGAACATTTTGTCATTATTTACTCACCCTCATGCTGTTCCAAACATTTGACTTTATTTTTTTCTCTGGAAAAAAAAAAGAAATTTTAAAGAATAAAATTGCAATGAAAGTCAATGGGGTCCAAAACATTGCATTGATTTTATTTGTTTATTTATTTTTAACATGAGGGTGTGAAAATGATAACAGAATGTATTTATAAGGTGACATAAATCTGGTCATAACTTGCAGTCAACTATGTACAGTATGTGGTACATTGCCGTAATAGTAGGCCTACGGAAATAATATATTTCATACATAAGAAATAAGAAGATGGACTGTTTGCCACCACATATAATTATTATTTGATTAAAATAAACTACTACTGAAAAACTGCTACCTATATCTAGAAATACACTGTAAATTTAAACTAGAGCTGTGTGGAGGGCATTTCTCAACAATCTTGACTGTTTTTATATATTAAGACCTGAAAGTGTACCTCAGTCATATCGTAAATTTCATTGGTTCAATAACTGCGTCAAACTCGTGAGCTATCAGGGGAATCGTTCTAATATAATAATCTTGGAGATTTCAAGAACAATCCATTTATCAGCCACCATCTGTAGTCCCCGTCTGCTCTGAAGTCTTCAGGAGATGTTTGTAAAGTGCACTCACACTGACGAGCGCATGAAGTCAACAGAGGCAGCTGGGTGACGCTGTGTGAGCGTGGATGAATGTGCTATGATGTGTCATATCATGAACAGTGCTTTCTGTATGCGCGCCAAACACGCAAGGGTTGACGTCGTACACTCATAATGAGCAATTCTCCTCTCCCACACACTGCGGCCCTGTACGGCGTGCATGAGTCTGTCAGAGAACGTGTGTCTGTGTGGGTTAAGAGAGATAATGTTGCTTCTTGATACTGATGTCATGTCTTTATTGTTGTTTTAAGACACATCAGAAGAGAAGCTGAGTTGATGTGCTGTGAGAGAACGCCCCCTTGTTTGTGAGGAAAGAACAGCAGCGGTTTGGTCACCGGTGGAGAGGGAATTAAAGTTGGTTGTGTTTCAGCACACTCTGCCAGCAGTTCAAGGTATTGCCTAAAACAAATACAAATAGACATTTTAGAAGTGTCCAAAACTGTTAGATAATTCATAGTAGGCCTATATATGAGAAGCAGCATAAGATATTTATCAATATAAGATATAGGATTTATTTCTCTTAATGAACCGTATCATGGAGTACTACATGAAACCTGTTTGCCTAATTCTGACAATCACAACACACGGGGCGGCTTACAGTACTCGACTTCTGTAACAATGATTTTGTCATTAATCCACCACCCCAGCTGCACCTCGATTTTCTAATATTTATGTCATAGAATAGGGTGAATCCTTCAGAAACATGTCCAGGTCACTTTTCACCATAAAATAAAATAAAAAGGAAAGAAAAAATATATTTTGCCTAAACAGTTGTTGTACCATTGTTGTTGTTTTTTTATTCTCGTTATTGGAATTCTGCATATGTGCATCTGCATATTTTATTTATTTTTTATTATATTCTTAAAGTTGTTTCTCATTACTATAATATAGAAAGAAAGAAATATATTACAGTAAACAAGTATTTTCGTACATTTAAATAAGCCTACATTTTTAGGCAGTACAACTTTTTAGAAAATAATAATAATAATAATTCTAATTTTTTCTCTTGATTCTGGGATGAAATGTGACCAAAACAAGTAAAATCATGTGAACTTTAAAAAAAAATTAAATACACCACATCAAAACTTATATAGGCAAAACAAGTTTTACACAAGGCTCATGTCATATCCTGTACCGTCACTCCTTTTCTCCGCATCTCTTAAGAGAACAAGAGAACAATCACTATTGTGTTAGTAGAGTCTGTTTGTCTTGCTGATGCATGTGCTGGTTTTGTAACAGAGGTATATGGTCCAGAGTTAAACTGAGACATGAAGGGCTTGGAGCTGCTGCTGTTGCCTCTGCTGCTTATTCTGAAAGGTAACAACTTCTTCTGAATTGAACATGCTGTTTCTATGGTTCCTTTGGTTAAAGCTGCTAAAGATACTATGGTACATGTTCAAAAACATGATATCACTATAATACACATCCAAGAGACATGGTAATACCATGGTGTTATTTTATTAACTAAATTACCTGCGCTCTTCTCGCTTTCTCTGAACAGATGTAAGTGCTCAGTGGAATGTGTGGATGCCCAGAGACATTTCAGCCATGACAAACTCCTGTGTGGTTATGCCCTGTTCATTCACATACCCCTCCGGCATCAGGCCTTACAGAGGGGTCCATGGGATTTGGTATTTCGGCCACCCCTACCCCCAGCTTTTCCCCCCAGTGGTGTATAAGTCACGCACAGATATTGTTCATGAAAGTTACAAGGGACGGACCAAGCTCCTTGGTGACTTAACGCAAAAAAACTGCACTCTGCTGATAAATAATGTTGGCGTGGAACATTCTGGAAGGTATTACTTCAGGGCAGACCTGGGTGGTGCAAACATCTACACTTTTCCTGACTTCACAAAACTACAGGTGTTGGGTAAGGCCATTTTTTAATTATTCGTTTTTGATGTGTCTCCAAGTAATAATATTTAAAATCAAACAAAAATTGTCATCATTTATTTACCCTCATGTTATTCTAAAACTATGATTTTCTTTCATCTCTGGAACTTAAAAGAAGATAATTTGAAAAAAATTTCAGAATATCTTATTTTGGGTTCCACAGAAGAAAGAAATTCATAAAGGTTTAGAACGACATGAGGGTGAGTAAATGACGACAGAATAAGAATAAGAATATAATTCTTTGCAGTGTGGTTACTAAAACATTGTTGGTCTAGCATTTGAAGTCAACATGAAACACATTTGGTCTAGCATTTGAAGTCAACATTTCAACCACAATCAATTTACTTTCATAGTTAAGATGTATTTCTGGATCAAACCGCATATTTAATATGTAGGGCGGGACTTTGGATTGTGGAAAGGAGGTGTTCTGTAGAAGAATGGAGCCAGACCTGAATGCAAATTTGTTAAAACAATGAACAAATAGCTATTTTGCTTGATGAAAAATGCACATTAAAACCAAAAACGCATATTAAAATGTAAAAATGGTCTGTTTTGACGTAATATTGATTTTAAATATCTCTTCCTCCTCTAGATCAGCCCAACATCGATGTTCCAGAGGAGATTGTTAGTGACCAAAGTCTGGACTTGACCTGTTATGTCCCAGACAATTGTCCAGACATGAGTCCACAGATCCACTGGATGTACACAGACTACCTGCCCGACCCTGTTTTCACCCCTGACAATGTTGAGGACAGCAACACCGCGGTACTGTCCAGCACCCTCACCTTCACACCCAAACCCATGCACAATGGCCAGCTGCTGGGTTGCCGGGTTCATTACGAAAACACCACCTTTTTTTATGAACGCCTCATTTCACTGGACATCAAGTGTGAGTTCCACCAAATCAGTATTTTATAATTAATCACAGAGATAATATGTACTGACTTATCCTCTTATCTGTAGTCGGCCCTCGAACTGTGTGGGTAAATGTGTCTCAAGAGGTAATGGAGGGAAGCTCGGTGGTCCTGCACTGTGATGTGGACAGTAATCCAGCCCCCACAATAACCTGGTATTTTGGAGACAAAGAGCTGATGTCAGAAGTTGCCTCAAACTCTTCGCTGCCTCTAGACAACCTGACCCCAGAGGAGGACGGTGTCTATACCTGCGTTGGTGACAATGGCTATGGCAGCATGAACACATCCATGTATCTGGCAGTAAATTGTAAGTAAAAGTTCATGCACTCTTGTGTATTGCAATATTAGCCATTTAATGAAACTGTAAGCTATACTTTTAGGGAATGGGTGTGTTTTTTGAAGCAGCCTTTGGCTATTGTATTTGCATTTTTTTGATTCAGTGTTGTGTAAATATGTTGTATGGCAGCATAAGCGATATGCTAGAATTCCATTATCCATCTGAACATTCTTCATTTCCTCATTCTTCTTTATTGCCTCTCAAACTGGAAGATCCTCCACGGGAGCCATGGATCAATGAATCTGTAACGTTGTTGGAAGGATCTTCAGTTTCCCTACAGTGCATCAGCAAAGGAAACCCAATGCCCACGTTGACCTGGCTGAAGAATGGGGAACTGGTGGGCACCATCACAGCAGAGGAGGAATCCATGCTTGAGCTGCACGAGATCACGCCGCAGGCTCACGGAGTCTACCGCTGTCTAGCTGAGAATGAACATGGACGGGCCAGCAACTCACTTAACATTACGGTAGAATGTAAGTCACTGGAAAAGACTGATCAGTTGAGAAACTGAGCCAGTAGATTGTGATTATGCTTAGGGACAGTAAATGGAGACATTTTCTCCAAAGAAAAGTTGGTTTTGGCTTGTGTTCAACCTGTGTGAAGCCTAAAAGGGATAGTTCACCCAAAAATGAAAATTTTGTCATTAATTACTTGCCCTCATGCCATTCCAAAACGTAAGACCTTTGTTCATCTTAGTAACACAAATTACGATATTTTATGAAATCCAAGAGCTTTCTGACCCTGCATAGACAGCAGCGCAACTACCACATTCAAGGCCCAGAAAGGTAGTAAGGACATTGATAAAATAGTCCATGTGATATCTGTGGTTCAACTAATTTTATGAAGCTACGAAAATACGTTTTGTGTGCAAAGAAAACAAAAATAACGACTTCATTCAGTCATTTTACTCTCGTGAACGCATGTCAAAGACTTACACAGAAGTGAAGAAACTGTTGAATGAAGTTGTTATTTTTGTTTTCTTCATGCACAAAAAACATTCTTGTAGCTTCATAAAATAAAGGTTGAACCACAGATGTCACATGGACTATTTTTTGTATTTATTTTTTTAAGTTATTTTTATGGGCTTTTTATGCCTTTTTATTTAGATACGACAGTAGAGAGATGACAGGAAAGCAGAGAGGGGAGCGGGATCGGCAAAGGACCTCGAGACAGGAATCGAACTCGGGTCGCCGTGAGCGCATTTGCACTATATGTCGACTCACTAACCACGAGGCTATTGGTGCCGACATCACATGGACTATTTTAACGATGTCCTCACTACCTTTCTGGGCCTTGAACATAGTAGTACCCTTGCTGTCTATGCAGGGTCAGAAAGCTCTCAGCTTTTTCTTCATCAAAAAATATCTTAATTTGTGTTCTGAAGATGAATGAATGTCTTACGGGTTTGGAACGACATGAGGGTGAGTAATTAATGACAGAATTTTCATCTTTGGGTGAACTATCCCTTTAAGATGGCAAGATGAGCACAGATCACATGTGTCAAACTCCACTGTCCTTGCAGACTGTAGCTCCAACCAGCTCCAAAACACCTGCCTGGAAGTTTCTAGTAATCCTGAAGACCTTGATTAGCTGGTTTAGGTGTGTTTAATTATGTTTGGCGCCAAACTCTGCAGGAGAGTGGCCCTCCAGGAACTGACTGTGACACCCCTGGCATAGATGAATGTAGAATAAGTGAAGGATAGATGCCAGTGTTGTAGTACTCAAGTCCAGACTGGGACTTAAGTCCATCTCAAGTCCAAGACCATATTTTCTATGACTAAGTCCAAGTCCAGGTCGAGTTCAAATGCTCCTCAAAAAATTGTCTTGGACATGAGATGGATTTGAGTTTCTTGCGACAGACTTGAGTTGTAGTAGTGTGACAACATTGATAGATATGCTTTTTGAATATTTCTGCTCAATTTTCCCAGTTGCCCCCGTCCTCCTTGACGACTCTAAGTGCACTATAGTCCGTGAGGGCGTTCAGTGTGTGTGCATTGCATCGGGAAACCCTGAGCCTGTGATTGAATTCTACCTGCCTGACCTCAACATCACCATCAACGACTCCAACAGCCTGTTTAACTACCGCACATACTCAGATGGGTACACGTCCACGGGCATCATCAAGCTACAGGACAAGGGTGAAAGGGGGAACAATGGTGATACTGCTGTCCATGTTCACTGCAGCTTCAGCAACATGTACGGCTCCGAGACCATCCGCTTGGAACTGCAGCAGGAGAGTAAGTAGACCTTCTTTCAAACCACATGTACAACTGTTAATGCGATTTTGATGTATCATCAATGAACTCTACACACTCTTTCAGAAAAGTTCATGATGGCCGTCATAGTGGGGACTATCGGAGGTGTGGCAGTCATTGCCTTCATCATCGCAGCTGTGAGATACGTGGGTCAGAATAATAAAAAGTGAGTATCCTTCACCAGAAAGTCTGGGAGAAGAACATTTAGGTGGAGTTTGTGGGTTGGGACTGGGGTTTGTAGGTATCAAAACACCCAAGCCTAGTCATCCATGTTCAGTTTTGTTTTTTTGTTTTTTTGGCATTTGGTTTTCAAGCCATAACCCACTCACAGATGATCCAATTTGATTGCTTGGTACGATGGTAAACATGCCACATTGTGCATGAAACTGCAGACTAACAAATCTATTGCAGGTTCAATTGCCCCATGCCATTGCTTTTCAGCCTCAAAACCACTGAGCTCTGCAGCAAACACCCTGCTCCTTTCTCATTTTGCAAGAAAAAATAAAACGTCCCATTGGAAATAAAAACGAAACACTCCCAAACTTGACACTGTGGCACAATGCCAGTTTTATTTAAGGGGTTGCAATGATCCCCTTGTGTTAAAATGGATGCCCAGGCTTAAAGGAATAGTTGACCTAAAAATTTTAATTCTGTCTTTTACTCACCATATGGTTTTCTTTCTTCTGAAGGAACACAAGCAAAAATATTTTGCTGAATGTCCAAGCAGTTCTTTTCCATACAATGTAAAAGAACAAGGTCTTTCAACCACTGAAAGAGATAAAAAGATATTACATAAAAATGTTCACAAATTTTTTTAAATAAAAAATAATTCAAAGATATTCATTGGTTTTTGCATGTCTTGTGACAATAATCATTAAAATCAATTGAAGCATATCATTTTTTGAAGGTCGACCCCAGTCTCCATTCACTGGATGGAAAAGAGAAGCTTAGACTCAAAAGAATTGCATGGAAAAGAGCAGCTAAGACATTCTGCAAAATGTCTTGGTTTGTGTTCCACGGAAGAAAGTCAGTCATACAGGTTTGCAACATCACGAGGATGATTAAAAAAATGACAGAAGTTTGATTTTTGGATCAACTATCCCTTTAAAGTGTTGCCGCAAGCCAGTTAGTTTACAGTATGGTTGAGTGTGAGACAGAGTCTGATTCTCTGACTCCACCCCCCAGAGAGAATGGTAACCCTGGGCAGGACGTGGGATCTAAAGTGGAGAATCCCTCAATGTTCTACAGCGCAGTCAAGAAGGACAAACAGAGTCTCAGGAAAAAAGTGGTGAGATATTACAATAATGAATAAATCACCTACACAGTATATACAGTACTTGCACACAAAGTGATCATACAAAATAAAAGCGTGCACACCGTATAATAAAATAATCAACATTCTGTGGTCTTTTTCATGCATATTTGTGGCAAATGATATTATATACTGGCTCTTCTCTAGTTGTAATTAGCTTTCCACACTTAGCCTTAGTATTAAAACAATCAGGAACCACATATTAAAAAGAATTGCTCATATATTATTCTATATACTCTGTACTGAGTTTTTAGAAATGATTCAAAGAGGGAAACATTGCCGTTCACAGACCTGACAAAGTCATCTGCTATGATCAGAATGGTATGCTAGCTCACCGTTCACTTAATATTGCACATTATACACTTAATGCTACTATTTAAAAAAAATTATAAGTGCAAGAGAGGCACTATTTCACAACTTACCAAACAGTAGTATGCTACATTGTTGTGACATTTGCATGCTGGAAATATCCAATTATCATCTTGTAAATAAGTAGTTATTTTCGATTCTTCATCAAATTTTGTCGATAAATGTCTTGGAAGTCCAATCAAAAATTGAATTAATAAAGAGATGGCTGAAAACCTCCACTTTAATAATTACACTAGTAATGGAAGGCTAAGTGAAACGTTTTGCATTGTAGGATACAGTGTGCTCTGTTGTATATGCAAATTTTGGCAGTATACATGTATGTATTAAATGTATTATAGTAGGTCATCTGCATAGTCTATGGCAAAACAAATTGTAAATTGCATATGCTATTTTGAATATAGCCACTGTCACAAAGCCAAGTGTGGATGGTACGTCACAACTGAGAGTTCCAGTGTAGGCCTATGCTTAGAGCATTTCCTGACCTCTATTCTCTCCTCTTTCATTGCTTTCTATGCATTCTCTCTCTTTTTCTTCCCCTAACATAGCTTAAGACTGAGCTCCTGGGCTCAAAGTTTAACTCCATCCTAGAGGAAGGCACGGTAAGGCTGAAATTTAAGATGAGCATGTAAACAAATGGGTGGAGGTGAAATAAACTAGCACTAGACAACAATAAAAGCAAAATATTTTGAGAAAAAAATTCAGTTACTACAAAAATGATTTAGATTTATTTCTGTTTTAACAATGCTGTTCACTACTGCCTGGAAGCTAATAGTTCATGCGCTGGCTACCTCATTCTGTTTAGCGGCTAATTGCTAACAGTGCTTTTGAGTGTCTTGTTAAGGACTTTTATTTTGACATGACCAATGTTTTCCTGCTCTGCCTCCAAATATTGTGCTTAAATATTTTCCTAAATTATTTTTACAGGGAGACGACAGTGATTACCAATCTGTTGGCCCAATTGCAGGCATGGAGAGGCAAGAGCTGAATTACGCCGCCCTAGAGTTTCTCCATGGACGACACCGGGAGGGAGGCTTCAGGAGGGCTGATGGTGACGGCAGCGACTACACTGAAATTAAGGCCAAATGAACCGCGATTCTTCCCTGATGCCTCGGCCAAACGGGACACGGTGGCCACTAGTGCCCAATAATTCCACAAATTTCCTATTTCACCCATATTAAATATGGCCTTTTCAAGGGACAACTATCTTGAACAGTTAGCGGACAATGAGTCTGAGGTTGTTTTAGATTGCATTCTCTTATGTCTCCAAGGTTCTGGGAATGATATGTTCCCATATCAGTAAAAGATACTGTATAATAGATTTTCTTTATATATTTATTAATGTTTTTGGTTATTTATACCCATTCTTGACTGTAACCATACCAGATATTTTGTCTCTCAATCAGATATGAGAGGTTTTATTAATCTCCTGGTTTAAAAGACAACACTTTCCAAAAGGAACAGTTACAGTAGAGCTTATAGTTTGAAGCAAGCTTATGGGAAATGGTATGGTTTGCAGGTGAGTCTCAGTCACTAGTGGTCCTTCTCACTGTGTCCGCTGTAAGTCGAAGCATCAGGGAACGAGGTGCAATGTGCGCCTCGACATAATGTATAAGCACTATCCCAACTCTGGGTTTGTCTGGGAGGACTAACACTCTCTTAAATACAGCGGTTGTTTCAGTCTTTTTCTGAGTGTACCAGTCTACATGCACATTTCAATATTCATCCGCTGATACTTTTATCACATACCCAGAAGTGATTGTTAAAGGAATAGTTCACCCCAAAAAATGAAAATTCAGCAAACTCACCCTCATTTTGTTCCAACTGCATGTCGCAAGAATCTTTATTTAGTTATTTTATTACAACAATAGCTCATGGTGACCACATCTGTTAAGTATAAAAAAAAGACCAAAAACATAATAAAAGTACCATGAAAAACCTTGTGTTCTATATTCCAAGAGTTCTAAAGCCTTTGTTGACATCAGTAATGGCAAAACATCTGAATGTGATGCATTTTTTTGTTTTTTAATTCCAGACTCAAAATTTTAAATATTGAGTCGTACAGACTACTTTTGTGGTGTTGTTATGGTTTTGTTCTTTTTAGTGTTGATTTGTTCTATATGGGTTTGGAACAAAATGAGGGTGAGTAAATAACACAATTTTCAGTTTTGGGTGACATCCTTATTGTTGGCTTAAACGGGACAGTTCACCCAAACATGGAAAACATTTGTCATCATTTACCCTGTAGTTCCAAACCTGCATGGTTTTCTTTCTTCTGTGGAACATAAAAGAAGATATTTTGTTAAACAAACAGTTGCTGGCTATCCATTGACTTCCATAGCACAGAAAAAACACTATGGAAGTCAATGGCTACCGTCAGCTAAAATATCTTTTACTATGTTCAGCAGAAGAAAGAAACTCATACAGGTTTGGAACAACGTGAGGGTGAGTAAATAATGACAAAATGATCATTTTTGTGTGAGCTGTTCCTTTAAATTGATACTGTTTTTTACTTTTAATTAATACTGTATCTTCATTTATTTGTATTTGTGAATGAAAACAGGCCAGTAACTGGATTCAAAACTGGTTTATTGAATGGTTGCTGGATTTTGTTTGTCCCAACGACTTTGTACCCTTTTATTCAGACATATATTTGTTTTAAATATGTTCCAAATACATTGAGGAGCAAAATCACCCTGATAATAATTCAGCCAATCTGATAGGATGTAGTATATGATAATGCCTGATGGTCATCCCTGCCCCGGTACACACTGCAATCCAATATGTTTAAGCTGATTTGATAGAAACAGAAAGTCGTATTAAATAATGGATTGTTGTAGCTCATCCTTTGAAACTGAATAAGAAATAACCACCGTTTGGAACATATAGGAGGGTATCACTTTACCTAAGGTGCTTGAAATAAAAGTAATGTTTTATGTAATCATGTAATCCTCTGGTAAGGTTGTGTCGATAGATGTTTGTTAGATGGTGAGTATATGCGATTAGCCCTTGAAATGCAATTTGACTAACAGATTAATGAGTCCTTATGATATTAAATTAATTGCATCTTACATTTATAAAGCATTCAAGGCACCTTGGTAGGATACCAACGTATGTAAATACTCTGCATGATATATAGTTCTGTGTTGTGAACCTTTGACCACACAACAAGAACATACATTGTGCAACAATGGTGTATATTTTGCAGGAAGTCACACAAAAAATGACATTATATGTGCAATTAGTAACACAGACGGTCCATGTTTGAAGATATATACACAGATATTTATTTGTAAGCAAACAGATTCGGGGGCGCATTTGTAGGTCAAACCTAATTTTTCACTTTGAGTGTTGTAAAGAATATTTGTATGTATCTGACTGTGTGATGGCAATAATAATGAACAAAGTAATGTTGTTTCCTTATTGACATAATAATGCAGAACAGAAAACCTCCAATCGTTATTTAAATAATAATTTACATGATGTTCTTTGCTTGCTTTCTATTTGTTTAATAAAAGTCTCCAGCCTCAAAGGACGCCAGTCTTCTTTAAAAGTGAAACAACAAATAAAGTAAACAATGATAAACAGGTATTGTTTATTTCTACATGTTCTTGGAGAAACTGCTTTTCCAGAAGATTTATTGGAATAAAGATAAAACATATTTTCATAAAAATAATCTGTGTGCATTATAATGCAAGTTGATAGATCCCTCCAAATTAAAGGGTTAATTCAACCAAAAATGAAAATTATCCCATGATTTACTCACCCTCAAGGTATCCTTGGTGCATATGACTTTCTTATTTCAGACGAATCCAATCGAAGTTACGTTAAAAATTGTCCTGGCTCTTCCAAGCTTTGTAATGGCAGTGGGTGGGTGTTTTCGTTTAACAGTCCAAAAATAAGTAGCTTCCATCCATAATAAACAGTGCCAAAAAAAGGCCTCCTGTAGCGAATAGAAGCGTTTTTGTAAGAAAAATATCCATAATATATTAGAAACAGTTTTCTCTAACTTCTGCTAACTGTCGTACACACAAGCCGTTCCGGGTGGATGACGTAGGATGTATGCTTAGCAATATGCTAGTCTCGTGAGAACGAACGTTTGTTTACAGAGCAAAGGAAGCAAAGTTTCCTTACTTTAGCAAAGGAAAACCAGTCTCCTCTTGGTTTATATCGAAAACCAACACAATTTTTCTTTACTAATCCTCGTTTTGTATATCTAATTTGTGACCAGCGTTTTGTATTGCTCTCTCCTCCGTGCTTCCGTGTTTGTCACTTCTTACCGGCACATGCGCTATACATACGTCTTATGTCATCCGTCCAGAACTGCTTGTGTGTATGACAGTTAGCGGTAGTTTGAGAAAACTGTTTCTAATGTTTTAAATATGGATATTTATCTTACAAAAACACATCTATTCGCTACAAGAGGCCTTTATTCACCCCCCAGAGACACGTGTGGCACTGTTTATTATGGATGGATGTGCTTTATTGGACTTCTTTTGGACTGTTGAATGAAAACACCCACCTGCTGCCATTATAAAGCTTGAAAGAGCCAGGACATTAATCTCCGATTGGATACGTCTGAATAAAGAAAGTCATATACACCTAGGATGCCTTGAGGGTGAGTAAATCATGGGTTAATTTTCATTTTTGGGTGAACTAACACTTTAAAGCTTCAGAAACCACGCAAAATGTACACGAAGGTAATCCATATGGCGGCTGTTGAAGCATCTTCTAAAGCAAAACTAGTTTTTAAATTATAAACCATCGCTTCCGGTCAACTGTCATATACGTGAATGCGCTTGACGAACAAACAGGGTCCGATCACTTTTCGTGTGAATTTCACAAGGCACATACATCATGCTTCACAAGCTTGTAAAGCATGATGTATGTGCCTTGTACACATATATGCAAACTGTTTGTGTTCAACTGAAGAAAGTCATGCATCTGGGATATCATGAGGAGTAAACGATGAGAGAATTATGTTTCTTTGCTTAGAGTATGGCTTTAACATGAGCAAAAATAGAGACCAAAAGATAGGTAATAAAAAACTGTAATGTGCTGATCAAAACACTAAGACCTCTCTCACGACTTTTTGATAGTCTCGTACACCGATTCCTCTCTCTTCATTGCAGTCATGTAGACATGGTCGTCATCTTTTGGTTTCATATATTTTTCTCTCCTCCTGTCAAAATGATAATGGTAAAATGTGTGGAATTGCTGACTAACAAACATTTAAACTAAACGGCCAGCCAACATCTGTTTCCTGAATTTACGAAGTTCTTACCGTACAACGACAACAATCAAACAGGAAGCAAAGATGACATTTAGAACAAATGAAAGGGTAAATAATATCCAAAGGGTCGACAAACGGCAACTTATTTCTAAAAAATGACAAAAAGAAAATAGAGAACCATTAAGATTTTCTGAATGGAAATGTTTTGGATGATTTGTATAAAATAGACATGATGATTGCCTCCTGCTTACCTTGGGGTTTTTCTCCATGACTGTGCACTTGGATTTCCATCTTTGTCATACCAATGCGATTCTCACTGACACATTCAACAGTAGCATTGACTTTACTAAAACCAGGAATGGAGATGTTGCTAATGCTGCTGATGTTCTCTGTTGAAACAGCACTGAAGTATTTAGTGGTACCGTTCAATATTGGCCAGGATATCTGGGGTAACGGTACACCACTGCTGACACACATGCAGCTCAGTTCATCACCCCACACGAAACAACAGGAGCTGTTCAGGATTATTGGGGCATCTGAAATGAAATTATGATGAATTATGGAATTATGGCTTTGCTAATAATTGCTATTAGGGCAGTTTTGTCCATAACAATCTTGTGATGTGTTACACTGTAAGTGAAATGATACATACATCTTACTTTGAGGATGACAGTACATTCAGTCTGGATGTTTTCAATGAGCTGCTTTGTGATGTTGTTACACTGGGTGAGTTCTTAAAACACAATGATTTATTGAAATCAGAATTTCTAGAATTAAACATTCTATTATTCTATCATTTTAAATGGTTTTATGCACACCTAGGATTATGGACAAGTTAAAGCTGCTGTTGATGTTTGCAGCACAAAATTTGACTTATACAAACATAATGTTTAATTTCCATTGGTTATATCTACAGGTCAATAGATCTAAAATTTGGAAGTAAAATAAAGTAGCGCAGTATGACTATATAAATTTGATCAGAACTGAGTATTCAGACAGCCCATGGTATAAATTTGTGTGATTTCTATTAAAAAAGCATATATACAAACACACAACCAACCTTTTACAGTAATGTTTACTGTCTGAGGAAAGATATACACGTTTCCTTCTCCCCACTCCAGTTTTAATCTGTATTCACCATCAGATTCACCCTGAACCAAGGTTTTTTAGCAGAAAACTGCACTCTCTCAAATTGCTCAAATAATCATTACTCATGTCAAAACAAGGAACTTCAACAGATGAGTTTTGTGGATCTCCTTTGAACCAGGTTCTCCTAATGGGATCTGAGACACTTTGAGGGATCGTGAAAAAACAGAACACTCTGATGCACAAACCGGCCTCTCCAGTGACGTTGTCTTCTACTTTGATGGAGTAGATATCAGTCGAATCATCAGGGTCTGAAATGAATCAAAATATTGTAGTTATATTCAATTTTATTCACTAAACTGGAGCCTCTTCTTCATCTGAACCTTGATCTTGGCTATATTTTTCCACAACTGTATTTTCGTATTTTTCTAAGTTTCATAATACCAAAATATTCCTTTTACATTATTATTTTGTTTTCACTTATTACACCTAGTAATATTTCTTAACCTGGAAAAACAAAATAAGTAATAAATAGCTGTAAATGTCATAGAAGATAAGGCACTTGATGAGTTAAAATACAGAAATTAAAACTCACGAAAACAGTCTGTCATTTGAACGGCAGTCAAGATGAACAGCAATGTTTGTAGCATCTCTGAATAATGTAATGAGAAAGAAATCAGGTCTATTTATACTGTAGCACAATTGTCAATAATAAAAATAGACACATAACGTGAGGCATCGTTCTTATTTGACATTATTAGTTAATTATATATATATAAAAAAACTCAACTACACCTTTATTTCCAGAATTGTTAAAATGATTCCTTACCTAATACTTGAAGAGCTCAAAAGACCTGATGTGACAGCAGTTTTTCTTGCAATACGTTTGGTGCTTTTTACTTGATCTGACTGATTGTTTCATGTTTCAGAAATGGCTTATCATTATTATAGAGATATGTGAACTTGACACGCCTCCCATCATTAACAGTAAAACTAAACTAATACAGAAACCAGTACTGTTAGCAACAAAATAATTTTCCAAAAAACGAATAACATCATTATACCTTATTATTATTTTGCAATTTTGTATTATGAAGTATGATATTACATTTTTATTTTTTATTATAAATCATCCATTCATGTTTTAAGACTAGAACCAAGTAACTTGGGACCATGGTTTTTAATATAGTTTTTAATTTTGCAATTTTTTAGACATTTTATCAAACAGTCTCTTTCAATGTTGCAACAAACCAAACCAAATGGAAGAGGAATCATCCCAGTAGAAATTTTAAAGAAACTGTATTGAAACCATCAAGATTACATAAAATTATTCAAAGGAAACTCTTTTTCCAAAACACAATTAAATATACTGGGCCTTTCACTCATACATGAGCCCTGTTCAGAAGTTGTGAATAACCACAGGCTGACGTAGCAGCTGATGGCAGATCACCTCGTCTATGTACAGAGAGTTAGTCTTGACCTGGATCTCCTCCTCCAGGCTCAACTGGCGTCTTGCTAGCGCTTTCAGTTCCATCTCTGAGAGTTTATGTGCCTCGGTCAGCCTAGTGGAGAGACATAGAAGGAAAAATGTTTTTTTTGGAGACTTACTCACACACACGTTTTTTTTCTGTGAATTGTGGGGACTTTCCATAGACTTCTATTACTTTTATACTGACCAAACAATATTTTCTATCCCCTAACCCAACCCTAATCCTACCCCTTACAGGAAACCTGTTTGCATTGCTATTGCTACACTTTAGTAGTAATATCTTTATTTGTCCCTTTACAGGGCAATTTAAGCAGCTTCAACCTCACAAACATACAATGCTTACTTTCAGATAAACATCATTTACTATTTTTAATATATATTTTTTTCCCTCGTGGGGATCCTTTCCCCTACCTCTCAATGTGGTTTGCGAGCTCCTTGACCTCTTCCAGCAGTCGGATTTGAGCCGGGTCATGGCAGAGCTCAACGTTGGGCCTTTGGCTGCGAGAGGACAGTCGAGTCTGGGCCACTTTGAGTGGAGCTTCTTTCTCTGCGATTGCCACACGTAGAGACTCCAGATTTTTCTCCTGATTTGCTGTCTCTGCTAGCACCTTTAAGAGAGCACACAGACTTACCAAACTAGTCAAATTATAACCTAAAAAACTTAGAATGAAACCCTATAAAAAGATCCAGGATGTTACAGACAAGATTAAATCGAAACTGATCCTAAGTACTCAATTAAATGCTAAACATATACATTTTTGACTTTGAATTATACCGAGTATTATATGGCTAGTTACTAAGGATGCACAATAGGCTATATTATTGTCAAATATTATTAAATTATTTTAATTTAGCCATGATCTAACACTCACTCAAAATTAATCTTCAATATTTAAAGATGAAATAATATTTAATATAAAATAGATAAAAATATTTACTATTTAATAAAATTGTTAATTATAATTTTAACAAATCTCAAAATAAATATGTTTTTCATAATATATATTATAATGTTGCTGTGCCTTAATTCACTTGTAGAAATGATTTTACACTACAAGTGCAACTGACCTCATTGAGCTGGTTCTCAAGCTGTGTTTTGGCAGTTTTGGTCTCCTCTATGCGCAGCTCAAAAGCCCTTCCCGTGGCCTCGTACTGTCTGCGCATGTCTGCAGCCGTCTGCTCGAGCAGGCTGTCCACAAGAGCTCTCAGAGAAAGAGAGTTGTTCTTCTCCTTCTCGGCTTTGCTAATGTTTAAGATGCAGAGGCTCTCCCACTCCTCAGGAGTCACTGCAGTTCTGGAAATAGTAAAAGAACATATGTTTATATATATATATATACTGAAGAAAAAGATGGAAAACCTTCTCTTAACATCTAAGTATCATAGACACTTTTCTTACCCAACACTGCTAAAATCTGAATTCCCTCCGTTTAAACCGGGCGACGCATTAGTGAGAAGAGCACAGAAATCATCAATGCGCTCGGCCTGAAATTTGTCCTGCAGGTCCTTTTCCAGATAGTATTTCACTGAACGAATGAGCCTGAAAAACACACGAAAAATGTGCAAAGTAAAATTCATTTTTGAGCAAATTAATGTGTATATAACAAGCATTTTTATTAAATAACACAATATAGCAATAATGCAAAGGTTTAGTGCCATATTTTAACTTGTCAGTTTCTCATCAAAGTCATTGTTTTATTAAATAATTGTTTATTATTGAATTATTATTATAATCATAATTTAATAATTTATTTTATTAATATTTTTTTTTCTTTTTTCTCCAGGTTTGACTGATGCTTCCACATGAAACATCAAGAAGAATTTGATTCTTTATGATTTGACCCCCTTAAGTTAGTCTCTGGATTCCCAAATGAGTCTTATCACTGTCCCACCAACCTGATCTGCTCATTGATCTGCTCCAGTGTTCTCTGAAGCAGGACCATCACTCCTTCAATCACCTCCTTCTCCTTCAGCAGCTCCTCTTCCACCTCATCATGCACAAGGTCAATCGCCACCCGCTTCTGTCTGCGGCACAGACATAGTTCAGTAGTTCAAAAGGATGACATTTATTTGAAATGTAAAAGTCTTTGCTGTCACTTTTGATTTATTTGGTTGTGTAGGTCAAGTAAAACTCTTGATTTTAGTGTTGTCTTCTACTGGTTGTGCTCTACAGTGAGAAGTACTGTACCTCTCAATCAGACACTGCAAAGTCACTTGGAAAGGCTCAGAGCAGCTTTCTAAGGCTCTTTCCACACGGCTCTTATAAATGATGAGGGTCTCAATCTCCTGCACCATCTCCTCAAACTTCTGGTCCAGTTCCTGCCTCCAGAATTTGATGTCCTGGATTCTCTGCTCTGAAGAGGAGATGCAAGACTCGTGGGAAAATAAGTAAGGCCAGAATTGTTTACACACTATTAAAGAAACATCTGAAATAACTTCCTCTTATCATTTCTATCACTTATCTTTAGAAGGTCAAGTATCATCTTGAACTTCCTGTCTTCCTGCACCTCTAATGCAAGGCCATTAACCCTCTTTGCATCCTGTCACATGTGTTTGGTGTATTGCATACCCAGCTTCTTTTGTGCATCCTGTTGCATGTGTTTGGTAGATTTGTCACTCTCCTCTATGAGTCTTTGACACTCCGCTGTCAGTCTCTGTGAGAGTGATCGCTCTGCCTCCGAGCTCCTGAAATGCACCTGGTTTGCATGTTTCCACTCAGGTGGCAGAAACTTATCAGGGGGTCCCATCAGCCGAGACATTTCTTTCTAATGAGAAAAAGTCATTCTATGGTTAAAGTCATTGTTTTATGATTACTATATAATTAACCAACACTGTAAATAATTATAACAACTGAATTAAAGCCATACAGTTGGCAAAAACAGCTGTCATTAAATTATAATACATAAAAGAGCAAAATACTGATAATTTAGATATAACTGTGAGGATTTCAGTTAGGCCCCAACTGTTGTTAACCCTACTGTTTTGCTCATCAACTCTTGTCTTAAATAATCCATTCAGCGTTTTTTTTAACTAAATAAACATTAAATCATTAGGATTAAAACATTAAACGTAAATAAAGTGTATTACCTGTCAGATATAAATGCCTGTGTACTGCAATTCAATAAAACACGACTGCTGACAATCTGCCGGCGAGTAAACACTGTTACTATGGCAACGAGACGTTCTAACGCTAGAGGGCGGCAGACCACATTTATTTTTCATGATTGAAATCGAGCCTCAAAAAAATTAAGATAAAAATATTTTAAACAAAGTAAAAATCTTTTTAAAAATTACATACATTTAGTAATAATTTATAAACATGAACTCTATTTATCAGCCTTGTTGTCATTATTATTAGTAGTTAATTAGTATTTTGCTATGGGGATAATCAATAAAATTATTAAAACTTTTCATTTTTTTATTTAAATAACATTTATTTCATGTCATCAGTAAGCATTTGCAGTTGTTTAGAAAATAAAAATCTCTTCATTTACAGAGAAATTTTGTTTCTTAGTCTTTTACCTTTTATACATTATAATTTGATACAAATACATTCTATTTATACATTGGCATTAGCCTAGCATTATAACAAAAACACTTTCTTAAGCCAAAAGAGGGCATATTTGTTTTGACAAATATGTTTAAGCATATAGTCTGCTTATACGTAAATTGAAAGTAATATCAAACTGTACTGACCACAAAAATACACTTGGTCATTTCAGTTATTCACACTCAATTTCAGTGAGACACAAATATTATAATACCACTTCAGCATGAGTTATAGACATAAATAGATCCACAAAGTAAACATGTGCCATAAAAGTACTCAATTAAATTGTGCAAATGCAGCTTGACAGTGTAACAGTCTGCATAAGTTTGAACAGAATGAGAAAACAAGGACAACAGTAGCAGTATCCATAAACACTCAAATTCTGAAATACAGTAGACTAATAAAACATTGTTTATAAAAAATGTTACAAGATAAATGTATACTAAATGTTTTGAGAGAATGTGGTAATAGTAAGACTGAGGTGTGAATTTATTCATTAAATAATAATTAATTAAATAAAATAGATGGTATGCTTTTCTTAATTTGTAACAACCTTTTTAGAATCGATTTCAATAATTACAGTGCAAATTTAAATGTGCTTACTTAAGATACCACAATCTATTTGGGACTGGTCCCATCAACTGGCTGCGATTTAAAATATACTGGCTGTAATTTATAATATTTCTTGGATAAAAAAACAAAAACACACTGTATCACATACCATTAAACCTTCAAATCAATTTTGGATTAAAATTGCACTTGCTTGAATGAATTAGCAGGTATGTTTGGTTAGACATCTGAGCTGCATATGACAGCATATAAACCAACATGCACTTTAAACCTGGTCTTAACTGGCTACTGTTTCATCTAGTCCGTTGATATTTTCAGGCAATAAACCCTCTTCAATCGCCGCTCTGGATTCCTGCACCTTTAAATCAATTGAAAAACAATAAAAAACCTTTCAAAAGCCATAATAGTGATATATATATATAAAAAAATACTGTATATATATATCTCTCTCTCCATACATATATACGCACAGTATATTATGATGTACGCATGAAACATAGAAGTAAAATATTACTCACCTTAAAAGGTTGACTAATACCCACAATGCACTGCAAGTTGCTGCTGTAATAGCACAGCACACATTCTCCCCCAAGAACAGGAATTTCATCTTTGTTCACATAAACCTGTGATCAGAGAAAATATAATTTACTACTTAGCTGCTTATGTGACAAAACAAATTATTCGACAGTTTTTAAAGAAACATAGATAGCAAATGTTGCATACTTGAAAGAGCTCATCAGTGAAAAACACCTGGTCATCCTTCACCCAGGTGTACGTGATATAGTCTGAAACACTTTTAAAACCAACCTGTGAAGTGACAAGCACATGGTCTATATTAACAACACCCTGGATAACATTAGTTCACACTACAGTATTCTAGTATCACTACTGTAACCATACACGATTATATAGTTAGTTTTGTTTTATTATTTTCTGTCTGTGACCTTATCAGAACAGACCACATTTTGGGAACCTCTCTAACCTTATATAAACCGATCCAGTCCCAGGCACTGGAGGGAAAGGACTGGAGAAGGCTGTAGGTTATGAGAGCATCAAAGTCGGCACTCCATTCTCCCTCAGCACACACCTGCACCAATGGCGTCTCGTACATCTTTCTCAGCTGGTGTCAGAGAAACAAATAGTCATTCTTGTAGTATTTTATAGAACAATAATGACTATTATGTTAGCCAAACTCCTCCCCACCTCCAAGCGGAAGATGCCAATGACGGGCTTATGGTCGCTGATGCCGTACTCCATTTTACTTGTGTAATACTCCTGGCTCAGTTTTAGAGGGAACTCGTCTTTATGTTGCTCCTCCAGTTGTTTCTTTGGATCCTCTTGATTTTGACCGTCTTCATTAGCGTCCTCTGTCGGCGAGGAGTTGGGCTTCACTCTCCAGAGAATCCTGTCACACCACGCAGGCTTGCGTTTCTTACCACTAGCCAATCACAGAGAGGAAAACGGTTAAATCAGTTAAAAAATACAATAAAGTTAGTTTGTTTGAAGCTCTTTTCCAGAATTGTACTGCTTTCAATCGAAAGAACATTAGCATGTCTTTCTGTATGGCCATCATTCATTTTGTGAAAATGAATTCATGTGACATGCTTTTTATAACTAAGAAAATCATGTTTATGTCCCAAACTCCTCACACCAAATACACTAAGGACAGACAAGTGGCATATAGGTCTCTCTGTACATGTACAAATTGTTCTAAAACAGTGCTTTTCAAACCAAGGTAATCTAAGGGATTTTAGGGGGGCTGAAGAAAATTGAGGGAAAATTAATATTTTATGAAACATTTTAATGTTGTTTGTTTGAAACAATATTTGTTGCAAAAAGCGTTATTCAAATAAATTTCAATTGAACTGAAAATATTTCTCAAATATTCCAATAATAGAAAACTAAATTATTAAAAAAATCTAAAGAAATAATCACATTAAAATTTGATACAAAGTAAATTTTATATTTTTAAAACTCGTTTTGGGTTTGTAATGACATTAAATATATATGGGTAGTTGACAAATAAAAATTGGACTGTGTCCTATCGTGTGACATAGCAAAAATGTAGAAAAAAAAACTTAACATTCAAATAACATGAGAAAATGTATCTTCATTCTTAGAGTTACAAATAGCATGAGAGAGGTTTATCTTCAATGTTAGAGGTTTAAAACAAACAAAAAAAATCCGTCACACCATAGGACACACTGATACATCAACTACCCATATACACACTACTTCAAAAGTGTGGGGTCAGTAAATAATTATTTTAAAGACATTAATACTTTTAATCAGAAAGGATGAATTAATTCAACTGATCAGGAAAGACATTTAATTTGCATTAATCAAGAATGCTGAAAAAATGCATCATGATTTCCATAACTGTTTACAACATTGATAATAATAAGAATTGTTTCTTGTGTACCAAATCAGCATATTCTAATGATTCCTGAAGAATTGTGAGACACTGAAGACTGGAGTAATGATGCTGAAAATTCAGCTTTGCATCACAGGAAGTACATTTGAAAATATATTCAAATAGAAAACAGTTACTTGAAATTGTAATATTTCACAATTACTGTTTATACTGTGTTTTAGATCAAATAAATGGATACTTGGTGAGCAAAAGTGATTAAAATAATAATAATAATAATATTACAGACCACAAAGTTTTGAACGGTAGTGGCCTTTTTATATTTTCGTCAACTAAAAGGCTAAATATTTTAGGAAGTTGGCCCCTCTACAAGAGGATCATTATATTTTGTAGGTCCCTGTGTTTTAAAAGTTTGAAAACACTGCACTAAAAATATAAGGAGTTTATGTGAGTTCATTCACGCTGCATCTACTTATGGACACCATAAATACATCCTGTAGGTCAAAAAGCATTTTCACTAAGCGGGCCGAGTCATCCACATGCTTTATAACCATGTGTTGCAAAGATCTGAACCGCTACTAGAACTGACAGCATAGAAAAACAGATAATTAATACTTAAACATCTAAACTCTTTGCAACACACAACAACAACTATATCCAAACAGACTGGATCTATAAGGATGTTATTAATGGATTATTTATGGTGCTTCATAGATGAATTGGTGTTACAGGACGGGAGAGCGGCACACAATTTCAAATCCGCCTGGCGGAAGTGCTACAAACAGGGAAAGGAATGCTGGTGGAATGCTAGACAAGCAGGGTAGGAAGGTTCAAGTTTAGGAAGCACATGGGAATTTTAAAGCTTACTTAAAACCAAACCATGTCTTCTGTACCCTGCAGGGGTGAAAAAGAGCACGTGTGAACATCTGACAGTTAAAAACAGCCCTGAAGGAGGAGCTGCGGGAGATTCAGGATATTATGGTGATTTCTATTGCTATTCAGGAAATGTACTGGAATTAAAGTCAACATGAAATCCGTTTTAATTCCTCAATAGAAAAATATGTATGAGTGAAAAAAAAGTTAAGCAGGACTTGATTTTATCCATCAGGAATTGGCTGTGTTGTGAAAAGTGGTATTTTATTTTCTTATTAAAAATAAGGCAAAAATGAATAGAATTTCAAAGGCATTACATTTAAATGAAAGATTTTTTTTGGAATAATGTGCAACAATTAAATCATTCACAATAAGACCATGAATGTGCAATAAAAAAATTATTATTGACTTTAAAACCAATGACTACAAAATACAGCAGGATGTACTGTAATAAGTTGAGTCATTTACCTTGTGTCATAGTTATCCGAGTTCAAATCAAATTTATAGGTGGGCTGAAAGTCTAGAGGCCCCTCTTCAAACTTCTGCAAAGTAGCTTCCTTCTGCTTCATCATGGTGAGCTGGTGAGATATTGACATGCACAGACACAAACTAACATTATTGCATAAATTAAGTGAGTTACTAATTCTGGATTGGCAAATATATGATTCATATGTTAGTATATTTTTCTACATCTATTGATCAGTACCTGATCTTTAGGCAAAAGAAGATTATAACGCTGGCTGGTGATGCAGTTCCTTAAAAAGAGCATCCCGTGATCCTCAATACGAAAATTCAAATCCCCAAACCAGAGCACCACCCTAGAATTCATATGCGATAAAGAGCAATGCAGATAATTGATAAGGAATAAAGAACACAATCAGACAAATTAAATCATTCACAGAAGACTGTTATGTGGTTATTAATCATGACCGGGACTGACTTGTGATCCAAAATGCGTGGCGTGTTTTTGGTGTCAAAGGTCTGAGCATCTAGAATATACTCGAACTCATCCACCCGCTGAGAGGCGTAGTTCATGTGGGCGGTCAGGTGACAGTTCAGGAAGCAGAGCATGTGACCGTAGAAAGACAGACGGATGGACACTCCTCCTTTATTACCCTTTAATTTTAAGAAAAGAAAGATGAATTTTCCTGCACAGCAAATGTTTGTTAAATTTTAATAAGGTTTATCAAAAGTTGCTCTCAAAACTATAGCTAACTTGCAATGCCATGCTCTTACCCAGTAGCCATAGAGTCCTGTGCGGGTGTAAGTGACCTGAATGTCTCTGATAAAGGGGACGTGCTCCAGCTTGGAAAAGAAAAGCAAGAGTAGTCCCTGCATCCGTATGGAGGACACCTGAATGAGCCACAATAAATACATTTACATAATTAAATTAAATTAAATATATAAATTATAACAAATTTAATAAATAAATTTAATTGTAATTATTCACTATAAGTTCATGGTAAAACTTTATTTTAAGGACCAATATTCACTATTAACTAGTTGCTTATTAGCATGCATATTGCTAGCATATTAGCTGTTTATTAGTATTTATAAAGCAAATATGCCTTATTGCATACATATTTTAATCCCTTATCCCACCTCATACCTAAATTAAAATACCTTACTAATTATTATAACAGAAAATTAGTTGTTTATTGTGGAAAAAGTCAAAGTTAATAGTTAGTTAATAGTGAGAATTGGTCCCTAAACTAAAGTGTAACCAAGTTCATTATACCACATTCATTATTAATTCATTATAGGTTCATTATGTCAAATGTAGCAATGTAATGAAATTGATTATAAGTAATTTAATGCAAAAAAGTATTTAAACAATTTATTCCCACTTAAAAAGAAGGACCTGTAATTTTCATATTCACTATTGAGAACAAAATAGAAAAAATTCCAGAAAATCACATTGTAGGATTTTTAAAGAATTATTTGCAAATTATGGTGGAAAATAAGTATTTGTCAATAACAAAATTTCATCTCAATACTTTGTTATATACCCTTTGTTGGCAATGACAGAGGTCAAACGTTTTCTGTAGTCTTCACAGGTTTTCACAAACTGTTGCTGGTATTTTGGCCCATTCCTCCTGCAGATCTCCTTAGAGCAGTATGTTTTGGGGCTGTCGCTGGGCAACACGGACTTTCAACTCCCTCCAAAGATTTTTATGGGGTTGAGATCTGGAACTGGCAGGCCATCCAGGACCTTGAAATGCTTCTTACGAAGCCACTCCTTCGTTGCCCGGGCGGTGTGTTTGGGATCATTGCATGCTGAAAGACCCAGCCACGTTTCATCTTCAATGCCCTTGCTGATGGAAGGAGTTTTCATCAAAATCCATGATACATGGCCCCATTCATTCTTTCCTTTCCGGATCAGTCGTCCTGGTCCCTGCAGAAAAACAGCCCCAAAGCATGATGTTTACCCCCATGCTCACAAATGGTGTTCTGGATGCAACTCAGCATTCTTTCTCCTCCAAACACGACAACTTGAGTTTTTACAAAAAGTTATATTTTGGTTTCATTGACCATATAACTCTCCCAATCCTCTTCTGGATCATCCAAAGCTCTCTAGCAAATTCAGACGGGCCTGGACATGTACTGGCTTAAGCAGGGGGACACGTTGCACTGCAGGATTTGAGTCCCTGGCGGCGCAGTGTGTTACTGATGGTAGCCTTTGTTACTTTGGTCCCAGCTCTCTGCAGGTATTCATAGGTCCCCCCGTGTGGTTCTGGGATTTTTGCTCACAGTTCTTGTGATCATTTTGACCCCACGGGGTAATCTTGCGTGGAGCCCCAGTCGAGGGAGATTATCAGTGGTCTTGTATGTCTTCATTTTCTAATAATTGCTCCCAAGTTGATTTCTCACACCAAGTGCTTACCTATTGCAGATTCAGTCTTCCCAGCCTGGTCAGGTCTTAATTTTGTTTCTGGTGTCCTTTGACAGCTCTTTGGTCTTGGCCATAGTGGAGTTTGGAGTGTGACTGTTTGAGGTTTGGACAGGTGTCTTTTTATGATACGAGTTCAAACAGATGCCATTAATACAGGTACGGTGGAGGACAGAGGAGCCTCTTAAAGAAGAATTACAGGTCTGTGAGAGCCAGAAATCTTGCTTGTTTGTAGGTGACCAAATACTTATTTTACCGAGGAATTTACCAATTAAATCATTAAAAATCCTACAATGTGATTTTCTGATTATTTTTTCTTATTTTGTCTCTCAATTGAGGTATACCTATGATGAAAATACAGGCCTCTCTCATCTTTTTAAGTGGGAGAACTTGCACAATTGGTGGCTGATAAATACTTTTTTGCCCCACTGTAAGTATGTAATTAAAGTATCTATATCTATATATATATATATATATATATATATATATATATATATATATATATATATATAAGCAATGTAATTATATAATTAACATATATTTAAATGATGTTATTAAAAATATACATTTTAATATATTATAAATATAAAATATTAATAAAAATTAAATTTGTAAACTTCATCATTAAGTAAAAAAAAAAAAAAATCCCATTCATGTATACCTGTCAGAGCTGCTCTATAAATCACTGACTAAGAAATCAATGGTATACTCCACTGGTTCATAGCGAATCTCATAATTAGTATGATAATGAGCAAAAGCATGCTTATATGAGTCAGCTAGAATCAGCACCTTGATATAACCCAATGGAGCCAGCGTGTTCATGAAGAGGTGACTCCAGGAGTCCTCGAAGGCCAAATCTGTGACAAACTTGAGAGGAGCAGCCTTCACCTCCTGAAGCCTGAACAAAAGCAGCATCACAGATGTTAAGGACACTCAGACCACATACTTCTGAGGTAAGATAACTGTCATTATTTACTTTATGGTCTGTCTCTCGATTCAAATACTGAAACTCACCCGATCACATAGAGGTCGGGTTTCTTCGGGGAGCTGAGCTGAAGCAGAGAGTTCACATCTTCAGGAGGCTCGGCTGTGGCCACATTCCACGTGCCGACGTACAGCCTGTGGGTAAAAGAAAGAAAGACTCAGTTCAATAAAATAATAGTTCTGCTCGTGTAACTCCTGTCCTTACATAACTGCTCAGATTAACAATAACACCAATTCAAGAAATTCTAAGCATATCACACTGCAGCTTACCATCTTAAACAGCTCAATCCATTTAAGAACCGTTTTTAAGAACCACAGGCTAACATTTAAGGTTTAAAATGTGTCATCCCCTGAAGATCACTAACTCAAATACACTAAAGCTTTAATATCTCTGTAAGAACAGACAGAAAGGTGCACAGTCGCCATGAAACCAAGCTAGACACCTGCAGTCAGGTTTAGATCTGCCAGACTTGACAACAAGAGAAGTGAAAAACAAAACCTGAACTGGTCTTTCTTAGGTCGGCCCGCAATCTGCCTGCAGACGAGAAAAGCCTCATCTAATGTTTTAGCCACCTGGGCATGGAGGTTCTCGTCAGGGTCCAGATCGTCCACGCAGGTCATGAGCATAGCCAGACGCTGTCGCACATACAGACGGCTGCTGGTGGACTCTGTGCCGGTGCTGGCCACGCTGTCAGAGCGCGATCGCAGGGTTTCACTAAAATATTCAGAGATTTCCTCCATGCTGAGCGACAGTGGCTGGTCACGTGAAAAAAATGCACCTGAGTGTTATTGCGCGTCTTGATAGATATTTCGTCTTGAGTTCCAGGGAAGCAAAGCCAATTGTTCCAATAATTAATAATGCAGTAAAGTGTGTGATATAGGGTGTAGGGGGAGTAAAAGGAGGCTGTAGTGTAGGTGGACTTTTAGATTTAAAGATTAAAACCCTAATCTGGTTTAACAAGGGCCTACGTGACCCACCCAACACAATCAATCTAAACTATAAATGTGTCCCTCAATATGCCATTTACACAATAAACTGGATTAGCTGTTAGAAATAAATGGCTAGTTATTTCTATTTCTCTGACTTATTCCTGATATTTTCACGATATGAATTATATTTGTTTATTTGATCATATATTTATTATTTTATATAATTATATAGTATGTGACAATACATCTTGAATAAATATATACAGTTGTGCTCATAAGTTTACATACCCCTTGCAGAATGTGCAAAATGTTAATAACTGAAACAAAATAAAAGGGATCATGAAAATTGCATGCTATTTTTATTTAGTACTGTCCCGAATAAGCGATTTCACATAACATATGTTTACATATACTCCACAAGACAAAATAATGACCCCATTCAAAAGTTTACATACCCTTGAATCTTAATACTATGTGTAATTTCCTGGATGATCCACGTTTTTATATTTTGTGATAGTTGTTCATGAGTCCCTTGTTGGTCCTGAGCAGTTCTGCCTGCTGTTCTTCAGAAAAATCCTCCAGCTCCTGCACATTCTTTGCTTTTCCAGCATCTTCTGCATTTTTGATCCCTTTCCAAAAGTGACTGTATGATTTTGAGATCCATATTTTCACACCGAGGACAACTGAGGGACTCATACACAACTATTACAAAAGGTGAAAACGTACTGATGCTCAAGAAGGCAACACGGTGCATTAAGAGCCGGGGGATGTAAACTTTTGAACAGGATGATGATGTGTAAATTCTTCTCATTTTGTTTAACGATCATATATTTTCATTTTGTACTGAACTTCAGAAGACAAAATGAGTACAATTTACCCTGATCATCCAATTTAAAAAGTTTACACCCCCCGTCTCTTAATGCACTGTGTGGCCTTCTTGAGCATCAGTACATGTTTTCACCTTTTGTAATAGTTATGCCCTCAATTGTCCTTAGTGTTAAAAGATGGATTTCAAAATCATACAGTCAATGTTGGAAAGGGATCAAATATACAGAAGATGCTGGAAAAGCAAAGAATGTGCCGGAGCTGGAGGATTTTTCTGAAGAACAGCAGGCAGTTGAACTGCTCAGGACCAACAAGGGACTCATGAACAACTATCACAAAATATAAAAACAGTCGTGGATCATCCAGGAAATGACACATAGTATTAAGATTCAAGGGTATGTAAACTTTCATGATCCCTCTTATTTTGTTTCCATTATTAACATTTTGCACATTCTGCAAGGGGTATGCAAACTTATGAGCACAACTGTATACACACACAAAACCGTTTTAAAAATTATAGTTTGTGATAAATAAACATTCTTGCATCAAGGTAAGTATAGAAAGTATATATTTTTACTGTATAGTTAGGAAACTAAAGGCCAAAATATGGAACCGTAAAACAGTTTGGTTTTCCATAAACACCCGAAATCCCCCACATGAACAGAAACCTGTTGTAAAACCACAGATTGTTAAGAAAGCTAATCCCAATGTGCTTATCCCTGCTTCATGCGTTCACCATTTCAGCAAACAAGAGACTAAACTGTTCACCTTCAAGAATTCTGGATGTTGAAACAGAAAAAGTGCTTTAGGTCTTTAATCGTCAACCTTGTGACAAACTTACAACACATGTTTGTGCTCCATGAGAAGAAAATCTGAATGCATAATTGTATAGCAATTGACATGATGACAGAATATGTTAAAATCTTAGTTTTGCTTCAAAATGTTTGATGGAAATCCATCCAATAATGGTTGTAGGATTAAACCCCAAATGGAGTGATTCTTGATCACTATTGTGGCTTGTACAAGCCACTTGCAATAGTAAAATACAATATCAATCATTTAGAATAAGAAAGCATATGCTAAATGAAGAATAAGATGGGATATTTACCCAAATGTGTCCATCTTGCTGTCTTTCCGCTCCAGACTGACAGAATTCAAAGCCTGTGACAAATCGTCCTCCATCCTCTCCATCCTGTCAAACATACGAGCACATGCTCTTCTCAGGAACCAATCAATATTCATCGTACTAAAACCACTGATATTCTCTTTCAAAGCACAGAATCGGTGCTGTTAATGCGTGTAAGACAAGTCATAATGTATATAATAACAAAAATACAAATTAAGTATAGAGTATGACGTCAGGATTATAATCAGTGTCAAAATGTTACATGAAATACTCTCAGTACAGATTAAGGCAACACTTCTCATATCACAGTACATGCTGAAATGTCAAAAATGATTGAGGTATTAATGAGAAAATCTAGGATGAATATGTTTGAAACAGTATTCAAACTACCTGCTAAACCTCGTTGTCTTCGCTTCCGCAGTCTCAAAGTCTCTGTGGTGTTAAACAATTAGTGGAGACAAAAATATCCCGTAACATCACGAGCTGTGCACTGTTTACATGAGAGAGGGATTGTGAATCTACAGCAAACTTCCCTCAACAGAACATGGCTGCTGGGAACAAAATAAAAGTCCTTGGGCGCCACTCATGGGAGCTACTACAGGTTTTACTTACAAATGAAACGTTTACCACATATACAATTAAATATTTTGTACTGTGCCTTTCATTTTTTAGATTATGTATTTAGCATAATCCTATTAAAAATGCCAATTTGCAACAAAATTACACAATTTGCATTTTGTTAAGCACAATACATTAAATAATAAACATGCTTCATTCATTCATTAAATAAAATTATAAAATAATTTTAATAATTAAATATATATAATTTAATTAAAATTAATCTTAAAATAAAATAAAATACAGATACACTTTTAAAAAAACTGTTGCTCATTATTTTGTTATTTTTCGTCATTTTATTTAGTTAAAAACTATTTTGTAAACAAATATAGTTTGTCAATTATGCAGCGCCGTGTTTTTGTTTATTATTTAAAAGTTAACCATTTGTGACTGTGCTGGCAAGTCACAATGAGCAAATTTTCAAAAATGAATTATTTATATTTTCACATTCTCCATTAAAAAAGCAGACATTTACAAATTTCAGAAAAAGAGCGCGAATTCTTCAGTGTTGCCAACTTAGCAATTTTGTTGCTAGATTTAGCAACTTTTCAGACTACCCTCGCAACTTTTTTTCCAAAAAGCACCTAACAACATATTTAGCTATTTCTAAAATGTATTTGTCAACTTTTGAAAACTGACTCAAATAATAAAAAGATGTTTCTTCTTAACCAAGCAGTTATAAGCAGTGCCTAGCAGTACACATCAAATGTGAATCAAGTTGCTAGTTGCACTTGTTAAAAAATTATTGTTAATTTATGAAACACCTTAGTTGTTAGTTTATTCCTATAATTGTTAATCACTGTTGATCTTATATCAAAATCTGTCTGTCTGTCTGTCTGTCTATTTATCTAAATGCATCGTGTCATTTAAAATATGCTGGTGAAAAATTAATACAGAAAATTCCTTCATATTAACATACACTGTGCCCTATTTTATGGACTTTCCTTCGAGTGTAGCATTTAACTTACTACCAATTCACTGCTTAAAACTGTAATTGTTAATCATGTGTAGTTTTACTAGTTATTTGCAGAACACATAAAATGTAATTGATCAAAAATGTGTAACTTTTCAATAATCCAATGTTTTATTTAAAAATAAAAATATAATAAAAATGTGTTCATTTTGCTTTTACAGATAATCATATATTAAATGTTTATTTTGACAAACAAATCTAAATGAACATATTTAAAATAATATTATGAGATTTGAGTAATTTCAATGTGTATTCTACGCAATGATGCAGTTTTGCGTCATGGTTACATAATGACATCATCATCCAATGACGTCACAACGTCATTTAGCATTTTGCTTTTACTGAAAAATTTGGCAAATAGTTTACCGCGTGAACTACCAGTTTAGAAAGAGAGCCATAAGATGAAGTAGAAGCATTTAATGGTTATTTGACAACTTTTTATGACAGAAATGTTATATATGGAGTCATTTATTAATAGTTCCTAACAGAATGTGATGAGACAAGAAACGTTTTGCGTTTTCGGCGTACAAATAAATGTGTATGTGTGAATATTTTAAAATATTGTTTGCAAGTAACTTAGCCTAGTACAAAAAGTATTAGGCTACTTCCCAACTAGAATTATTCCAAGAATTTACTTCACTGTTCTATTTCTTTATACTTTATAAAATGAAATCCCCCTCCCAATGGTAAAGACATAGTTATGGCCGTGATTTAATTCAGTGTACATCTATGGCGCATAGTTCTACCTAACCTTACTTTACCAATTAGCCTATTTTTTTTAACTAGACAATGTTGTCATAAGGTCAGCAATTTGTGACCCTGGGGGCGTATTACAGAAAGATCCTAACTTTAAAATCTTATCTTATCTGTTTAGTAACCATGGTAATTTCAGTTAGGACCACATTTAGGACAAAAGCTATTACAGAACAGCATTTCCTAAGTGCGTTATACGAATTTGTGAAAAATCCTAATTTGACACATCATATCTTAAGTTAAGACCTAAGATAAGAAACTTTCTGTAATACGCCCCCAGATGTATAAATCTCATTTCTAAAAATTGCCTCTTATGACTGGTTTTGTGGTCCAGGGGGCATATTACAGAAAGTTTCTTATCTTAGGCCCCCTGAAAGCTGAATAAATAAGATTTCCATTGATGTATGGTTTGTTATGATAGGACAATATTTGGCCGAGATACAACTATTTGAAAATCTGGAATCTGAGGGTGCAAAAATATTAAAATACTGAGAAAATTGCCTTTAAAGTTGTCTAAATGAAGTTCTTAGCAACGCATATTACTAATCAAAAATTAAGTTTTGATATATTTACTGTAGGAAATTTACAAAATATCTTCATGGAACATGATCTATAATATCCTAATGATTTTTGGCATAAAAGAAAAATCAATCATTTTGACCCATACAATGTATTTTTGTCTATTGCTATAAATATACCCCAGCGACTTAAGACTGGTTTTGTGCTCCAGGGTCACATTTAATCATTTCCAGCAAATAACACTTTGATCACAAGTGGGTGGTTCCTTTACCATTCCTCATACATCATCCCTGCAGATGTCTGACATGATCCACATTTTCAACCTGGGAAGTTCCCCTTGGTCTCATTTTGACATGAATCACACTCATTCAGCATGTTTGCACATATAGTTCTGTTATAGCTCAAACTCCTATTTCAGCAATTCTAGGATGCCATCGTTGTTAATTTTGAAAAATGTATTGCATTGCATCATAGACATCATGTCATTTAGATATAGAGAGTATCGTAATAATGCATTCTTAGCGTTTTATCATAATAATAAGAATTGAGAGGATAGATTAATATAGACCTCAAAGCAGGGCGTCAGGGTTTTTTCTTTTTCCACTGAAGGACCTGATCTCAGCTCCTGGATGTGACTGCCCATCAGCTGAGAACATGTAGGAGTTCATTACATCTTCATGTTGTAGCCTGTAGATTTTGGCCCCAGGTTATAATAGGCTTGAATTACATCTATCATCCTCTGGTGCAAAATTTCTTTTCTTTACTCATTGTTTTTATTGTACATGTCTCTGCTTGCTTCTTTGTAAAAAAAAAAGATGAGCAAATAGAATTTGAATCTTTATGGTCTGAAATAACCTGAAATTAATATATGATTTTAGTGTAATATTCCTTCTAACATCCAGAACAGAGGTTTTACAGGGGAAAGAAACAGAAGCCATTCACCTTATTAGAAGTCAATGAACCATCAGAATGGTTTTAAAAATGATATTTCAAGGTAAAAGAAAAAAGAAAACGCCCTTAGCTGTTATAAATTCACTGTAAACCACGGCTTCTTGGGGCTTATTGCTTTATTCACAATCCCACTGTTTGCTCAAGATATTTTGTTTAGCTGGCAGAAAAACATATAAGAGATGATAATGCCCACAGTGCTAATTTTTACATACCTGCCTAATCGCCTTTAATTGTGACAACTACTTTGAAAACATAGTGTATTACGTTGTGAAGTTGTTTTCTGCACATCCTTACGTCTCAAGTGTAGCGAGTGCTTTTGGCCAGTGATTTTATTTACAAACCTTCTGTCAAATCAGTGTTATTAGATAGCTAGACTCTTGTCTATTTAATAATGTGTACTTTACAGAGGTGTGGACAGCAAAGTCACATTTGAAGAATTCTGTCACTCTATTACTTTGTTATGGGTGACAGCTGCCATTAACAGGACAGGCCTGCACTTGCAGCCCTGAAAATATTTTGCTCTTTGCATCTCTGTGCCTAATAATACATCTTAATGCTATTTTGTTTTCTTAATTCAAGTTAATTCATAGATACATTTAAAGGTCATGTATAGTTCATCTAATATTAACAGCCATTAATGTAGGCTACAGTGTCTTTTCCTTGCGGCTTTCAACTGTGTTCAGGCTGCACCACAGGAAAACCAACAGATTGACTGTTTTTCATGTGATGACGCCGCAAAGCTGCAAAAAAAGCCCCTAACAGCTGTGCAAAACATGCAGAGCATTTTGTTTTTGATCAAACAATAGACCTCAGTTAGTCAGTTTTTGACAGGAATGAAAATAGGGCCGTGAGGAACAGAAGTACTGTGCGTTCAATGGGTTGTACTGTTTATTTATATTTAATTAACATACCGATTGTTCAGCTGACAAAACGTCTTTCCATAAAAATAAAAAAAACCTTCCAGTTGACAGAACTCCACAAAACAGTTTTGAAATGTGTGAGAATTACATGATCTTAGACCTTTATAGAGTGTGTGCAAAAATAAAGTAAAATAAACTAATATTGTAATATATTAGTACAATTTAATTGTGTAATATTTTAAGATATTGTAATATATTTTAAAATTAAAATGTAGTGATGACAGCTGAATAAAAAAAATAATTTATTTTAGTGCCGTCAAACGATTAATCGCGATTAATCGCATCCAAAATAAAAGTTTTTATTTACATAATATATCTGTGTGTATATTTATTATGTATATATTAATACACACACATATATTTAGAAAATATTTACATGTATTTACATGTATATATTTATATTCATATAATTTATATTATATATAAATATATTTAGTTTATAAACGTAACATATTTTTCTTAAATATATACATGCATGTGTGTGTACTTATACAGTATATACATAATAAATATACACAGTACACATGCATATACTATGTAAACAAAACCTTTTATTATGGATGCGATTAATCGCGCTTAATCGTTTGACAGCACTAATTTCTTTACAAACATTTTAACAGTAATAGTGTATATTATAATTCATTTTGATAAATTATCAGCTTTAGTATTAGTATTTGTGCATATTATACAGTATTAGTAATTGTGTAGTGAAAGATGTGTTGACAACACCTGTTTTGGTGTCTGTGTATACTTTAGACCCTATAGCTGCTAAATTTCCTCTGTCTTAACGCCAGCACAGGTTTAGAAGTCATATGTCAGATCTTAGTCAAAAATGAATGGCTATGATTCATATCCAGAAGTCTGGAAATAGTCACCTTGAAATGAAGCCAAGGGAGTTGGCATCAAGTTTTGTCACCATTTAGGCCTAAAAATAGATTTCTTGTGTATTTTTTAAATCACACATGAGCAAGTCTGAGAGGTATGTTGTACTAGGGCTTCTAAAATTCTAAAATCACACAAGAAAAATCAAAACAAGAAGTACTAACATGACTTTATAACCTGCCATTACTCATGTCCTTTACCAAAATGAGTCAACAAATCACTTGCAGCCAAAAGTAGCACCGCAGCAGTGATATCATTGCTCACTCAGGTGTCCTAAAAGCAGTTTTTAACCACATTCTGCTGGCTGTGTGCTTAGAGGAAGTGGGGGATTGGCCAAGGTACTTTTTACATGAATCACAAACAATTTTTGACAGGACAGAGCACTATAAAGATCCCAGTCAGACTGAGCAGAACATCATCCGGTCAACATGGAGCTCACAGCTGTGGTATTGTTGGTGATTGCTGCGCACGCTTTAGCAAAACCTATTGCAACTGAGGAGAAAGACAAGTTGTTATTAGCTGAGGTAAGAAGCACATTTTTCTTTAAAATGTTATAAAAGATCTTAATGTATTTTTATTCATTAATTATTTTTTTTGTAGAAATATCTTCGAAGGTACTATGGCATGCCAGCTGGTCTTCAGGGAAAAGGAAAAGTGTCTGATCTCATGCACCAGAAGATTCGAGATATGCAAGCGTTCTTCAAGTTGGAAGTGACGGGAAAGTTGGACGACAACACCTTGGAGGTGATGGAGATGGCTCGCTGTGGAGTTCCAGATGTGGCTGAATATAACCACTTTCCCCAAGACCTCAAATGGAAAACCACAAATGTGACCTTCAGGTTTGTGTTTGTACATTAAAGAACTGAATATGATAAAAATACAGTATAGTTATCCAGCTTTTATTTACAGGATTCTGAACTACACTCCTGACCTGAAGAAGACGGATGTGGACAAAGCTGTTCGAGATGCTTTTAACGTCTGGAGCAGGGTGACTCCGCTGAGGTTTAAGAAACTGCATGAGGGAAATGCTGATATCATGATCAGCTTTGGAGCAAAAGGTACTAGCATTTTTATTATTCATTAAAGTAGGGATAAAATGCAGGATATTTCTTTCTGGTTGTCTTTCTGTCAATCACCATCAGTTTTTTTGAATGCAAATGACAGAGCATGGAGACTTCAACCCGTTTGATGGACCTGAGGGGCTTCTTGCTCATGCTTATCCACCTGGAAACGGCATTGGTGGAGATACACACTTTGATGAGGATGAAACATGGACCAAAGACTTTCACGGTACAAAAAAATATATAAATACTTAAAATAAAATAATATTTTTAAAGTCCCTTTCACTAGCAAAAGCTGCATTTAGTAGATCAAAAATACAATAAAACCAGCAATATTATGAAGTATTATTGCAATTTTAAATAACTGTTTTCTATTTTAATACATTTTGAAATATAATTGATGCCTGTGATGCAAAGCTGAATTTTCAGCATCATTACTCTTCAGTGTTACAAGATCCTTCAGAAATCATTATAATATGTTGGTTTGGTGCTAAAGTAAGAATAACATTTATTTAAAAAACTTCTGTAAAATCATAAATGTCTTTCTGTCATTTTTGATCAACTTAATGCGTCCTTGCTTATTACAAGTATTAATTTCTTTCAAAAAAGGTAGTGCATATGAAAAGTTTTATTTCTAATCTAATGTTCTTTGCAGCATTCAATCTCTACTTGGTTGCGGCCCATGAGTTCGGTCATGCTCTCGGTATGGCCCACTCCTCTGACCCAGGGTCACTGATGTACCCGGTGTACTCCTACGACAGGGGTTACCCTCTGTCTGAGGATGACATTGAGGGAATCCAGTCTCTCTATGGTGAGTAATATATCATTTTGACCAAAACATCATTCTAGAAGGCTTCGTAGTCCTGAATGATTCAGCCTTTGCTTTTGGGTTAATTGCAGGTGAAAACCCAGACCACAGAAGATTCAAGCCTAAACCAGTCGCTCCAACCAAGTGTGACCCTGAACTGAGTTTTGATGCCGTCACTGAACTCCGTGGAGAGACAATCATTTTCAAAGACAGGTGCAAAAATAGTCCACGGTTCATTGTTGTGATAAAACTGTTCCTGGCTGCACATTTTTAAACTCTTATATAATGTATTATTTCCTAATATGGTTCCCTTTTTTGTTGTTTCTTGTTGTTGGCAGGTTTTACTGGCGACTACATCCACAAATGCCTGAGCCTGAACAAACTCTGATTAAAAATACCTGGCCTGAATTACCAAACCAAGTAGATGCTGCCTACGAGAACCCAGAGAAAGATATTGTCATCATATTCAGTGGTTAGTTTTGAGATTTAAATGTCAAATTATTAGTCATGTTATTTTATGTTTATCTTTGTTTTGTAAAAGTTGTCTTTACCAACACTTATTTATATACTATTATAGTTATTATTCATATTTTAAATTACCTTTTATTTTCATTTTTTCTGCTTTCAATTTAATTTTAGTTAAAGAGTTAGTAATTATGTTGTGTTTTTGTCATTTGTATTATTATGTATTTTGCTTTAGTTTTAATTTTTAGTATTTAAAGTAAATGAGAAGTGTTGCCTTAGCAACATTTAATTTTATTTATAATGTTTATTTTATTTCAAGTTATGACATTTTTTTATGGTTTTAGTTTTAGCTAATGTTAAAACCCTGGCTTGAAATTAAACTTATTTTATTTCAGTTAGTTGCCAAGGTAACATTTCTCATTTTCATTTAGTTTTAAGTTAAAGTACTAAAACAACTAAAAATAAATAAAGTTTTAAAACTAAAACTATAAGGGGAATATATATATATATAGTCATGTTTAAAATGACTAAAACTTTAACTAAAATGAATATTTTAAAATTAGAACAAAATGTAAAATTAAAAGCTAATTGAAAATATTAATAAATACTGTAATAGTTATGTTTAAGTTTTTAACCTGCTATTTATATTTATTTTATCTCATCGGTTTTTAGTTGTTTTAGTTTTAGTAAAAAATAACAGTACAACACAGATCAATTTTTTTTGAGTTAAATTAACAAAAATATTTTTATGACTGAAAAAATATTACAGGTATCAGAATGTGGGCTCTCAGTGGCTACAATCTGGTTGACGGCTATCCAAAATACATCCACAAACTTGGTCTCCCGAAGACTGTCCGCAAAATAGATGCAGCAGTTAACATCCGAGACATGGGCAAGACTCTACTTTTCGTAGATGAAGAATACTGGAGGTATGTTATCTTGTGGAAAAAACCTAAAACTTCCAAATATTTAATTGCATTTTGAGTATTTTGAACCCTGTACACAAATCCTAAACTCAATAAAATGCCAAAAGCTAATGTGAGCTGCATCTCATCTCCAGTTATGATGAGGAACAAGGCACCATGGACAGTGGATACCCACGATCCATTGAGAAAGACTTTCCTGGAATTGGAGATGAAGTGGATGCTGCTGCATATCATTATGGTATGTGTAAATTAATAATGATGCATAACTTTCTCATTGTGTCAGGTAATGTATTTGAACCGATTCACCAAAGCATGAATGCTTGAATAAAAATAATTGTTTTTTCTATTTTTTAACAGGATATTTGTACTTCTATCATGAGCACATACAGTTTGAGTACAGTTACAGCTCTCGGAAAGTCATGCGCATCATGAGGGCCAACTCCATACTCAACTGTTGAGCGCTTATAATGTGGCTGTGCCATAAACTGTCAATCATTATCAACTGCTGTGAAAATTTGCATTCATATTTATCATTTTTTCACTACTGAGCTGGTAAATCAGTAGAAATTCTCCATTCTTTTAAAATGTATTTATAGACCATGATTCAGGGATCATGTCTGATATATTTTGGTCAAATTAATTTCTGTATGATTCTGTATATGCATCCAATGGGAAGCAAAGAAATATATATTGATTGAACTGAAAACTGAAAACTGTAAATGTGTCGTGACCTCTCCAATACTACTGTTAAATAAATAAACAGAAAAATTCTTATGAATATTTTTTGTGGTGAGTTATTAGTATGAATTTGTCACATACGTATAAACAGACACATAAGTGAATAAATACAGTGAATAAACAATAAGTAAAAGATATTAAAGTGAATGTATATGGAATGAATAGAATATAAGATAAGAGTATGTAACGAAACAAACAGACTGAACTTACTATCAGCAAAATAAAAAACAACAACATGTAAATTAGACATCATAACAATCAAAATTTGCCATCCAAAAAGGATTATTTGTGTCTGCCATGACTAATAAACACATGAAAACCATGAGTTCCTTCATGGTTCTGGGTCAAACTATGGACACATGTTTTGTTTTTATTCTCTGACCCAGTTGATGGTATCTATGACTAGACTAAATGCTCATGGCGGTGAGATGACTGAAAACATTCTCAAAAGCTGCTCTGAATTACTCTCCTCAGTCATGGTGTTTGGCTGCCTGCAGTGTTTATATGGGATTTCAGTTAAAAACCCACATACTACCACATTAACTTACCCTGTAACGAAAGAGAGCAAAATTGTGGATTTTACAGGAAAACACAATATTTTGATGGTCATCAAAAATGAAGATGAATTTGAGAATAAGTCAGTATTTCTGGATCCCTGTTCAGTATTTAGTAAATAGGTGAACGTTTTAGCTGGTTTGACTCATTAAAACTTAATAAAACAAGCCTTTGTTTATTAAAAAAGTTATGAAAAAGGGAATATAAATATACTATATCATCTTTCATTATCATGTGTTTGTAATAATACCACAGTAAATATAGAAATGAAGCCCAAACAGCTTGTAAAGGACAGAAATGCACTCACTCAAAGGCAGTTTTGGTTTAGTTCAGTGGTTTAACGATAGTACTACAGGAGGATCTGGAGATTCCACTTCCTTATACATATTCCCTATGTGTATTTTGTATGTATGTTAAGTCTTCCTTCAAAACAAATGATGGTTTTGGCAGTTATTTAGATCAGGGTGATTCTTGTAAAAATGGCGACTGTGTGGACTCAGACTTCATGTTTCTTCACAGAAGATGATCTAAGTGGTGACTGACACATTCTGTGGTTAAACTGGAGGAGCACACTGAGTTTTCGCTTCTGGTTTAAGTGAAATTTGTAATCGTACTATTTTTGTTGACCATATCCTAGCAATACACTGAAACATGCAGAGAAATATAAATGACAACATAAGCTATATTCATATTATTTCATATCACGTACAATACTTTTATTTAGGAAGGGCCCATTGATTTGATCAAAAGTGACAGTAAAGGCAAATATAATTTAAAGTATTTTATTACAAATAAATGCTGTTCCTTTGATCTTTATATTCATCAAAGTATCCCGAAAAAATGTATCATGGTTTCCACAAAAATATTAATCAGCAGAAATATTTGTAACCTTGTTGATAAGAAATGTTTTAGAGCAGCAAATCATCATGTTAGAATTATTTCTGAATGATCATGAGGCACTCAAGACTGAGTAATGTTTTCTATTTTAATATATAGTATATATATATATATATATATATATATATATATATAAATATTTTAGATTGTAATAATATTTCACAGTATTAGTGTTTTTAATTTATTTGCGATTAAAGAAATGCAGTTTTGATAAGCATAAGAGACTTCTTTCAAAAACATTCAAGTATAATTAATTTAATTTAATGTAATGTAATTTAGTTTAATTTAATGTAATTTTTTGTGAGACTTTTATTTTGAACTTTGCTACTTCCCTTTTGTGGTGTTGTGTGTCTGGCTGCTGACTTTTTCCTACGCTATTAGCAGATATGCTAAAAACATTTGATTAACAAGAACATAGTGTTTACAAGTTTTATCACACGTCAGGTAAAGCTTTTCACCGTAATTTGATCGATTTGAGAAAATATTATCCGTAAAATGTATAGGTATTGAACCTCATTGTTTATCGAAACTGCTTCGGTCATTGTAAGTAACGTTAACGTTAGTAACTTAACGTATTTTATCAACGGATGGTTGTCAAGCAGACAGATATAAACGTCTGTGTAGTCTTATCACTAACTTGTGATCAATAATAAAAAGTTGGCCTGACTATTCCATATCTATTCATCTTTGTACAAAAATGAATCTACGAATTTAACGTACATAATATTGCTTTACTGTGGTTTTATTGTTCTTTAGGTGCCAAATGTCAATGCCAGTGAATCTACTTCTCCACCTGATGGTGGAAATGTAGAGGAACGATATGAAAACACCACTAACTCACTCAGATGGTGTCAGAGTGACACCAGTGGCTAAATCGTCCAATAATCAGACTGAATTAGCTTTTTTACCTGTTGGAAGTCATTTCAAGACTCAACAGGATGTGAATCCAGATGGTGGAGAACTGGATCCTTCAACACAAATACAAACAGACACTAATGTGAAAGAAGTTACCAACACATGTTCCATTGAGAACACAAGCCAAACAGAGAGAGAACGTGTCATTAGAAAGTTGGCCATCACTAGTACTTCATTTATTGGGCCTGTGTGTCGCCCGGAGCCATCCATCGAGCAGGAGCTTTGTGAATTTTACAAAGAGCTTGAGGAAGTTGATAAGGTTGACGTCAATGCGGACACCAAAACGGTTGAACCGCATGACCTTCGTCCTTCCAACAAGCCCAAAAGCGATCATCCAAACAGTACAGACATTCCTGTTGTCGTAACTGATCACGGCAGAGCCTACAGACCTTACCCAGATCCACAAGAACGCAACCAAAAAGATCCAAAAAGATGGAGACCTCGCTTACAATGTAATATGGATGACTTTGGTAGAGGAGGATATCCAGAGCCGTGGTATCCTCCTCCACCATGGGTTCCTCCACACCCAAGAGTGCACTTCTTCCCTCCCCCAACCTCTGGAGGTGTTATCATGTTTTCTCCAGACATGAGACCTCAGGAGAACGTCTTCCACAGTTTTCATGCCAACAACAACAGCTGGGGCCCATGGGAAGGACCACCATTACCTTCGAACAGGTGGCATGAACAAAACAGGGTTTTCCAGTCACACGAGCATCCTGGATTCTCTGAGGAATATCAAACATCTTCAGCACACTGGCAGCAGCATTATCATGAAAAAGACCAATATCAGCATTATAATAACTCTGCTTTGGTGCTCATATTGTTGAGGGGAGTTCCAGGATCTGGAAAATCCACTTTGGCCAGGTGAGCAAAACTAAATATGTAGAAAAATGACCTCATTGATGTTTTTGCCCCAAACCAGTTGTCAAATGTTTGATTAAATACTAAAGACATATTACAAGCAAAACTTGTACTGATTGGTTAAGTTGTACTAACATTGTCCCAACGGCATGTTTTGATTAGTTTAGGATTAGCAGAGAAATAGAGATGTTCTAATATTTGACTGTATGTCTCTCAGAGAGCTCCTGTCCTCTGGTCCCAATGGATTAATACTGAGCACAGATGACTACTTTTTCCAAGACAACAGATATGAATTTGATTCCGCTCTGCTTGGTGATGCGCACGACTGGAACCAGAAGAGAGGTGAGGACAGGCTAAGTAACATCTTTGTAGATATGGGACATTTATCAAATACATAATTTAAAATTAGTTTGGTGACTCCAGGTCATATTTCATCCCAGAATAAATAAGTTGTATATGTTTTGATACATTATATAAAGTAAATGAACCCTATTTTAGAATGAACCCTTTATTTTTGTAATTATTTTCAGTGGTGATTCACTTGATTCTTATTGTTTTAATGCAGTGATTTTCACTATATTACAGTAAAACATGAATGAAATAAAAATTAAATAATTTTATTTATCAAAAACATCAATGATGTATAAATACTAGTGCTGTCAAACGATTAATCGCATCCAAAATAAAAGTTTTTGTTTACATAATGTATGTGTGTATACTGTGTATATTTATTATGTATTAATCAATTAATCATTTGACAGCACATTTGACATATAATTCAATTTGAATTATGAAAACAGGATTTATATGCATTACATTAAAAGAGAAATAGCAGAAAATTATATTTATGTATAATGTGTTATATATTAATTTGCATAATTTTCACCAAAACAATGTTATATTGCAAAAAATAAATAAATCTAAAGAAGCCTAATATATCCTTCATTTTTTTCATCCTTCATTCTTTATGAAAACTATATTTTTTTCTTTTGCTTTTGGGGTCAAATATGACCATGACATTTTCTTGGCCGTTTTTGTGAGACTTCAAATTTCAAACAATTTCAACAATAGAAACTCTTGCAATTGTGAGCTTTTAATGTTTTGAGAAAGAGCACGAAGTTCTATTTCTAAAACCAATCTGAATGCTAATTCTTTATGGCTTTGTCATTTCTAAGCTGAGCAGGCGATGTTGGAGGGCCGCTCGCCCGTTATCATCGACAACACTAATGTTAAAGCCTGGGAAATGAAGCCTTATGTTCAAATGGTGAGTTGGAATCTTTAAGTAATGCCTGGGATTGGAATATTTTTGTAAAACGCAAGTTAGGCTTTAACTTGGATCTGAACACTGGCTGAAAGTTTTATTAGCAGTGCTTTAGAACATTTCCATATGTTTGCATTCAGAGATAATACAAGGATTTCTCCAGCTATTTGCTAAATGAACTATTATCTGCTTACTAATTAGTAACACATTTTTATTCATTTACTTTATTTCACACAGGCTTTAGACAAGGGATACAGAGTGGACTTTCTTGAGCCAGATACCCGCTGGAAATATGATCCTGCCCAGTTAGAAATGTAAGTCTGTTTATAGTTTTGGTTCTCAGGAACACAGTGACTTTTATTAATCACTGAATGAGAAAGACTATTGACTTTGGATCAGGTTTTGGCTTACGGTACAGAGGTAGAGATTTCAGTTGTGAGTAAGTGGATAAAATGTTTTATAGTCTAGGATCAGTAAGTATCTTTCATATTCACCAGCCATTGTTATTTTCATTTATTTGTTTTATTTACAACTGGCTTTGTGTAGCAGTCTAATAGAGCTTGGCTGTCCTGGTAATTTCCTGTCTATTAATTTAATCAACAGGAGGAACAAGCACGGAGTCCCTCGAGAAACAATAGCAAAGATGCTGGATGGTTTCGAGCGGCCGATGAATGTTGACATTGTGATGAATTCTGTCGTGCCTCCCCATAAAAAGAAAGGCCATTAACAGAGAACCGATGACATTTAGCTGTTCTTGAAATAGAAATATTGTCATGTTATCATTCTGAATGATAGTGGGTATGTGTATATACACACACACACACACACACACACACACACACACACACATATATATATATATATATATATATATATATATATATATGTATACACACAAATTTTAATTATTTTAATACATACTGATGTTTAATGACTGTATGGTGATTTTATTTTTGTAATGGCCATTGGCATATCTATTTATTTGAAATACTAAAAACATTTTACATAAGAAAAATAATTTCTTTTTTTAAATAGTACCACTTTCTTTTGTATTTTCTGTAATTATGCCAAGTGCACATATGAAAATGTTTTTTGCTGTTCTAGTTTTCTCCATTGTAATATAAAAATGTAAATCATAAATTACCACATTGATAAGTGTGGAACATTGTTAGGATAAGACCATTGGAGTCTTATAAATCCTTCGACTTTTAGACAGTCTGACACACAAAATTAATGCTGAGGTTCCAGATAGAAGACTAAATAAAAAATATGATCTGTAGTGACATGCTGAATTAGGAGCATTTTTTTAAGCATTCTCTGTTTTTTTTTTTTTTTTCAAAAGACCGGCAGCTCAAATCTAGAGACTGATCTGATCTCAGGGTTTACATTTTATGAATATGCTGTACATTGTTGATGGCTCATGTACTAAACGAGACACTGTTTTCTGAAGTGCTGAATATTTTTGTAAATAAATGTTGATTTGTTTTGATAAAATGAAAATTATTTCTACACTTGGGTGCTTTTCAGTGTGGGCTTATTGAACAGTTTTGACATTTTGAGACATCTCAATTGTTTCTGTGAATAATATATTTCAGGAATTCAGCTTTACTCGTATGATTGTAAAAATGTGAACATGTACTTTTTATGATGAATCCTTGACTCTTAAAAACTACTAGGTTTCATTTTTTTAGATTTAAAGATGATCCCCAGTGCACTATGTATGTATATATATATATATATATAAAAAAAAAAATTCAGGTTTAATTTTATTTTACGTAATCTTATGTGCTTTTGTCATTTAAATTATTCTTCATATTTCTATATAGCTTTATTTATTTCAGTTTTTGTTTAAGCAGTTTTACCTCAACTTGAACTTATTTCAGTCAACATTTCTGAAGTCTTCAAAGTCTGAATTTTCCATCTAATATTTATATTTTATTTCATTTATTTTAACAACACTGGTGCAGTGCCTTTATCCATCTGTAACTCATATTTGTATTATGAAGGCGGAGACCGCTGTCATACCCCTCATGGCCTTTAGGTGTCACTGTTAAACCACACTCCAACCCGCTAGCGACTCAACATTAACGCTCGTTTATACACTAGCCATTTACATCACTATTATAGCAGTTTATTTATTTTTCCAAACCCAACCCGCTAATATAACCACAAAAACAGAGTCATGCCTTTAAATAAATAAACTCGAGCGCAGGAGGGAAGAGAAGGATCTGTATTGAGCGGAGCTGCACTGACTGGTGCAGATAGGGACAAATTGGCGCCATTTTGAAGCCGACAGGAGGATCACAGTGGTGGGAGAAGCGAGTGGAGCGCGCACTTTTTCCAATAAGGTAAACGTCTTTTTGAATTTAAACCGCAAACGAGTGGAATTGTCCCTCGCTGATTAGAGTCCGTTATTGGGAATTATTATTTCGTGGCTGTTTTAGTAGGTGCTTTTTCCTTTTTCGGCGGTTGCTTGTCTATTCTTCTGTTAACCCATGCGAGGATATCTGACTCTCACTGTGTTTTCCCCCAAATTTGCTCGTTCTCTTCTCAAAACGCAAATTGCAGTGACAGTTGTTGTTGGTTTACGTGTAACGTGTGTTTTCGTGGCCGTTTTCATTGCAAAAGAGGGCCGTGCACTTTCCTGATGCCTCGTGTGTGTAACGTTACGTGCATATGACTGTTTGTGTTTTAGCTGTTAGCTTAGCTTAGCTGCTCGTAAACCGCTTCAGCCTCTTTTAAAATCTGATTAAAAACACATTTCAGATTCTACTGCTGTAGTTTACATTCATTTTTCTTATGGGTTCATTTAGTCCGTTGCCTATTGAAATGGGACGTGCTGTTGTGCATTGGATGTAGATAGTAACAGGGGAGCTGTAGTGGTGTGCAATGAATTTTAGCTTGTAAACACCCCCTTAGGGGTGTTATCTCGGTTTCTATGGGATAAACCACTGTCAAAGGAATGAAATGACCGCTGCTGTGTGATCAAGATTTTTCCTGGTTGTGCTGCACAAAGACGTTAGTTCAGAAAGTCAACCTGCTGTCAGACTGTAAGCCTCTCTTTTTTTCACTTTGCAAAATCGTTGTAATGGTGTCTGTAAATAGCTGGAAATGCGATGCATTGTTTACTAATTGCATGCATAGAGGTGTTGTAAATTGCTGTGTGTGTTTGGCGTTTGCGGGGATTGTGAAACACTTGGACTGTGTTGAACCTGCTTAGAAATGACAGCTATTTTCACCTCACCTTGCATTATTAATTTCTTGCGTAATTGTGGTATAACTTTATGGATCGCTCTTAGGGGAAATGTAATGCACCTATAATGCATTTATTTGCATTTTGACTACTTTATTCTTCTACTGTGTATTTAAAGACCCGATGAAATCCAAATCAAAGTATTTTTTTTAAATAATTAATTAGAATGAACTATTAGTAAGTCATTATTTTTAAGTTATAATTACGTATGCTGTATATATAGAGTTGTGTGTACACACACACACACACATACACACACACACATATATATTTGCAATAATATATATTTAATATTTAAATTTTATGTATTTTCACTTATTGCAGATTAAAAAAATATTATTTTGTTTTGTAAAGACAAGTAATTTTCTTTTGTGAAGTCTGCATGAAATAAAAATGGACCTAATTTGTATTATAGATATTATTGGGAATGATTAATGCATGTGTATTTCTCTTTTAATTTTTTTTTTCTTAATTTTAATGTCATAATTCGGTCTTTTATTTAAAAACACAGACTTTTCTCTATATGCTGGACTCCTCTGTTCTTTTAGAACGCTTAAGCTCCGCCCCTCTGCAATTGACTTTCAAGCTCGGATTCATTTTTGAGTGCAGCCCCACATTTTAAAATCCAGTCAGCTGGTGCACAGTATCAAGTTCCTAGCCTACATTTTTTTTTCAATGATCTGTTACATGCAGATATACGTCACGGTATGGAAAATCTATCAATACTTCCATTTCATCTCAACTTTAGCGGAAAAAGTTATTTTCTATTGTAACACATTAGCAGTTGCTTTTTACAGATTTGCATTAACGTTTCAAATTTACAGTCTTTTTCTCTTGGAAGAATGGGCTGAAATATTGACAACTCATCTTCCACAGTATATACATTTTCCAATCAAAGCAAAAAAGTACAAGCCCTTCAATACATCTAATTTCCTGTTGAAGAAGGATTCCATGGGGTCTTTCCTTACTTAATTTTTACTCTTCATTATGTCAGTAGGCTTAATTTAGCTGTTTATTATTATGAATTACAGCTGATGATTATGTGCAACACTTATTATGCAGTTGTTTTAATTAGCGTTTTTGTCTTGTCTATTTAGATTAGTCTGCTTGGTTTTGTAATTCATGTGTGGGTGTTGTTTTAGTTTGCCTATCGGTAAAACCTCTGTGCACATCAACTTGAATTGAAAGTATAGCATTTCTTTGAATTTAAATGTCTCTGTTGACACTGGTTTTTAGCGCTGTCAATATTTAACTGTCCACAGGAGGTGAGGTTTTGGCCGGCATCCTGCAATTTTTGAAAAACAAACACATTTTGCCTTTTTTTTTTTTTTTTTTTTTTGTTAGGTGTAGTCAAAGTCAAATCCATATTCAGGTCTCACTGGATGATTTATTTAACAGCACATTCTTTTCCAAAAAAGTAATTTATGGAAATTCCCTGTCCACTTAGTGTTGTGGGCTGACATATTCTTGTCTTTTTTGGTTTGACACATTTGCAGCGAGCACTGATTGGAGAGCATGGCTCACTCCAAGAATCGAGCCACGGATGGCAAAATCACCTACCCGCCGGGGGTGAAGGAGATCTCCGATAAGATCTCCAAGGAGGAGATGGTTCGGAGACTGAAGGTGAGAAGCAATCTGTCATTCACCCAAGTGGAAACAGCTTATTATTAGTGCTGAATGATTTTTTTCTGTGTAATTACAATGAATAATAATTAGTACTAAAGCTTGTCCGACTCTTCAGTTAGATATAGACTGCAAGTCTTCTGATACCATTAATGAATAAGCAGTGTTAATATTTATGTATGAATATATAAATCTAAATATATTACTTTGAAATAGCTTTTTTTATAATATATATTTCAGTTTTCATGTTTGATTTAAATTTTTAGTAATTGTCATTTTTATTTTTTGTAATATTTTTTTATATGGCTTAAATTTAAGTTTTAGTAATTTTAGTATTTCAACAAAATTCTGAAAATTTGACTAATTTTGTTTGTTTGCTGTTTATTTAAACAAATCTATTTAACTTATTTCAGTTTTAGTAATTTTAGTCATTAAACAATTTTAGTAATTTTTTGTTCCGTTGTCATTTTTAAAAAAAATATTTATATTTATCTTTTAGTTATAGTAATTTTAGAAACAAACTAATTTTGTAAATTTCTGTAGTCTAACATATATTTTATTTTATTTTGATTTAATTAATCTTTATTTCAGTTAACAAAAACGATTTTATAATAACGATTTCAAAACTTTCAGTAACCAGAATTAATATTTAATTTGAAGTTCTGTTTATAGATTTTTGTAGATTGATCCATATTTGTGATGATTTTTTCCCCTCCTTGTTTATTTTAGCAGAAATGTTTTGTGCAAAACATTTCATGTTTAGATTTGTTCATCTCTAAACCTCAGCTGAGGTTTTATCACACAGAATGAAATAATAATTTTTCTGCTCATATTTCAAGCTGTTTTTTACAGCTTGTAGATAGCGTTTCCTCCCTCCGTGGCTTTGTCACTTATGTCTATTTTTAAGTAAGACTGCCAAATGAAAGTGTGTTTCCCATTAGAGTGTCTTACATCACACTGTTAGTTGGATGCGTGGTTGACACACGGCTCTATGGTGCTTTTCAAAATCAGATGGTGGTGAAAACCTTCATGGACATGGACCAGGACTCAGAGGAGGAGAAGGAACTCTATCTGAACTTGGCCTTGCATCTCGCCTCGGATTTTTTCCTCAAACACCCAGACAAAGATGTCAGACTACTCGTGGCCTGCTGTCTTGCAGATATATTTCGCATCTATGCCCCTGAGGCACCGTACACATCACCTGATAAACTTAAGGTTGGAAAACTCCACTTTTGATTTGAATGCAGTGTTAGTTCTTGCATATCTCAGTGAAGAATCATCAATGTTTGCATCTATAATTACATTTTAAATTCCCACCATGATGACTACCTTGTTGAGATCACATGACCAAGTCTTTTATGGCCCAGTTAAGTAAAATCATGGTTTGCTTTGGGAAAGAAACATTTAATTTTATTAGTATGCATTAAAACCGAAGGTGATATTTGTGTTATCAAATATACACAAACAACACCTTGAACAAAAGACAGCAACGGATCGAGTTGTTCAGCTGAAAATACTAAAATAACACTGCTGTCTCTCATGCATTGCCTTCACAGGTGCTTAAAATATTAAAACTCTCTGCTCTTCTTTTCGACTCAGGATATTTTCATGTTCATAACTCGACAGCTGAAAGGGTTGGAAGACACCAAGAGTGCCCAGTTTAATCGATATTTTTATCTACTGGAGGTATGACACCCAACTAATATAGAAAAGCAAGGTCTTACAATGGTTTTTGAACCAGCATCTGACCTTGTCTTTCACTTTCTGGCTCTAGAACATCGCTTGGGTGAAGTCCTACAACATCTGCTTTGAATTGGAGGACAGCAATGAGATCTTTACTCAGCTCTACAGAACACTGTTCCAAGTGATCAAGTGAGTCTGTTGTTCATGTTCGTCTGTTCAAGAGTTCAATATAGCCAAAAAATACATTTTTATATTTTATTCATTAATATTATTTATCACGTGTATATATTTGACTCACTTGATCAATTTTCCAAGTAATCAAGTTAGTCTATTGGTCAGGTCTATCTATTCAAGAGTTTGATATAGCCGAAATACAAGTAAACATCTGTCTTTTTGCCGATATTTTGTATTTGCATAATTTTTTAGTGTAAAAAATATTTAACGCAATTAACGCAGGGGCAGAGCTAGGTTTGGCCACCCCATTCACAAACTCATTACAATATATGTAATATAAATAAAATATAACAAACAATGTTTTAAAAAAATACTATTACTACTTATATTATTTAACATTGATGTTAACATAAACATTTACATTTTTATATTTTATGTTTATATATATTACAAACATTTTTTACACAGCAAAAACCATTTCGACAGTCAAAAAAATAAGTCTAGTTAAAAATAATGCATGTTTTTCACTTTTTCCAATATAAACAAGGCTAAATATTAAATAACTATAAAATTATTTGATTAAAAAAATTGTGTAAAATATGAAAATACATAGTCATATGATGATCAGTATTTGCCAACATATAGAAGTAAAACATTTTAATACATTTTAGACGGGTAACTTATAATGATGATTCAGATGTTACTTAATTGCTATACAAAGTGTTTTATTGGCAATATTGCCTAATTTTATGACCAAAAATGTCATTGTATGAAATGTATCACCTAGTCATTTTTGTAGTCCTGTAATAGTGCTGCCATTTGGTTAGAGAGCTCAATGGTGATTCTTGCTATAGCGACTGTCATAATTCAGTAAAGCGTCCCTGTGGTTTACTGTTTTCTATTTGAGATGTAAATGTGAAGCTGCAGCCTATTTGTTATGTCCTAATGAGCTGTCAGCCTCCTGCTCGCTGATATTATTTCCCTGCATTCGGTCAGATGACAATGATGCGTGCGAATCCCAGGTGGAAACCCTTCATTGCATGTGCGCTATAAAGGCTGCATATGGGGGTGATTCATCTCAGCCAGTGATGTTCGCTCAGTCGGAAATGTCCTCTATGAGGGACACTGCAGCGCTCGGCTCTCATGTGTAAATGGAAAAATTTAGAAGTGTTTCTGTTTTCTCTGCCCCATTACGTTTGCTTCCCATCTTCCACTCCTCTACTTTGACTGCCTGATGCACCTGATTTTAGGTCAGTTCTTGTGTTTACCTTTTTTTTTTTTAGCAATGGACACAACCAGAAAGTGCACATGCATATGGTGGATCTCATGAGCTCAATTGTTTGTGAAGGCGACTCTGTCTCACAGGAACTCCTGGATACTGTTCTGGTTAACCTGGTCCCAGCACACAAGGTACAGAGAACTAAAAAAAAAAAAAAAATGTCCAGGTCACATTTCACCCAAGGAAAACATTACATAAAAAAAAAAACAAATAAATATAAAGAAATAATATATATATATATATATATATAAATTGTAATATAATAAAAATATGCATTATTTAAAGAGCAGGGTCTTCAACCTTTTTATAGAGACAGAGCTGTATATTATGTACATATATTGCATTTTAAGCCTGGCTTATAATTAGCCTACTTTTAATAGTGTATTATTGTTTGCATAATTTGCATTGCATAACCATTTATGAAGTCATTATTTATGAACAGTCATATAATTGTACATTAGATTTTATTTTTATGTAAATAACTCATAGGTTTAGTTTTGTTTGGAGTTAACTTAATATTATTTTTGCTTAATGTATATTTAAATACAATGATTTCATTTTTAATTCATTTAAATTGTAATTTTTTTTACTTGTTGGTATTTATTTTACTGTCTTTTATTTTCTATTTTTATATACTTTACACAAACAAAATAGAGCTTTTTTTCATGTCAATTAAGCCCCCCTCTAATTATTGTTTAATGTTTATTGATTATCATTACAGTACAAAAATACTACCATAATGTATAATTATTTTACAATTTATTTTTATTCATTTTTGGCATTATGATAATTTGAGAGGAATGGGTAATGGAAAATGTCAGGAACAAAATGAAGAAAAATGGCAATTTTACAAAATAATTTTAATGGTCCTTAAAATAGGTTTTATTATTTGAGCAAAACATGTTTTATTTATTAATACATTTATTTACAGGAAGATAAGAAAAAAATCATAATTGCTCTAAATAAATATATATAACCAAAATATGATTTTAAAATATTTATTTACATGACAATAATGAAAATGGCAATATATCTTAACACGGGTTTCATTTTCTTTTTATTTATTATTTTTCTTGACCGGTTTCATGAGATTTACACAAAACATTTTTTATTGCTCATCTTGTCTTTCAGAACCTCAACAAGCAAGCGTACGATCTGGCCAAAGCCTTGCTGAAGAGAACCGCTCAGGCCATAGAACCGTACATTACCAACGTGAGTAAACGTGATTTATTATAGTTAACTGTACATAGAATATACACCAAATACATACTGTGCCAAAATCATGCTGAATTACAAGGGTACAAGAAAGGTCTTCTCATTTATTTAAATTGTGAATAATCCCTAATGAACCTCCATGATTTGACTCCAACCCTTTTGCTTTTGAAAACTCGTTGAGGCTTGCAACATTAACTGGAGATCAAGAGCACCTCTCCATGTTCAAACGGCATGTTGAGCTTAAACACATTCATCAGCAACACCCGCAGGAGCATGCAGCGCTGTTATGCTATGAACTCTATTCCCTGCAGTGCTCATTAAAAGCGCTAGAGATAGTGAGAATAAGCGTGGAGGAGAATCCTTCTCAAAAACTCTAATAGATCAGCAAGGCCTGATTTCTATTTCTGTTCCTCTTTCTGTTCTGTAAAAGCACTCTGTTGGAGACAGCCTCTCCTGCCCATAGATGAAGCCACTTACATTTTAATTTCAATCTGATACCAGCTTCCTCACACTAATCTCTAATCGACGCCATGTTAAGTGCTGATGCCAGACGGTTATGCAGTGAGTTTAAAGGTGTGCCGTTTTCCAGTGACATGCAGTAGATGCTGATGGTTACAGTGTGTGATGTACAGTTTGGTGTCTCAGTTCTTTAACCAGGTGCTGATGCTGGGGAAGACTTCAGTCAGTGATCTGTCAGAACATGTCTTTGACCTAATCCTGGAGCTGTACAACATCGACAGCCATCTACTGTTGTCCGTCCTACCGCAGCTGGAGTTCAAGCTCAAGGTAAGATGGCTTGTTGACGATACATAGTGTTATGTCATCTTTCGGGGTCTTGGATAAAACTGTCTCAGTGTTTTTGCTTGTGAAAAAATGCATGATTGATTTGATGATGATCAAGTTTTCCAAAAGTTTCCCTCAGTTCTAAAATGTAACGACAGTCATTATGAATGTATAATGCCTGATTCTGTTCAAATTATTTAAGGTAAATAGTGAGCTTTTTTTTTTTTTTACTTCTATTATATTATTATTTGTTTTATTTTAAAATGATTATATTTATTATATCAGCCGTTGTGCCTTTTAGTTAATAATGGTATTCACCACTGAAAAATATATAGGGTCATTCCGTGTCAACTCAACCAGAGGTCCCCAGCTTAAATTTTTGATTTTGCTAAATCTAATAGTAGTAATCCACTATTTTATAGAGGGGGGTCAAAATGGCAATTTTCACCTGAGATTCAGAGCCAAATTACAGGGGGTTAGAAATGACTTCAGAAAGATGGCAGCATCAGTATGTTATTTTTACACAGAGATTGGTAGGTCTATTAGTGAAATCTGTTGAACTTTAGCAATCTTTGTTGCATTATGTGCCGATGGTGACATTCAAAAATGGGGAAAGAGCACTTTTCAAGTTTTTTCTCCAAAGTTTGCAGGCCTGTAACTCAGTATTAAAGATATCTTAATGCCCTATTAGATTTTGGGTCTTAACAAACTTCTAACAAAATCTTCATTTATAAGGCCCTATAAGTTCAGTTCCAGAGATATTGGAATTTCAATATGGCTCCAGGAGTAAATCGTTAAGTTGTACACATTTTCAGTGGTCAAAAACCAAATGTGGGTCACTTTGCAAAAAATGAGACTCCAGATTGTTGAATATTACCCATTTTCAGTGGTCAAAAACCAAACGTTGGTCATTTTGTATACAGCCTATACTTATTTAATTTAAAGAACAATGTCTGAGAATAATGTTGAAATTATAATCGTATCTTGTTTCCCTCTATCAAAACAATATGTATAAAACATACCTGTCGGAGAGCTAAAAATGCACTGAAATGGACAAACTGTGGCACATTACCTTTCTTTTAGTAGTCTATTCATAAGATTCTATATTTGAATCAGTTTCAGGGATATTTTGAAGAAGGGATTTTGTTCATTTTAACAGATTCTGAAGCTACCAAGAGTTCAGATATGCAGTATTGTAACATGTTTGAAACACATCTATTAGCTTATGCTAAACAAACTTGATCAGTTTTTACATGGAAAATCATTTTACTCTTTATTTACTGATGACTAAAACAATTTTGAAAGTGTAGTTTTTAGCATCGTTATTATTTATTGATAATGCTGTGAGATTAGAACTTGAGATTAACTACTAAATCTTTCTGTCCCCTTCTAATGTCAGGCTGGTAAGAGGTCTAGTTTTGGATGGATATTTGGCTACTTCTAGGAATGTGCTACCCGTGTAATGAAACCCTTATTGAGCCTCTAGGACATCTGTGATAGCTCATGATTAACATCTCACAACGCTACGGAAGCAGTGCCTTGTTTAAGGCTTTTTGCAGCCTGTGGGGGTAAAAAACCTCTTCAAAACCTTGAGTATATTAACTGTGGTCAGAACCTCATGATACTTATGGTGTTTTAATAGCCAAATAAATTCCACCCTTCAGTGGCTTACCTGACATTGTGTTTTTGTGACAATGGAAAACTTGGTTCAGTTGTTTGCGAGTTACCTGACAGTTAATAGATGTGAATTTTACTGCTTAAAAGTTGGGTGTTTCTAATAAATGGATGTACCATTCCCGAGCTAAAAGATGCTGACACACTGCATGAAATTGATTACACTTCAGCCGAGTCAACGATCCTTTCTTTTGTTTTCTTTCACATGAGATTTAATCCAGCGTGGCCTGAAAGCACAGTTAGCATTTTTCAAAAACCAGCAAAGGCGATTACTTTCTTTTATGTTGGCTGTGTTATTAAACTTGTATACATTTTGGCAAAAGCAGGTTGAGTTTGCGATTAGTGTATGAATGAATGTTATCGGTTTGTTAGGAGCCACCTGTTCCATGTACCGTATTTGACATCATGCCTTTATCTTTTGTTTTTATGCAAAGCACAATGACGATGAGGCTAAATCAACTAAATGGGTTCATTCAATCCTTGTGCTGTAATTAATGGCCACAGGCCTCGCTTTCTGCAGTTATATCACCGGGAGACCCTTGTGTGTTTTGTAGAGCAATGATAACGACGAGCGCCTGCAAGTTGTGAAGCTCCTGGCCAAGATGTTTGGTGCAAAGGATTCAGAGCTCGCTTCACAGAACAAACCTCTCTGGCAGTGCTACCTTGGGAGGTACAGCTCATGCACAACACGTCTAATTACCTGTTTCTCTGTGTACACAAACTGGAAAAAAAAAAGTTTCAACAGCAAGACCAAGCTGAAAGATTTTGACCATCTGCGTTTGCTGTGGTTTCTTAGGTTTAATGACATCCATGTCCCTGTTCGACTGGAATGTGTAAAGTTTGCCAGCCATTGCTTGATGAACCATCCAGACCTGGCAAAAGATCTCACAGGTACAAACTGTTCCCCTTCTAACTTTGACTACTCTTATATTTCACGACTAACCATAAAAGTCAAATTAAACTGAAGTTGACCCTCTTTGCTTTAATACATTTCTTGGTGTTATTGTGCACAATTCATTGTGTTGTTTTAAAGAAAAGGTTATCCTGAATAAAATAACAAAAATGACAGTTTGCTATTTAGGTATTGTTTAGGGTAATACAACCTGGTACTAGTCAAAAGCTTCTTCAAAACTTGGTGCCGGTGATGTTTCAGGAAGTAGTTGCCACAATTTATCCACTGTAAACATGCTTTTAATATAAAAAGAAAACTTTTTTTGTATGAAATATATATTTGTTTATATATAATGTATTGAATATATATTTAATATATTATTTTATTAATTTATTATTTAATTTTATTAAATACTTAATATATATATTTAATATATTATTAATTTAATGACTTTTTTTAAATATATTAAATAGGTCACAATGCCAAGAAAATAAGAATACACATTAAACCAAATTTTGTTAGAAAGTCTACTGCAAACCTTTTTTAATGAATTGAATACATTTTTATATATATATATATTTTTTTTTTTTCTTAAATATAGCTTTTTGTGTATTTGTTTATTTATTTACTCAACATTACTTAATTGTAATTAAAAAAAAATTATATATTGAATTCATGAGACAATGAAAATGATGCATTTTTAACATTAAACCAAAGTGTGCATGTTTTTTTTTTCTCCTGCAGAGTATTTGAAAGTAAGGTCACATGACCCAGAGGAGGCAATTCGACACGACGTCATTGTGTCCATCGTGACAGCTTCCAAAAAGGACCTCTCTCTCGTCAATGATCACCTGCTGAACTTTGTGAGGGAGAGGACTCTGGATAAGAGGGTATGTGCCAGGCTGTCTTTATGCTTGTTTGTTTGCTGTCTCTTAAACATTCTTTATTAGCGCTGCAGTATTTCCCTGCACTATTTCATGCATAATATCCAAGGGCCTTTTCTCCCATTAGTACCCCAAATGAACCAGAGACTTTGACGTGACCGCATTCAGGGCAGAGCCGAGCTGGAATACATTAGCTTCTTGTTTCTTTCCAGACACACTCCATTTCTTCTCACTATAATTTAATCAGCAGTCTCCTTTAGCCACCCGAGCTAGAGGGGATGGAATAATATAAATTGGACTATAACTCGCATATAACCATTCCTCAGCCTTTTCAAAATGCTTTCAGGGAGGAATTTAATTGAAGGCCCCTCTGTGTTCCTGGACAAATGACACCGCAGCAGTCAAGGCGTATCTCCATCTCGTCCTATTACACCTCGTTTGCTTCTGCTTGCCATACATAAGATTTGGTTTTATGCAGGAACTGTCATATCAGGCTTTTCAGCTTCAGCTGTAGCTAAATGGATGCTTTGTCATTTTTATGTCTTGGTAAAACCTCAAAAGCAGCCGTTCCTTTGACATGTTCATGTTGAGGCGAAATGTGACTACAGACTAGAAATATGATTTCTCTTCTTTAATGTCTCCCTTTTTACTGTTTTTTTTTTTTTCTTTTTTTTTCTGTTGCACTTTTCCAAATTTTAGTAAGCTGCCCATCTAGGCAACACTGTAATTGGCATGTTAGGGATGCTTTTATGAATTTGAAGACGGAGTCTTCAAAGTCTTATTTATATTTATATGTGCACTGCACAACAGCGACCAGTTTTTCCGTTCATTATAGGTCATGGAAATTCAGCTTTTTAGTCAGTGAAAGTCAGGGAATTTGACATTTTAACCCTGAGCTTTGCATCACAGGAATAAATTACTTTTTAAAATATATTAAAATTGAAAACATTTGTTCAACTTGGGGATGTAACGGAATGAACATTTCTTATCACGATTATAGTGACCAAAATTATCACGGTTATCAGTATTATCACGGTATTGTTAAAATGTGCTGGAGATGTTAAAAAGTACCAACACATAAATCACTTCAAGTTTCATGTTTAAAAATCAACAAATAAAATGACTTTTTGTTCGCATAATCACTAAAACAATAACATTACCAATGATGTTCTGATTTTAAATGACAATTTGACTGACAACAGTTTAATAGCATGTTCAAATATCTAATGTAAATGTTCAAATAAAGCTTTGAAAAAGTTTCATAAAAAGGTAAACCTCACATTTCAGCCTTTAAATAAAGAAAAGTGTTTAGTCAAAATGATAATTGATTTAATAAATTATTATATGTATTTTATCTGCTCCATAAATAATTCTAGATAACTTAGCTGAATTGTTTAAATGTGTAGAATCCACATAAGCTTGTTTTTCATCAACCGGTCAAAATTTACAGAAGGCCATGCAAATTCGGTCCGTTTTTGGCCAAGACAGAAACTGCACCCAGGCTGAATGTAAATATAAGTGTCTGTAAATCCACTCTCTGACACTAGGTGGCGCTTTATATGGAAAAGCTGAATTAGAGCTGTTTCCCGTAAACTCCGTGGACAAAGCAGTATTGCGACTAAGAACACTTCCTTTAGGTATTACATGGAGCGTAGGTGAAGACAAAATGCCATCGAATCATTTCTGAAGACAGTCATAACCTTCAGAGGTACATTCATATAATTAATTCATTCATAAATTCATTTGTATAATTCCCTCAGCACTCTTTTAAAACCTCCCAGCTTGTCCGCCCTGTTTTCACTCAAAATGAAACTACTCTGCTGCTGTGCGCACGTGAGACTGTTACTGAAAACTGTGCTTTATGCTGGACAGTATTTATTTATCGTGAGTTGTTCAAATCGTGGTAATCGAATACGGTTTTAATGATAATTAAAATATGAAACGGTAATACTAACCGTGGGGAATTTTATCCCGATTTATCGTCAAACCGGTAATCGTTACATCCCTAGTTCTACTGTAATAATATTTTACAATATTACAGATTTTACTGCGTTTTTGATCAAATAAATGCAGCCTTGGTGGGCATAAGAGACCTTTTTAAAAAAATACATATAAAAATCTTACCAACCCCAAAGGTTGAATGGTAGTGTATGTTTTATTCAATACTCAAAAGTGTTTTATTGTATTATGGCTTACTCTGTTATATCATTTGTAGTGCATCATGGGTTGAGTTGTTCATTATCTAGTGCTGTCTAATGATTAATCGCGATTAATCGTATCCAAAAAATGCATGCATGCATAAATATACACAGTACACGCATATATTATGTAAACAAAAACTTTTATTTTGGATGCTTTTAATCGTGATTAATCGTTTGACAGCACTAAAAATTATGCCTAAAATGTGAAGTAAATTTTGCTTCAGATAAAAAAAAAAAAAACACAACACAACATCTTGTACCTATAAAATATCTGTTTTCGGTCTTGCATGGGCTGCTGACCAAGTTGTTTTTGTTACTGCTGGCTCTACTTGTATGATTTTTACAGCAGAACATAATAATCTCACTGAGTAGAGCTTCCCATTGTGTTATCTTGCAGTGGCGGGTCCGAAAGGAGGCTATGATGGGTCTGGCTCAGATCTATAAGAAGTACGCCTTACAGGCGGAGGCAGGCAAAGAGGCAGCCAAACAGATCTCCTGGATCAAAGACAAACTGCTTCACATTTACTACCAGAACAGCATCGACGACCGGTGAGTGAAGCTGATAAGCTGGCGGTCTTTCAATACTTGTGTGACATCCTTGGCTATTTTAAATTCAAGCTTTCTATATGGTTTATAAATTGGGTCAGTAGTGAATGCTGCTTCCAGTCAGTAAATATACATTAAGTGGAAAATGCATAGATGTCTTGGTAGTAGGGATGTGCGATACGACTAATTTGACTGTCGTTTAAACAGAAGTTTTGTATCCGACTAGTCGATTAGTCTAAAAGCTAGAAACCACCCAAAAATGGCAAAAAAAAAAAAAAACACACTTTGAATCACACTGTCAAATCCCTCAATGAATTCTGCAAAAAATAGGTCATGATTATGCCGTATGCTTGCCTCGCGTTATCATCAATTAATTTTAGGCGGTCGTTAAACAGAAAAAAAGGAAGAGCATACACTCTTCATAATCCAGTGCGTAGCTTATTTATTCAGATCGGCTGGAGCAATGCAGAAATGGAAAATCAATCAATAGACTGACAGAATTCTTCATTTTCATATAACGTTAGCCAACATATTAAAACAAAAGTAAAAAACAATAGGAAAGTTTATCAAGGAATAGCATTAAAACGGCTTTTAAAAATGTACTTCATGTTGGCTATATTGTCTAAAAACAAAACAAAGCTCGTTTTACTTACTCAGACCGTGCGCATTTGTTCAGTGAATTTAACATGTTAACAAGGTCTGGCAAAAGACGGGACAAGAGGCGATTCTGCAAAAAAAGCGCTCGGCAGGAACTGAAGTCACAGGCACACAGAGAGATAACTACAAGCAAGCAGACAGTTTGAAAAGAGCCTGGAAATCCCGCAGCACCACCGAAGTGGGTCTTCGTTTAGAGGAATAGACAGCGCGGATAGGATCGCGGACCGCAGCGGCAGGTTGTAGTGTATGACATGATTGACATTTGGCTTTGGCTAGCCTCCAAGCTAACGCATACATGCCTGTATTGAATATGATTACGTATAGCTCCAGTAAAGTTATTGTAAGCCAATTTGACGTTACACAGTTTACAAAAAACGTTTCCATTTCCTTCTAATTCAAAATAATCCCACACCTTGCTGGTCTTTCGCGTGGAGCTCGCCGCAACTGACATGAAGAAAACGCATGTGAGGTAAAATTATAGTTTCCGCCCAGATACGCTTTTAAAAATATTTATATATTTTGATATGTATTCTTTTTCAAAAGTTTTATTTTAACTGTTCTTTAAAATGTTTTAAATGTAACGTTAAAATGATGGTAATTTGAATGATAAAATCATCATGTTTTTTTTTTTCTCTCGTGTAGTCGACTATTGTTTTCAGTGTCGACTAGTAGGAGCTGTACCGTTTAGTCGACTAGTCGACTAGACCCGCACATCCCTACTTGGTAGAAGTGTTTTTTTGATGATTGATAGATTATGTACATGGTTATGTAATTGTAATTAATTAATATACTGGAGCCTTAAATCATAGTTTGCCATTGTAAATAATTGACAGATTTTGATTGTCATTGCTTATTTAAATAGCCCTAATTTTAAGTGTTTAGAGTGTTTTTTGGGGGGGGGGGTGATACAACTCGAAATGCCTATTACGTGACGCATCACTGAATGGGTGTCCTGAGATACTGTGTCTGTCTCTGCGAAGGCCCTAAGCTCTGTAAACCGTGAAAGAGTTTTAGCATCAAATATTAAATGTGCTTCGGTATATGAAATTACACTTGGGTGGCTGCCAAAAAAAAAAAAATCAAATCACAAGATTCTGTAAAAGTTTCTGTACAACCAAAACATTGACACAATTTCCTGTAGTTGCAGTTTCAAAAGCGCTGCCTTTTCGGTGTTGACTTAAGATGCTATTGAAAAAGATTGCTGGTGTCTGACAGGCTTTGAATGAGGTGTGAAGCCTGTAAGAGTTTGTTATAAAACAGAATCTGCTGTATGAAGGAGCTCTGTTGTGTAATTGGATTTTATAAGGTCGTTCGCAAGCTGTTGGAATTTAAGGACCACTGCTGGACGGGGGATTTGAGATGCTGCTGTTTACAGAGAAAAGTTCTGTGATGGTACTGATGCCATGACATGTGTCAAAAGTCTGCCAGTTGCCCCCTTGACGTTAAAAATCCAATCATTTCTTTAAGGCTTTCAGATGCATTGACAGCCAGTGGGCATGTTTCTCAAATGAGAATATAGAAGAATTTCCTCTGAGAGACTGTGCGCTTTGGCTGAAAACAAGAGAACTGTGAAAATCCTCAGTTAAACCTGTATTGAGTGATTCTGCAGAGCTGCCTGAACACAGGGCCAGTCGTAAAGAGAGAACAGTGATGTCACCAGACAGCCGCTTGCTAATGCAGATTCGGTAACGCATTACTTGGAGCCTGTTTATATAATGCATTATAAAGACATCATACTGCACATTGTGTGTATTGTAATGTAATACATGATCTCTTTTTATAAATGGTGTTAATCACTGTTGTAATACGTTATCAGGGTTCACAAGATTTTTTTTTTCTGCTGGTTTGTTAAGCTGGCTATATTTTTAATGGTCTGACCACAAATAATATCTACAAAATATATATTTTTATTAATTGTATTATTATTGTATGTTTTCTTTCCCCAACAATATATATTTTAAAATATTTACAGCTGTTCATTTAAGATTTCATTTGCATGAATGGCTCAGAATTACACAGGTATAATGCAACTATGATTAACTATATTCATACACGCACTTTAGTTGAAAAGAAAGACAATGTAATTTTGTGTATAATTTTCAATCATTTGAACTAGCTAATTGTTCAAAGAGTAACGAAAGTCATGCAATTGTGACAACTTGATCTAGGTTAACCAGCTACATATCTTGATGAGATGGATTATTGTTCAAAGGTTTGAGATCGATATGTTTGTTTTTTGATTCTTATGCTCACCAAAGCTACATTTATTTGATTTAAAAATCCAGTAATATTGTAAAATATTATTACAAATGAAAATAACTGTTTTTATTTTAATATTTAAAAAACAGAATTTTCAGCAGCCGTTACTATAGTCTTGAGAAATGTGCTGCTTAAGAAACTTTTCTATTATTTTGATTATTCTTCTAATTTCTGTAGTGGTGTTTAATATTTTTTTGTGGAAACTGTTATGCTTTTTTCAGGATTCTTTGATGGATAAAACAAAAGTTCAAAAGAACAGCTTTTCTTTGAAATATATATTTTTTATAACAACACTATTGACCAAATGAATGTGTATTTACTAAATAAAGTAGTTAATTTATTTAAAATAAAAATCAAACTGACACTGACTTTTGAACAGTAGTATATTTACTTCAACAGAATGCATAACAGCAAACAAAATTTTTACATTTGCAAGGTGCATGTTAATAAGACGGTGCAGTGTTGGCCAGATAGGTGACACTAGTCTTTCAGGCATCTTTATTTTTGAGCATAAGGACCGGTCCATAAGGCACAGTGAATGCATTATAATGCACAAAGAACACCTTTAGTAATGTTTTATTATATACAGGCTTCAAATAAACTGTTACCATAGATTTGCCCCACACTGAACCCAACTGGAGCCACAGGATGAGAAATGCAGAGATGGTCACAATTTGTGGCTCGCAACTTCTTTCATTTGAAATTTAAATGCACATGCTGAGTTAATTTGCAGCCTTTTTTGTTTTAAACATGACTCTCTATCCTGTCTTGTAGTAATTTCTGACCTTGTTGTTGTGTTTGTGCTTTGCAACGAGCAGTACTTTTCATATTCAAGCCTTCCTGGTGTGTTGCATACAGCTCGTCCACGTGCCCATTTTGAACTCCTCACTGATGAGTTGGTTTACAATGTTATTGCATCATTAAAGCATGTAATGATAACTGTGCAAATGCAATTTCATGTTATGATTGGGTCATCAATATGAGATTTGAGCTCACTTGAATGCCATCTAAGATCATTTAAATTTGGGTAATAACACATCAAAGAAAACAATGTGCAATGTTAAAGGAATTTAAATTAAATATAAAAAATATATATAAAAGATCAGATTGGTTTTGTTTTTGTTCACTAGGTTACTTGTGGAGAGGATCTTCGCCCAATATCTTGTGCCTCACAATCTAGAGACTACAGAGCGAATGAAGTGTCTGTATTACTTGTACGCCACATTGGATGGAAATGCTGTCAAGTAGGTGCAGTAATTCTTGTTTTATTCTAAAACAGAGATGCCCAAACCAAGGCCTGTAGTTGGTGCCTGGTGACTTTTTTTTTTTTTGGCCCCCCATGGAATATCAAGAAATAGGAAAAAAAAACATCCCATATGAAGCATATGTACATTTCTAATACATTTATTTTATAAAAAAAAAAAAAATCAATAATCATTTCTATTATTTACAATTACTTGTTTCAATGTAAAACATTTGAATATAATGCTAAAATTTATTTTTGGCCCACTCAATCAAGTTTAATTTTTGGCCCTCTGTATTAAAATGTTTGGGCACCTCTGATCTAAAACTTATGCTTGTGCAGAGATTGAGTAAATGATTTTGAATCATGCAACCTGTAAACAAAAATTCCTACTCTGTTAAATATTGTTTGACTTGGAAATATGTCATATTATGGAGAGAAAACAGCTGTTTCATGTTGTTTAGTGATTTTATAAGGTGCTTATGGGTCTGAAAAGAGATTATTTGACCTGTAAAGATGTATTTGCAGACTTGGAATGTTGATTGTGGTTGTTGTGGTCCATCTCTCCTATAGAGCTCTGAATGAAATGTGGAAGTGTCAGAACATGCTGAGACACCACGTCAAAGATCTTCTGGATCTTATAAAACAGCCAAAAGTTGGTTTTTCCTCACAGTTGTTTGGTTTTGGTTATTGCTTTTCTAAATCTTCTTTATTACATGGTTTGCATGTTTAAACATTCTTTAATTTTTTTTAATTTATTTTTTTTATTCCTCCAGTCCGACTCTCATAACAAGGCTGTGTTCTCAAAGGTCATGGTTATCACAAGTAAGTCGTGTTGTTTCCTCCGCAGTGCTGTTAAAATTATTCTCCTGTCAAGTACAAGCTGCCTTTTATGTAGTAACAAGAAACGTTCACTGAGGGGGAACATCTCTCCATCTTTGTGTTGAAGGAAACCTGCCAGACCCAGGCAAGACGCAGGACTTTGTGAAGAAGCTTGCTCAGGTTCTTGAGGAGGATGAGAAGATCAGAAAGCAACTGGAGACTCTTGTGAGCCCGTCCTGCTCGTGTAAGCAGGCCGAAGTCTGCGTGGTAAGTACCGTATTGCTTCACCTCACAGGAAAATCGTGTTTTTACCAACGCAGTTGAAGTTGTCTCAGTTTGTGGCTGTGTTTGCACCCCACAGAAAGAAATCACCAAAAAACTGGGCAGCCCCAAACAACCCAGCAATCCTTTCCTAGAGATGGTGAAGTTTTTATTGGAGAGGATAGCGCCTGTTCATATCGACACAGAATCCATCAGGTACATTAAGACTTTTAAATACCGGGAATAAATGTACTATCATTTGCACAGTCTCACTCCTTCATCTCTTTCTGCAGTGCACTTATCAAACAGGTAAACAAATCTATAGAAGGAACTGCTGATGATGAAGATGAAGGCGTCCCGACCGAGCAAGCGATCAGAGCTGGCCTGGAGCTGCTGAAGGTAAATAAATCTGTAGATGTGTTACCCACATTAGACTGTCCGTGTTGGCTTTATATCCATTTGCACGGATACTTACATTCATGTTAGATTTAAAGTCCGAATTTTTTTGTTGATTTGTTGCTGTAGTATAGCTATATTTTATTTTATTTTATTCAGATGAACCATTATTTTAACCAATCAGTTAAATCTGAATTTAATCACTGAGTTACCAAAAACATCTGGTATTATTTATAATACAAATGAATTGGTGAATCAAGTTTTGAATCACTTTATTGATAGTTTATAGACAGTTTGCGCTGATTTATGGAAATGAGTCAATCTTTCCAGTGCTATAGCATTTTTACTACTGAACTTTAAATCAAAGACGCCAATAAAGTTTTTAGAGAAACTTTTTTTTAGGAAGCTTGGCCCAATAAAATGAGAGCAGACACAATCGCCCAGCCCAATACACATATGTAAAAGCACAAAGTAAAATTTTTATTTAGTTTGATGTATAGTTTTCTTTAGCTGTAAAATGTCTTTACGCTCAGGTCCTGTCCTTCACCCACCCTGTGTCATTCCACTCTGCCGAGACCTTTGAGTCTTTGCTGGGCTGTCTAAAAATGGACGATGAGAAGGTTGCAGAGGCTGCACTGCAAATCTTCAAAAACACCGGCAACAAACTGGAGGAGAGCTTCCCACACATCAAATCGTATGTTTGAGTCCGTCTCACGGCCCACACTGATCAGAAAAGCACATCTGGGTTTTATTCAAGAGTGACGCTGCTTGATTTGTTCCATCAATTTAAAAGTTTCAAACATGCTTATGTTTACTGAAGACTGTTTCTCATTTCTTGATTTCTGAGATGCTCTGTCACTTTTAATGGAAATCTAATTTCTATTTTGCTGTACAGTCATCCATAAAGTTGGATGGTGCCATTCACTCCTGCCTATTTGACCTCCTTTTGCCCCCTAGAGTCCTTTTACCAGTACTGCAGCACAAAGCAAAGAAGGGTTCTCCTCGCCAGGCCAAATATGCCATCCATTGCATCCATGCCATGTTCTCCAACAGAGACACTCACTTTGCACAGATATTTGAGGTAAGATTGTTAAGGCCCAAAAAAATCTGGATTTTATAAATTTTTTTGCTGTGCCTCTGAAATTAACTTTCCTTGGCACAGAGAACTTCCCATATTCATTTTAAAACTTCTGGTATTCTAACCAATTGCTTTCTATCTGCCGCAGCCTCTGCATAAGAGTCTAGACACAGACAACTTGGAACAGCTCATCACCCCTTTAACGACGCTGGGACACCTGGCCATGCTGGCCCCGGAACAGTTTGCAGCTCCGCTCAAATCTTTAGTGGCCAATTTCATCGTTAAAGACCTGCTAATGAGCGACCGGGTAAGTCATACCATTGCTTATCACAGTTTCGCAATATAGCCTGTATGTTGATGAGAAGACACAGCATTCAATGTGATGCACTGCGTAAAAATGCACATTTTTATGTCTCGCCTTCTGGTGAAGTAGTGCATTATGCAAACGCTCAAAATGAACTCGCACTTGATCTATAAAGGCCTCTGGATTGCTCAAGTGTGTATTATGTTCTTAAAGTCCATTGTTTGAACTGTAAGTGCTCTTTTTATTTATTTATTTTAATTTTTTGAACATTTTGTCTATTTTGGCTGTTTAGGATGTGCCTAAATGTTATTTATATAATGTATGTAAATAAAAACTAAATATAATTTGGAATTAAATAAATTACTGTTCCAGTGTATAATATTAATAACAGTATATTTCATTATCAATGCCATAAATATAACATTGTATGTATGTATTTATTTATTTATTTAAATGCGTATCTTTTGGACTGAAATGTTATCGTTCCTATGTATATTATCAATACTAAATATAACATTTTATTATATATAATTTATTAATCTATTTTATTTATATATGTAAATATATAATATTCCAGCGTTAAGAACAATATATTCCAGTAACATAATGGCAACAATAAAATATCCAATAATTAATATTCGTATTTAATATGTAATATTTGTTTATGAAGCCTTAAAGGAAATAATTGTTTTTGTTTTGTGTGATTTTAAGTTGAATAAATAAACTTTTAATTTAAGCAAATTTTAAGTAAATAGATTTCTGTGATGTATTAAGCTGTATTAAAGACATACAAAAGAAAGACAAATAATAATAATAAAAGCATTAGACATTTAAATCATTATTCACAATTATTTACATAACAATAAATCAGCCAAAATTTCATGCTTGTGAAAGTCCCACTGATAATGGATATCATAGCTGGCCGAGAGAACAGCATTAAATATGCACGTTTATTTGCCTGTACCATTAACTAATTTGGACTTATTGAATTAATGTGATTTCATGGGGATGTGCTTGCTTAAGGCTTAAATCAACCCAGTATAATTATAAGAGTAAATGGGTGAGAAAGTTTAAGATCCCGTTTACTGATCTCATTTGATTGACCTTGTGGGCGTAGTTTTATTTCATTTTCCAGTGGTTTTAAAGTGAGTCGTGTGCTCTAATATACATAGACGTGTGACACATCATTTGTCTCGTCGCTTCTGTAACAAGAAGTGTTTATTTTTAGTTGTAACCTTGTTAGCAAACTTTTAGACCAAGCAATAAAGGATTCTCCTCGCTCTCGGGTTTTGAGGCATCTGATACTGATCTAGATTTTCTGTTTGCTGCAAAGATTCCTGGCAAGAAAACCACCAAGCTGTGGGTCCCGGATGATGAAGTCTCTCCTGAAACATTGGCTAAGGTAAGACGCAGCTAAGATTTGACTTGCCATTTATTATTCATTTTTATTGAAGAAAGTACCAGAGTGATTCACATCTCAGCCAGTATTGCATTGGTTCCCTACAGATATGGGTAGACAGGTTCTTTTCTTTTCTTCTCTTTTTCTCCTTTGCATAGTAAAAAAATGACACCTGAGCTTGCACTCACAGGAGATGATACTGAGGAGTAAAGTGTGTTCAATGCTTCTCTATCTCTGTGTGTCTCAGATTCAAGGTCTGAAACTGATGGTCAGATGGCTGCTCGGCGTGAAGAACAACCAGAGTAAATCTGGCAACTCCACTCTGAGAATGCTGACGGCTATCCTGAGCAGCGACGGTGATCTGACGGAGCAGGGCAAGATGGGGTGAGTGACATTTGCTTAGTTTCAAACCCTTTACTAGCAACTGTCCTGAGCAGTGACATCAAAAACTGCTGACAGGGAAAATAAAATAACAAAATAAAAGCCCATTTCGTGATTTTAAAAGCCCTTAAGATTATTTGTAAAGTATTAACATCTGACAAATAAACATACCGTTCAAAAGTTTGGGGTCTGTAAGATATTTTTCTTATGTTTTTGAAAACTCTCTTATGCTCACCAAGGCTGCATTTATTTGATCAAAAATACACTAAAACAGTAATATTGTGAATTCTTTTTACAAATTAAATGAACTATTTTCTATTTTAATATATTTTTAAATGTATTGTATTCATGTGACGGCAAAGCTGGATTTTCAGCATCATTACTCCAGTCTTCAGTAGCTATGTTTCGATCACCCTATTTTAATGCACAATTTGAAGTATCGCATGAGAAACGAGTGTTGGAAACACCAAATTTAGAATAAAAATCCCTTAATTCGCCAAAAAGTTTTTTTGCTTGCATGAGGTGGTTTTTGACTTGTACGAAAAAGGGTTAATGTGAATAATGGGAGATGGAAATGCATTTTGCGAATAAATTCCTCCAAGCGCTTCAAAAAAGTCATGTGACTTTGCGCTATGGGACGGCAAAACCTGACTAACCAGCAGACGATCTCATTCCACAGCATCTGAAATGTTATGGTTATTCTTAAATGCCTGAGCAAAGTCTGTCATCAAAGTATTTCTGTATAATTGCCTCCCAGAAATGTCTTTACAAGACTGCATTCCCAAACAGCAGGAATCCACCTCCGAAAGCAATGACCGCATTCATTGTGTTTCATCTGCTCACTCTGAGGCACAAGTAGTTTATCATATATGAAAATTATTTCTCCTACTTTTCTTAGTGATTTATAGTGCCAGTTTATCAGGAAGTGACTATTTTGTTCTCTTTGACTCGTTGGATGGAAACGGTGCTTGTTTGCAAATGTTTCATGGGATACTCATTCCAATTTTGTGCACAAGTTAAATTCGCAACTTTGGATGGAAACCCGGCTAATGTCACATGATCCTTCAGAAATCATTCTAATATGCTGATTTGGTGCTCAAGAAACAGTTTTTATTTGGATGGAAACCCGGCTAATGAAAACAGTTGTGATCCTTCAGAAATCATTCTAATTTTTTTTATGCTGATTTGGTGCTCTTTTGATTCATTTTTTATTATCAGTCCTTGCTGAAAACAGTTGTGCTAAAAGTACTAATTACATTTTTTTTACTGTCATTAAATTTACCTTTTGATTCATTTAATACGTCCTTTAAACAGTAGTGTATTTAAAATATGTAGATTGTATGATTTTATTTTTTATTTGGAAATTGTACTAATTACTTTTTTTACATTAAATTTACTGACCCCTATCCTTTAAACAGTAGTGTATTTAAAATATGTAGATTGTATGATTTTATTTTTTATTTGGAAATTGTAAACGTATAGCTTTTACAGGTATGGCTTAATATTTATTTTGAAAAAAAAAAAAAAAAAAAAAAAAAATCATTATACATTGTTTTTCTGATAAAATTATTTTATTCCATTTAATGATAATTTTAAAGAAAATTTACAATAATAGCTGGAAATCATACTTTTATTTTAATAATATAGGAAACTTCTACACTACACTAAATGTTGCTGTAAAATGATGGCATATGTGACACAACATTTTTATTTATTTATATATGTGTCTGTAATATGGGAGTGATTTCTGTGTGTGTAGTAAGCCGGACATGTCTCGTCTGCGGCTGGCAGCCGGCTGTGCCATTCTTCGTCTCGCCCAGGAGCCGTGCTACCATGAGATCATCACCCTGGAGCAGTACCAGCTCTGCGCCCTCGTCATCAACGTAAGACCAACCACCGGCTCCTTATCTGATTTCATATTGCCCTGATGGACTTATCTTTCATCCTAATGTCAAAAAGAAGATCCTTAACATCATTTTAATGGGTTACTCTGCTTTGACTAACAGACTGGTTGTCTAGTGATTCGCTGTGTTCCTGGTCACCAGTCACGCTTTGAAATCTGATTTTATCGGTCAGATAAACTAAAGATATCAGATAAACATAAACATAAAATCAGAATTCCACTTCAGTTCCCCAGATTAAATCCATTGAAAATAATGCCTCTCCTACTGCAGAGAGAGGGTGTAACCTCATTCACTACTCAGTTTACTTCTATAAGGTTTTCGAACTGTTTCGGAGTGCAACAAAGATGTTCAACCAGAAAAAAATGGCTGTGAATTATTTAGATTGTTGGAAGTGGGTGATTAATATTAAAATGGAGCCAGACCAAGTTGCATGTTTGGAAAACCAATGCTTAGGTAGGCTCTGCAGGCTATTGAATAATGTTATTAACCGACAGCCAAAAAGGGACGTCAGTAGACAAATTGTTTCAGAGGAACTGATTAATCTTTCACAATAAGATGAGGAATGTGCAGTAAATGGGGGTCAGTTTGGATTTAATGTTGACCTATACAGGAAACCGAAAGGTTGTAGGTTCAAACCCTAACAAAAAGATGATCCAGGAGTGGTCAACATTGAACAAGACTGATGGTGGCACTTAACCCCAGGTTACTCAAGGGTTACTATCCTTGGAGTGTTTTGTAAGCCACTGAATAAAAGCATCAGCTGAATGACTCATTGGGAACTAATGAATCCTCTTGTTTTTCTCAGGATGAGTGCTACCAGGTGCGACAGGCCTTCGCCCAGAAGCTACAGAAAGGTCTGTGCAGATTGCGTCTGCCACTGGAGTACATGGCTGTGTTCACGTTGTGTGCCAAAGACCCAGTGAAGGAGCGCAGGGCGCACGCCCGCCAATGCCTGGTCAAAAACATCAACCTGCGGAGGGAATACCTGAAACAGCATGCAGCAGTCAGCGGTAAGGAGAGCCAGTCAAAATCCTGCACTGAAGGCAAGGGCTAGGAATCGAGAACCAGTTTAGATTGTTTGTTTATTTATTTCATATAACATGAAGACATATTTGTGTATTAAACAACAACTATGCGTCTTGTTTGAATTAGCAACTCTTCTGAGCTGGTTCTTTAATCTGTACAGAAAGAATCTATTCATTTTAGGGAGTCAAAATCTGACTCCGATGACTCTCAATGCATCATAATCTTTTCAGCAACAGCAATTATTAGTAATTCATGAAAAATTCATTAAGAATTAACGAAGTGATTCTCCAGTTCATATGCATGTTAGGATCTTCGCATTATTTTGTAGTAAACATAATTTTTGGTTTAAGTGTGCCATTTATTACCATGATTTCAGTCAGCTTATATAGACTGTCAAATGTTGTTGTTTGTGTAATGAATCGCTGAAAAAAAAAAAACTCGTTAACTTTATAAAAGTGAATTATTTAGGCACCTCAAAATTCATTTAGATTTGATACAAGGAGTTACAATTCCATTCCAAATTGATTCACAATGCATCTCATCACCAATTATTAACTCGTTTAAAATTGTGACTTTCTTTGGGTTGATTCGAAAGAGAATCACAATGAATCCATCATTTTGTTTAGTTATTACCAGGGATTTGAGAGGTGAGGATTCTTTTCAAAGACTAAAAGAGTTATTCAGGAATCAGAAGCAGAATCAAATTCCCTATTAGAGGCCTTGTGGTGTGTTTTGTGCTAGTGATCTTTATTAGTTAAAATTCATGCATCTTCCAGTACAATGAAATATTTAGCTGCTCAGTTGAACTGTTCATCAGGGTCATTATGCAAAAGAGGCTGTTATGTCTGTCCTATCAAGTGGATTCGCCAGGCCATTGTGTTTCTTTCATCTGTTGCTTTTGGAATGAATTCTTTGCACGTCAGCCTTTTCAGTGGTGATTTGTTAGTTTCAGACCTTTGGAGGATGTGAACCTTTTCCAATTGTAATTCATATTCATGAGCCACAGTACAAACCGGGGCTATTGTAAAACATTGTGGGTCCTGCAATATGCACAGATTTTTATAACACTCACATTATCATAAAAAGCATTTATGTGTGTACTGCAGAAAAGCTGATATCGCTCCTGCCGGAGTATGTGGTGCCATATGCAATTCACCTTTTGGTCCACGACCCAGACTACGTGAAAGTCCAGGACATCGAGCAGCTCAAAGACATCAAAGAGTGAGTCGACACAAACTCCTTCGGCTCCTCTTCCATCTTTAATTGGAGAATGTTTATCTCTTCATTAGGTTGTCATTTCAAGCTCTGAAAATGTCAGATGCGTAATTTGGACGAGATATTCGTTACCAATATGTTGCCCTTCAAATGTTCATAAACAGTGGAGAAAATCTGCAGCTTGTTAGATGTTTGGCTGGCTGCTGAAAACACTGATAAATGGTGTTCCAGAGCTGCCATCTGCCTTTAATCTTGAAAATGATGTTCCTCTCTCTCTCTCATATCTTTCCTTTTCCTTCAGGGCTTTGTGGTTTGTTTTGGAGATTCTAATGGCTAAAAATGAAAACAACAGCCATGCGTTTATCAGGAAAATGGTGGAAAACATAAAACAGACAAAAGATGGACAGTGTCCGGATGATCCCAAGATTAATGAGGTCCGTCTTGTTTCAGAGTGATGCTTTGTTTTTCTCATTATTTAAAAGTTTTTCTAACTAACAACATATCTAGGGATTTTAAATATAAATGATTGTCAGAACTGGAAATACATTACGTAATAACAAAACATGGAAATGTCTACAGTCAGTATGAAAGTTTACTCATTTTTTCATTGAATGTTTTCTAAAGGAAAATGTTACACTGAAGGCTGGAGTAATGACTGCTTAAAATCAGCTTTGCCATCACAGAAATAAATTACATTTTATAATCGAAAAATATTTAACAGTATCACTGTTTTTACTGTATTTTTGATCATATTAATGCAACCTAATTTCAGAAATATTTTAAAAGATAAAGATGCATGAAAAATGGGAAGTCATTGGAATATACTGAATGCATTTAACCTTGTTTTATATTTATGTTACATTGTCCTGCTGTTGTTTTCTTGAAGTATTATGAACAGTTGACAATATTTAGTATCTTGCTCTGTGAAAATTATCATACATAAATAGATTTTACACTGTTCTCAATTCTCTCTCTCCTTGCAGAAATTGTACACAGTGTGTGATGTAGCCATGAACATCGTCATCTCCAAGAGCACCACATACAGTCTAGAGTCGCCTAAAGATCCCGTACTGCCTGCACGCTACTTCACACAACCGGACAAGGTGCTTAACTGCTGCGGGACTTCCAGTTATAGAAATATCAGGGATTTTTTTATTTTTTTTTTGCTTAAAAAGGGACAGGAAAGTGGATGGAGAGAGAGGCAGTAGGGGATTATGACAGGATTTGAACCCGTATCAACCATAAACAGCAGCTCTTTATTTATGTATCATGAACACTACACATTTGTAGGCCTTGAAAAGTCGCAGAAATGTATAAACTATTAAACAGTCATTGAAATGTCTATAGTGTATAACATTTTCTTGTTTAGCCCTAAAAATTAATGTTCTTTTAAGTGCTATCTATAAAAATAAAATATTAAAGTCTTGATCTAGTCAGAAGTCATAGATAGTGATTGGTCAGCAGGTGTGGAAGCTCTGCTGTGGGTACGAACTTTAAACTCAGTTGGCAGGTCAAATCTGAATTTCAAACAAAATGTTTGTTCAAATAGATTTTTCTCCCAGTCGCTCACTAAATCTGTTCTTGCTGCCTTTCAGAATTTCAGTAACACGAAAAACTATCTGCCTCCTGAGATGAAGTCATTCTTTACCCCAGGAAAGGTACATATTTGCCCTCTATTCTTTGCTTTTAACCTTCTTGGGTCCGACAGGACTGTGAGATTGACTGCCTGATTCTCTCTGCAGCCTAAGGCGGCAAACGTGCTGGGTGCTGTGAACAAGCCCCTGTCTGCCACAGGAAAACTGCAGACCAAACTCTCACGCATGGAGACCATCAGCAATGCCAGCAGCAACTCAAACCCCAGCTCCCCTGGCCGCAGTAAAGGACGGTTAGTGTCACAAACTCTCATACATGTGAGCTTATTGATGTACACTACCATTTAAATGATGGGGTCACTATGATTTTTTTCAGCAAGGACGCATTAAAAGTGACAGTGACATTAAACACATTTATAATGTTACAAAATATTTGTTTCAGATAAATGCTGCTATTTTGAACTATTAAAGAATCCTGGTTTTCACAAAAAAAAAATAGTGTCACAACCTATTTCAGCATTTATAATAAGTTTCTTGAGCTCCAAATCAGCAAATTAGAATGATTTCTGAAGGATCATGTGACACTGAAGACTGGAGTAATGATGCTGAAAATACAGCTTTTCATCACAGGAATAAATTCCATTTATAAATCTATTAAAATAGGAGAAAAAAGGTATTTTAAATTATAAAACTATTACTGTTTTTACTGTATTTTTCTTCAAATAAATGCATTGGTGTGCATAAGAGACTGTTCAAAAACATTTAAAATTATAAAGAACTCTGTATCTAATAACTAATGTTATTTACTTTCAAACAGTAGTGTATATGGAAGATTATTGTTTCAAGAAAATTACATTAGTTATTAGTTATACAGAGTTCTTTATCATTTTTGTGAGGTTTATGAATGCTTAGCAATTTGGGTAAACCCATAAATTAATAACCAACTTCTGACCCCCTAATCTGACCTAACTATTGCTATTGAAAACACCATATCATGGCTTTCACATTCTAATCTGTGTGCCGCTTTTGAAAATATGTAGTTTAGCACATCCCCAAAAACTGCATATTTGTAGCATAATCTGTTCAGTAGCGTAAATTTGTTCCAGATGTCCTATAAAACCAGTGGTGGTGCGCATAAACACACAAGCATTATAAATAACAAGACACACTCCCTCTCCTAAAACTGTAATATTGTTATGAACTCTGAGATGTCTGCACTCTGATCGCAAGCCTCGTCTGAATCCATTTTGGATGTTATTAAAAAATAATTTTCATACTGCAAAATCTGGCTGTGGTATTAACATCCTACTGTGGGCTCAATAATCATAGTACCTTTCAACGTCCCTGCATGAAGGGTAGATATGTGATGGTCGTCTCAGAGACGCTCGGTTTCTGAATAGCTGTCATTGAGATTCTTTTGAATGGAGTGTTTCATGGATCTGCGTCACAAAAGCACAATAATTGCTGTTTTTTTTTTACCTGTGCCACATTGAAAGAGCACTCGGGGGATGTACTGCTCGATGGCATTGAGATGACTCATGCCGTCCCTCAAGATTTATAATAGCCAAACACGTAGGTGTCTTTATAATGTGACCAAGAAAAACAGCTGACAAATGACTTGAAGTTTGTCGCTTCAATTAGTAGTTGGGCTTTCAAAATATTTCTACAAAAAATCTAAATGCAAAGTTATTTGTCTTGCGCCATATGTGCTATGGACATGAATGATGGCTCAATGTAGTTATTTCTTTTTTCTTTTTTTTATGTATTTTTCTTTTTTATTCAATTATCAATATAGGTTTAATAATTAATTTAAATTTAGTAACAACACATTTTTATTTCTATATGATTTTTGTGTGTATTAGTATAATATACATATATATATATATATATATATATACATACATACATACATGTATGTGTATGTGTGTATATTATTTTTATGAATTTTATTCATATAAGTTTGTTATTTTTGATGTACGCTGTAGATTTTCTAAGTTTAGTAAACTTTTGTGAGTATAAAATTGCAGCTTTATTTTATTCTTCACAAGAGTTGACTTTAGCAAGAATATTCTAGAAAATATACCTAGTAGACACCCTAGCAATAAAAATATATTATTTTTTTATTAATATTATTTCTTTAATTATTTTAAATATGTAATTATAATATTGTAGTAATTAATTATAATATGTATTATAATATTGTATTACTTAGTACAATTCAGATAAAATATTTAAAATTATTTGTGTAACACACACACACAAACAAATCATTTTAAATATTTTACAGTACCAAGTACATAATTGGTAGATTTTGTCAGTGCAGTTGTTTTTTTTAAATTAAGGATCTTAATGAAAATTAAGTAAACTTTTCTCTTTTTTTTTTTTTTTTTTTTTTTGACAAAAGAGTTGATTGTTTAGCAATAATATGCTAAAAAATATCCCTAGACTTACACTGACACCCTAGCAACCACCCAAAGTAACTTTGGCACCATGCCAGTAAGTCTTGCATGGGCTTAAACCTAGATTTCTTTTCTCAACCCAGGCTGGACTCTGCTGATGTGGACCACAGTGAGAATGAAGACATTTCAATGAAGAGCCCATCTGAGACCGAAAAGCCCAGCAGGGGGCGCAAGCGGGGTGCTGCAGCCAACCAGGACGACAAGGGTCAGGAGTCCAAGCCCAAGCGGGGCCGGAAGAAAGCTGCCAACACGAGCACTGACGATGCCGAGGACCAGTGGGGTGAAGACAGCAGCATGGCAGAGGCCTCCCTGGAGACCGAAGACGAACAGAACAGTCCGCCCAAGAAAGGCCGACGAGGACGGCCCCCCAAATCAGCAGCCTCGAAGGACGAGACGCCCAGCAAGGGCAGGAGAGGTCGCAAGAAGACCGCTCCACCTGCAGATGAAGAAAATGAGGAAGAGCAAGAGGAAGAGGAGGACGATGAGGATGACGCTGGCAGTGAGAATTTGGAGGTGAAGCCAAAAGGCAGAAGAGGACGTAAACCAAGGTTAGTATATATATATATATATATATATATATATATATATATATATATATGACCTTAATATAGATCAGTGGTTCCCAACCTGGGGGGCGCGCCATATATATTACCATATGTGAACATAGGGGGGCCCATGAAAAAAAGGTTGGGAACCACTGATATAGATGATCTGGTACTGAACGTCCTGAATACCCATAAACCCTTTATTCTTAGCATGTGTATTTGAAATGGTTATTCGCAGAGGGGAGGCAGATACCGCCAGCGATTCTGTGGAATCCACACCTCAGAAAAAAAGAGGACGACCTCCAAAGTCACAGACAGCAGCTAAGAAAGCCAGGTACACAGACTCATGTTGCTAAAAGCTTTCTGACATTTTCCCTTGATGCTGACTATAGTCTATGCATGTGTCTTGGTCTGTTTCATGGGTTTTATTTGACTCGTACAATCTGTTTCAGTGGTGGGAGATCAAGAGCTGCTGCCAACCAGGAAGAGGAGTCTGAAGAGGAGATGGACACAGCCCAGCAGAGTGAGGAGGAAGAGGATGAGTCGATGGACTCTTCACCTAAAGTGAGTTTCCTTTCCCCTGAAAACCCATAGTTATGGAATACCAAATCAGCTGGTTTAAAATAAAAAAGAGCTTTCTAAGCCAAATTATTCATTGAACCTCATTCAAAATGTAAGATAAAATATCTTGGATTTGGAGACATTTGTAGTTGTAATTGTTTGAAAATAATAGTTGTTTAAATATGTATTGTATGGTATGAGGATTATTAAAAAAAGAACAAAATATTTATCTAGCAATCATGAATGATTTTAAGCCGTAGAAATGTATTGGGTAGACATCTTCAAAATTATAATAAATAAATATAATCATTGTTTAAATGTATTAATTCAACACAGAAATCTGCTCTGGAAATCTATATGAAGATTAAAAAATATATATATTTATCAAGTAATCATGAATGATCTTAAGTCATAAAAAATAATGAGGCAGAAATCTTTATTATATTTTTTTATTTTTTAGAAATCTAATTAATTTATATTTAAATATATGAATTCCACAGAAGTATCTATCTATCTATCTAGTAATCGCGATGGAAGGTCATGAAAATTAATTGGGCAGAAAATGATACATTCAAGTATAATATTGTTTAAATGACCTTAATTCCATGTAGAAATCTGTTCAAGAAAACTGAATGAATGATTAAAAAATCTTTCTTATAACCATGAGTGATGTGAAGACATAAAAATTAATTCATCTGAGATCTTGAAAATGATACATTTAAATATAATTTCATGCAGAAATGTTTAAAAAGTTGTAAAAAATTTTTTTTAACTTTATCTTGTCCAGAAAAATAATATAAATTCATTAGTAATAAATCGTGAAAGTTCTGAGAATGTGCTAATGTTTTTGTAGGTGCGACGGAAGGTGGGGAGAAGAGACCGAAGATGAGTGCTTTCAAAGACAAAATGCAAGATTGATTGGAGATTGCTATACTTAAGGAAAAAGTCAGATGAACAGAGTGAACTTGTGGAAAGTTTGGACTTTTTGGAGCCATGCATCTGCTTCAGCTGTATTTTGCCGTCTTTTACTGCCGTATGCTTCTGCCTCACCTATCCACCATGACTCGTGGTTCGTTTTCCATTGTTGTGTGTGCCGACCATGTGATCTTAATCTTATGAGAAAGAAAGTGTAAATAGTTTTTGGGCTCTTACTTTCCCCCCCCACCCAAGGTTAGGGAGACAACTTACTTTCCCTTTAAATATATTGCCCCACCCAAGGTTAGGGATGTGTCCCGTGTGTCTTCTGACAACTTGTATAGTTCTTTTTTTTTTTTTGTTCGTCATTTTATCCTTTCCTTTTTAACCCTTCTCTTTTACCTCCAGCTTTAAATATATTGCACCAGCTGATCTGTCCAAGTAAAGGAAAAAAAAAATCTGAACAACTTTTAGCAGTACTGTATGTGTCCCGTGTGTCTTCTGTATATCATTCTCTACTGTGCTATACGATTAACCATTTTGTAGTTCTCTTTTTTTTTTTTTTTTTTTGTTCGTCATTTTATCCTTTCCTTTTTAACCCTTCTCATTTGTGTAATTCTTGTGTGCATATGGTTGTGCATGTGCAAATGTGCCTCTGCAGATAAAAGAAACACTGGTCTGATGATAAATTCATGTGTTTGTTACATTTCACAGCAGGTTCCAGTATAAAGAATGATTTTATCAGAAATACATGACTAATTTTTTTGAAACAGGGAGGATCCTCTTGACTGTTTGGTACAGTAAGTTTTAGGAGAGCATTGGTTTTTAATATTGAACTCCCAAAACTTACTGCCGTGTTGGGAAACTTAGTGAAAAGTGTTTAATTGAAGTCCTATTTTTTTTATTTATTCTTTATATATTTTTTTCAGATTTGCCATGTACAAGGTTTAAAATGTTCACCATCCAAATCAGTTTTTCAGTCAAAATAATTTTGCTTGTTTATTTATTAATGAACCTATTGAGAATAAAATATTCTGTTATTACAACATTTAACCACTTTATATTATAAATAATTCTTTCAAATTTAAATATTGTACAAGAACTGCAGCATATTTAATCTATATTTGTTATTGGTGATTTCATTCAATGTGTTCTAAATTTATGAAACTTAACCATTAAGAAAGTTTTAATGTAAATGTTAAGTGTAAGTGAAAGTTTAATACTGGGTTTTCAAATGTTTTGATGCAAAAGACCTCAAGATATTATGATTGAACTTTCTAAAATATAAAGACAGCAGTATATTTTCATGTATATGCATTTATCTTATATACATTAAGGTTTATATTTAGTAAAATATTATCTTTATTATATACAGTGAAGTTACATTTCTTTCTACCCACCATTACAGTACTTTTAGATATAATATAAACTTAGAGACAAAGCTGTAATGTCAAAATGAGAATGGAATGTAAAGTGTAACATACAGTTGTGAAATGTTATTTTTAATAATAACGATAATCAAACATCTAAAATAAACTACATGATCAGTCCTCAAAATGTTAATTTCGGGACTTTCTAATCTGTTCAGAAGATCCAGTTGCACTTAAAGGGATAGTTCACCCAAAAATGAAAATTCTGTCATTTACTCACCCTCAAGTAGTTTCAAACCTGTATGAATGTCTTTGTTCTGCTGAACACAAAGGAAGATATTTTGAAGAAAGTTTGTAACCAGGCTGTTTTGGGGCACCATTGACTTCCATAGTAGGAAAAAAAATACTATGGAAGTCAATGGTGCCCCAGAACTGCTCTTTTTCCCACATTTTTCAGAATATCTTCCTTTGTGTTCAGCAGAACAAAGACATTCATACAGGTTTGAAACTACTTGAGGGTGAGTAAATGATGACAGAATTTTCATTTTTGGGTGAACTATCCCTTTAACGTCTTAAGAAACTTTACAGATGATTGAGGTGATTAAACCGAGGGGGGCCGACGGGATAAAAACATAAAATAATTCTAGCTTCAGTTTCTCATGCAATACATTCTTTAAATGCAAAAACCGTTTCAATCCATTCGAGTGCACTTAAATCAGATGACTGCTGACTGGATTCGGAGCTACTGCTTTCAGTGTCCTTGCAGTTACTTTATAAATCTGCATCATTTTCAAGTTTGAGGACATTTGGTTTTAAATGATCACTTAACAACATATTTTTGTAAAATGTAGTGAAAATAGTTTTTCATGTACTATTTTTGGGTCCAGCATCTGCTGACCAGCTGCTGTGGCATTTACTTCAAAACTGGAAATCCATTAGACTGCATTCAACAGCAACACGAAGCAGTTTTTGTGGAGAACAGTAATTTGCATGTATTCATACACACCCACACTATGGAAGAACTATACTTAGTGCCAACTGCAACTGAGAAATAGGAAATAAGACAAACAATTCAGTGTTGGTATAAGCTAAAACTCTTAACGACACACTGTCAGTAGTATTGAAATTATTTATAAGGATGTATTAATTTGTTTAATATCTATAAATAAAATATCCTAAATCCTTTAATCTATCGTTCTGTCATTTTACAGCCTTTACAAATCACTGTTGGGTTTTGTTAAACTATTAACACCCTGCTCTTTTGTCTCGCATAACACGCTGTAGTAAAAGTCTGAATCATCCTTAAGTAAATGAAAATCCTGCTTGGCCTCAATTGTTTGCCATGTGTCTCAGTGTGTGTTTATTGTATTGGGGTCACGTGACTGTGCCGACCAATCGGAGTGGCGGATGTTACGCCGCACACTAGCCCTGTGTTCCCTTGCGCTCTCATTAAATTCACTCATCCGTCTAGTTACATAGGGATATCAGATTCATTTAAGCGAGTCGATTCGTTTGGACGGTTTGTTGAACTGTGATTCCTCACAGTGTTCCCTTAAGTCTCACAAGTGGCATTTACAGTTTATTTAATACGCGTTTGGCTAAGTTTATTAATTAGCTTGTAGTTTATTATTCATCCAGTCTGATGCAGTTTGTAATGTGTTTTTGAATTATATTATGCCAAACGCTGCGTTTAAGGCGCCAGTTATCCATCTCTCTATTTTTACTCTACTTTTACTTTTACTATACACAAAGTATACTTCCAAAATATACTCTGGAGAAAAATCGGGAACTTTCATATTTATGAATCATTTGCGAATCGGTTCGACTGAATCATTAAAAAGAGCCGGTTCAAAAGAATCATTCGTTCGCGAATCGGACATCACTCCAGACTAGGGGTCGAGCGTAGTGAGCATGTATTTAATAACACATCCCCAGTGTGCATCCTGAGCCGGTCTGTTGCACACAGTCAGTGTGGTGTGTCGATGTTTTATCGCTGTTTTTACATTAATGTAATGTCGCGAATTAAAGAAACAGCCTCCCGTCGGATTTGATGTCTTTGCGACTGCAGCCTTGAGAGAGAGGTAGGTTTGATTCAGAGGATGTAACGTTATACGACGCTAATTCTCGTGTTGCATACAAACATGGGATCAAACTTTCGATTGGAAATGCATTGATTTGTATCGCAGTTATGTGTGTAGTTTGCGCGTGAAGATAAACAGTAACGCCAGTGTGTGAAATGCATGTTCACTTAACGAAGATTACATCTCTGAAGAAGCTTTCTGTTGGCGTTTTAAACTTTATACATCAACGATCAGCAGGATCTTGTGTCTCATAGTGTAATGATTCCTGAGAAACATGAATCAATGAACAAGTATTTCCTGTTAAGTATAGCTGAGATCATATACATATATATGCGCACACGTGTGTTTGTATGTTGTATAAATGCACCAGTCACTTATATATAACAAAACACACACAGACACTTATTATATATGTATGTAAACCAGTTTTATGTATGCATGTTATATATGTAAAAATGTGTGCTTGTTTTCTAAAATATGTATTAATATGTATAAAAAAAATCTATAGCCTTTTTTATGTTGTTCATAGCCTATAAAATGTTAACTGTTTTAATTTATTTGTAATAATATAATAATGTAATTTATATTACGTCTATTAATAAAACCACAAATATTGTTTGTAATGACAAATTTAAATAAAATAATTGATTATTGTTATAAACAATTTGTCGTAACATCAACAAAAAAGTAACATAATTACTATAGTTAGATACAATCTGCTATTCATAGAGAATATTCAAATGCAGAAATAATGATTGTGACATGTATTTGCGTGCATATATATCACACACACTCTCTGCTGCATTCTATACTACTATCAAGTTCTTATTTAATAAGAATAAACAGTGCTTAGATTTAAAAAAGTTATTTAAGTTAAATCTGCTGCATCAGTTATGGGAAACTTGCATGGAGTAAGTCTATCAACAGATAAATGACTAAACAATGAAAGTCTTTATTGTTCATTCCATGTTTCCAGTGGAACTGAGTCCGAGCCACTGTTTTTCTGTAAGAGAATAGTGGTCTGGCGGGTATTGCTTGTTTCTAAATTTAGATGTTGCTGTTCAGTATTCTCCTAACATCCAGCTTGCAGCTGCTTACATAACGGCTGTCGAGTTGAGCATTTTAATGAATTGAAGGGACAGTCGGATGCGATCTGAGTCTCGTCAGGGCTGTGTGAGGTGATGACGCCGTAGCGCTTCTCTCCCATCCTTCTGTCAGCGGGTGTGATCTTAAAATAGTCTCGTAATGAGGGACCCTCAGAGTTCTCAGCAGAACGGAGCCGACTGCAGGGTCCGAAGGGAGATGAAATCGTAACGCTCCAAACAGAAGGCCTCCAGAAAGTCACGGTTTTGCTTTAACAGAGGTTTGATATTTTCTAAAGGTGCGTTGGAGCGACACCAAGCAGTTGACATCTTTCAGTGAGGTGACATTTCTAAGGTCGTCGTCCACTATCTCTTTATTTGATGCAGTGCGGCCTTGATGACCTTTAATATTGCTTGTTTGTTGACAAGACTCAAGGCCAGAGAGACAGCGCAAGTCTAAAATGACTTCTCAGAAAACAATTGTGGTGAGGATATTTTTCCATGGAGAGAGAATCTATGCGAATGCAGCCCTTGCAGTTATTTCTTGTATTTCATTTCCAAAAGGGCCCGTTTGAATATTTTATGACCACAAATGACCATAATAACTACAGGCTATCTTTTCTCTGTAGAAAATATGAGAGAAGGTTACCTATGCCAAACTCATCACCACAATGACTTGAATGTTGCAGTGTGGTTGCTAGGGTGTTCTTCGTGGTTTCTAGTAGTTGTTTACTGGCCATAGTCAAAAGATATTTCTTGTGTCCCTTCGTTTGTTTTCTTGTGGAGTTCTTGCACTCTAATTTACTTCCTTAAAGGGATCATTCACCCAATAAATGAAAACTCTGTCATTTAATTACTCATTTTTGCGGATCCGTGTGAACGGGGATCGTTGTCGTCTGAACATGAAACATTTTAAAATGCAAAGGAAAAACCTTTGTTTTTAGCACAATTATTGTTGTGTAAACATACCCTTAGAAAAACTTTGCGTGACTTGACATTATCAATCTGGAATTGATTGGATAGTGAGAAATTAAAAATTACACGGTTTACTAAAATAATCACACAAAGCTCAGTGTTGTCTTTTTCTGAAGGAATATTTCACCCAAAAATGAGAATTGAGAAAATGAGTTTGTTTCTTCATCGGAAGAAATTTTGCCTTACATCACTTACTTACAATGGATCCTCTGCAGTGAATGGGTGCCGTCAGAATGAGAGTCCAAACAGCTGATTTAAAAACATCACAATAATCCGCAGACCTGTGAAGTGAAAACTATGGTTTGAAGTTAAAAACATCTTAATGATGGATTTGTTTATTACAAACATGTTTTTATCATCTGTTTGGATGATAAATCCAATCTGTCTCTTTTTTTTATTGCGATAACTTACACCAATGAACCATTAGCAATAAGTACATTACAAAAGCAGTTTTGATTTTATTTTAACTTTAAAAGATCTATTGTGCAAGATGCTTCCAAAAACAACCATCTTCTTGCTTGGAAATTTACATTTCTGTATTCATTTCTTTATTTTGGCCTGCACTTCACACACCTTCTGTCAAGTCGCACACATACGATCAGCCCACATGCTGCTGTGTTGTCTCTTACGGCTCATCTGTGATTTCAGCTGTGGAGTTTCCCCTTTAGGGCAACGTGATTCAGCTGAAGGGCTTTCTGTTTTTACATAACAGTCAGCAGACTACATTTTCAAACCACTGAGGCATTATGAAATAACAAGATAATCTTGTTTTCATTGAAATATCCCAATAAATTGCTTATTCACAATGGCTTTGTTATACAACCCAAAACCACTGTTTATAGATTCTGGTTATTTGTTTAGTAATAGTGAAAATGGAATAAAACGGTCATTGCATTGCATTCATACTTTAAAGACTCGTCTAAACCCTTCTGGCAGCCAACATGAAAGTCTCATCGATTTGCTGGCCGGACCATGAGATTATTGACCGAACGTTGTTGTTTGAAATGCAGGAGAGTAGATCACCATCGAATGTGGATTTGCTTCAAAATGTTCTCTTATTGATCCGTGACTTCAGTTCTCAACTTGCAACAACTCAACCAGCAGAAAGGCAATTAATCTGGTTTTACAGCTGAATGCAACACCTTTTTCAAATGCATCTGGTGTTATAGGTCACATACTCGACAATAAATAGATAGATAAAGCAAAACCTGTAAAGCTGATGCATTTAGTTTCAAGAGTAGCCGTTATATGACAGCCGAGGCTTTGAAAACGTATCAGAGGTGGCAGCACATAAAAAGCGCCGTCCACTCTGCATTTCAATTATGCTTCGCAGTCTGCAGTGATACAAGCACAGAAATATCCGACTGTTTCTGCTTCAAAGCTTTGTTTGAGACATCCCTGTTGAGGAAGATGTAATGTGTGTTTGAAGGTGGGAAATGATGAACAGTCATGTGTTGATTGTGAAGCATGATGCTGTTGTACTGGACATCTGGTAAGTGATGTGCAGCTGTGAGGAGGCGTACAACCTCATCTGTCTGTGCTGACGCAGTCAAGTGGCAGAAGAACAACAGTTTACTAAATGATTTTATCATGGAAAAGAGCGAGGCGAACAAAGAATTAATCAGAAACACTTCAGCTTCAGCCAGTCATTTAGTTGTCATTGTGAATATATGCAATTAGTTTCCTTGATTGCGTTTATTATTATTATTATTATTTTGTTGTTGTTGTTTTTGCATGGTGATATGACTAAGCATGTAAAAAAAATTATTTAGAATTATTTATAAAATTTGTTTTAAATTATACACACACACTTTTTAAACAATTATAATTAAAACAGAATTTCAATGCATTTAAAAAAAAAAAAAAATATATATATATATATATATATATGTTGTTTTTTTTTTTATTAGATTTTTCAATAAAACAAAACAGTGGTACTGGTATCTCATAATAGCATGTACAGTTAATTCTTAACTCTAGAATGATTCATAGAGAGGCCCAAATGTGCCAGAACACCTCAGATCTTTGATGTAAATCATAAGATAACTTTTCCAGTGGTAAAAGAGTGGTCACCTGACTCGATATTGATTGAAGGTACCTGAGCAGTTGACCATAATAACAGTATTGTACTTATTTGGTCACTCCTAATGTTCCTGCTATCTCTCTAATGGATTTGTTTTGTTTTTGAAGCCTAACAATCGTCTGTTTCACATGCACGGAGAGCTCCTTTGACTGCATGATATGGGTTCACAGCAACAGCTTCCAAATGCAAATGGCACTCTTAGAATCAACTCCAGACCTTTTACCTGCTTAATTGATGTAAAAATAACGAAGGAATAGCCCACATCTGTCCATGAAATGGCTTTTGAGTCAACTGTCCAATTACTTATGATCCCTTGAAAAAGTGAGGAGGTACTAGGGATGCACCGAATGTTTGGCAACCGAAATTATTCGGCCGAAAATGGCACAAAAAAAGCCCTTTCAGTGAATAAGCGAAAAGATCAAATTGTACTGAACAAAGACGTGACATGATCAAACAGAGGTGCGCACTCTTTATAATGCAGCAAACATGTCGGCAGTGTGGAACCATTTAAATAAATGATTATTTAAATGATAAATCATTATAAGCACTGACAGCGAGAGACTGTTTAGCACTGCATCGCATGTCTTCGATGAGAAGAGGAAGAGGTGGTTGTTGCTGGTTACTGTATGATGAATGAAATCGTGAAATGCCCTTAAACAATTAGTAAATAAACTGCAGAATATGATGTTTTCTAATACGTGCACGAATCGCATGTATTCTGACAGCGCTGCAGGAGCTCGTGGCGCTATCTGCTTGTTAGCCAGGGTTCAAAGTGTAAAGCACGTGGAAAATCTGCGCTGAAACACTGTTACTTGTCAGTTTTTCAGTAACATTTTTATGAATTTTTACAAGGCATGTGACAATGTGATACGTACGACAAACATCTTCCCAAATTCGTAATGACAATCATTTATAAATCTGCTGTAGTCAACAAAGAAGCGGGTTTCTGCCAAAATAAAAGCTGAGAAAAAGCAAGAACTCCATCAACATTCATAAATGTTATTATTGTAATTTTACTGTTGTTCTGTAAAATAAAATAAAATAAAGTAAGACAATAATAATGATAATAATAATTACAACAGCTCTATTAATACATTTATAACATTCATGCATAGTGTTCAAATTGGGATCTGTAATATTGTCTAACGTTTTAAAAGAAGTCTCTTCTGCTCAGCAAGGCTGCATTTATTTGTACAGTAAAAATACATGTCTGATTCAAGAAGGGGGTCTCAAAAATGACCAAAAAATGTTAAACATTTTTCAGTGTTAAATATTTTTAAATTGTTGTTTGTGTTTGATTTTTTTTTTCGTTGAAAAGCAAGACAAAACAGTATAAAAATTTAATTTATGCAATGGTGACAAAATTTGCAAAATACATTTCCAAATATATGTTCTGTCTTCGGCCCAGTGTTTCATTTTGTTCGGTTTCGGCTTCGGCCAAGAATTTTAATTTCAGTGCATCCCTAGGAGATGCGTATTAAAGAGCTGTAATTCCTTAACCTTTCTCCAACCAATTGTGATGAGAATACCCTCAAATTAAAGCTCAGAGTGTGCACTTTAAGCCCATATTCATTATATAACTGTAACTTATAGTATGATTTGGTCAACAGCTAAAATAATAAAAATTGTGTTGGTGTCCAAATATACATATATGGACCTAACTGTATATATCTTCCTTCCTTATTTGTGGTGAAATATGACAATTCTTTACATATACCCAGGTATATCCTCCAGGCTCGTACTGCTGTATAGAAGCAACCAATCAAAATGTCGTATTGAATTCATTTTTTTCGAAATGGCTGTGGAACCAAAGCATTAAGCAGAGGGCGACTCAATCTTTAGGTCTCATTTCATGTCTCTCCTCCTCTCTCTGTCTGGCTAAGTGGTGAAGATGCTCTGTGGGGTTTAATAGAGAGCAGCATGGACGAGGCTGCCAGCCAGCTGGAGAGAGACCATGTTCACAGCGTGTACGAGAGGATCGCACCCTACTTCAACGACAGCCGCTACAAAGCTTGGCCCAAGGTCAAACAGTTCCTGCTAGAGCAGGAGCCCGGCAGCATCGTGGCTGATGTCGGTAAGGCTTCGCGTTCTGTCTTTAATGTCTCTCAAGCGAGGACTAAAACTCTCAGAACGGCAAGATCAATATGCTTTTACTAGTGTCAAAGTCACACTTTCTTTGTAAACAATCATTGTCTCCTACAGCTGAAAAGAAACCCATGTAATCTTGTCTTTATTCTTTTGCCTGGAAAAACTTAATGGCCCGTTATCACATACAGACTTAGCTGACAGCATTTACTTCACTGCTGTTTGAAAGGAAATGCAATTATTCGTATTAAAGTTTAATAAGGATGAATGGGCACCAAAGTTATTACAGTACGACACTGGAAAAACAACCCAGTGAATCATCCATGAGGGAAAAACAATTTTCTGCTTTTGATTCATTTTTATGACATGCACTGATTATTGTTTTTAATTATTGCAGGATGTGGCAATGGAAAATATCTGCACATCAATGAGGATATATTTAAGGTTGGCTGTGACGTTTGTCAGCCGTTGGTGGACTCTGCGTGGAGTCGAGGTCACGAGGTACAGCTTTGCGATGGCCTGCGTTTACCCTACAGAGACGGCTGTTTTGATGCAGTGCTCTCCATCGCAGGTAATGCAGCAAAATAAATACCCCAAAACATTCAGATGGATTCATTCCGATTCTTATTTACATATATATATATATATATATATATATATATATAAATAATATATATCAACTGATTAATAATCAACATAGTAAAAATACTGAGACAAATTAATTCTCTACTTCTTACAATCCAATAATTATATTATTCATTAAAATTATTTGGATTAAAAAAATACATGAATAAAACCGAGAACACACATATAGGCTATAGTATATATATCTCGACAATACATTTTATTCATATAATTTACAATTTTTGCAGGTAATGCATAGACAAACATCTTAACTTTCACCAGTTTGATGTGTATTTTTGTCATTTTTATTAGTAATTGTTTTGTTTTTTAAATGTCTATATAGTTTTTTTTATTAATTTTCAGTTTATTTTAGCACATTAAGTTAAACTAAATGAACATGAGAAATTTTACTTTACATTGAACTAGCTAAAAAAAATATATATATATTTTGGTTTTATTTTATTTCATTTAACGTTTATTTTATTTCAAGTTATGGAAATAGTTTTAGTTAACTATAATAACCATGACATTTGATTTCATTCTGGTTCTGAGGCAGATCCCACTTCCATTATTGATTCTTTTAGTACTTTTGAGGAAGCACTTTATTAGTTATACAACTGACTTTTAGTTCAGTGAATAAGTGAAGAACTGTTCGGATCGATTCAGTGAGTCATTAGAATGATTCAACCTGACAAAGCACAAGTTTATGAATATTTTACCAGAATCATATACAAGAATCAACTCATTAGTCATTTATTTGTGAATGGTCCACACTGGTTGTGCTTTTAGTTGCTGTGTGCAACCAGCAAGAACTATTCACGCTTGAAAAGCTTTCAATTTCATATTTTTTTTATTTTTAAAATTCCCATCCATATTAGTCATTAAACTAGTCAAAATTATTTCACATTTAATTGAATTACAATTATTTTTATTTCCTTTTTATGCACATCCATGTTTTATTTTAGTGCAGAATGTATTGTAACAGTAAAAGGAACATGCAGTGCAGACATCTTCTGCGTTACAGGCTCTGACATGAGATCATTAGCATAATGATCTACGAGGATGTACATTCATAGGAGCACAATTCATAATGTCAGACACCCACATTAACATACTAGTATTTCCACGATCAAACCATTTAATTTCAATCAGCTGGTAGTGCTGCCATTAACTTGAACTGGAGCGGATATATAGGTTTATTTAAGCTTTATGAGGTGGAGGAAACAAGAGGTGTTACTAGGCTACAGGAGATTAGTGCTTCTTGGAAGAGGCCTGGGAGTATTTGTTGTCAGGCTGTACAGCTGGGTCACCTGGCAACCCCTCGTGAATCCTCAGAGAGAAGATTAATGTGCCCATTGATGATATCAGAGTCTCATAATTGTTTAAACACTCTGAAAGCCCCCTCTAAACGCAGGAAACAGCCCACCGCTATGAGCTGGGCTTTCTGCATTGATTCTGGTTTTATATTGTTCAGAGATTTGTCCTTTGTCATAGAGACACTGTCTTTTCTAAAGGGATGGTTCACCAAAAATTAAAAATTGGTTATAATTTACTCACTGTTGCATTTTCCCAGCTTCTAAACCTGTATTTTATTTCTTCATTGGAAAACAATTACTCTCTCTCTATATATATATGTATAAGGATACTATATTTTGTTTGATTCAAATGTTTTTAGTGTGCATATTTTTATTTTAGTTTCTAAATTTAAAATTATTTTTGCTATTGTTTTATTGTTGTTGTGAATAATAACAATCAACGGTATTCATGTGGGGCATTATTGATATGGGGCAATACTGACTCACTGAATCAGTATATTATTTTTTATTATAAATAATATTTAAATAAATTGTTTCCATATGAAAAACATTAAAATAACAATTTCACCATATATATTATAAGAATACTATATTTTGTTTGATTCAAATGTTTTTAGTGTGCATATATTGATTTTAGGTTTTAATTTAAATGATTGTTGCTTTTGTTGTAGTATTTATTATTATTAAGAATAATAATAACAATCAACAGTGTTGATGTGGGATATTGACTCACTGAATCAGTATATTATTTTTAATTATTAGTAATATGTAAATAAATTATTTGCATATGAAAAACATTACGAGTACTATATTTTGTTTAATTCAAATGTTTTTAGTGTGCATATTTTTATTTTAGTTTTTGAATATGAATAATAACAATGAACAGTTAATTGTGGGACATTATTGAATTGAGACAATTTAAATTTAAATAAATTATTTGCATATGAAAAACATTAAAATAATGAATGCTGAATTAAAAAGGTAAAATCAACAACCTTATAATAACTAATGATTCTCTACTTTGTAAAACACAACTATATGATACAATAAAAATACATTATTAAAAAGGAGGTCATAAATATATAGCTTTAAAGTTGACTAAATTATGTATATTTATAATAAATTTGATTGCATACATGGCAAAAGTATGGGTTTTATAGTACTGCATAGGGTGAGTAACATTTAATTCTGGGTTGGACTATTCATTGAAATCACTAGAATATATATATATATATATATATATATATATATATATATCAATGACCTATGAATATAATTTCTTTCAATTGCTTAGTCATCCACCACATGTCCACCAAAGAACGGCGTATCCGAGCAATAAAAGAGATGGCGCGCACCCTGCGTGTGGGAGGGCGGATCATGATTTACGTTTGGGCCATGGAGCAAAAGAGGCGCAAGTTTGAGAAGCAGGACATCTTCATACCCTGGAACCCCAATCCCCCTTTATCTCCCGCCATCAGACAGCGAGGCAACAGAACCCAAAGCGTCAGCGACAACTCCGCTTCCAGCGACAAGCACAGGAAAGTGAGAAGCACATCCTCCATGGTGGACGAAGGCGACTTGATCAGCTCCGGCCAGCAGAAACAACAGAGGCGTTGGTTCTTCTCCAGATCTTTGGATTCAGTGCTGGACTTCACCAGCCTGACCGTGTCCTGTTCCTCTTCCAGCACTTTACAAACCCCTGTCGATGAAGCGTCGGAAAGCAGAAGCCGGCGAACTAGCAGTAGAGGTCTCATCAGGCAGATGTCCAGCCTCTTTTCATCCTCTTCCAGAACCAGTCTAGAAGAAGACGTCTTCATCTCAGATCCCAATGAACGGGTCCATAAAAACGACAACAGAAGTTCTGGGAATGGAAATGAGACTGTTCCTGTAGAGCTCGTCCATGATTGTTCCTCAGTACCACTGCCTGACTTGGTGTCCTACCAGAGGGATCAGTCAACTCTTGAAGGACACGTGGAGGTAGATGGTAAATCGAGCCAACAAGAGCCCTTGCAGAGGCAGGAAAGCACAGCGTCTCTTCTGGAAAGCGATGGGATGAGTGGACAAAGCAGTGAACAGCTGAAGGACTCGTGTCTGAGATACTACCACGTATTCAGGGAAGGAGAACTGACACAGTTGATCCAAAACCATGTTGATGAGCTCCATGTTCTGCACACTTACTTGGACCACGCAAATTGGTGCGTAGTGGCTGAGAAGGTCCAAGTCTGGAAGGTTTAAATCTCATTTTAAATATTTTAATTCATAATATCCGTTTTGAGGTCTTTAAAAGTTTTAGTTTGAGATTTTAAGTATTGGGACCAGAGAGCTAATATTTAGCTAACATTAGCTGATCAGTATCAATGGCAATAACAAGCAAGGTATTGATGCTTTGACGAGACCAGTGTTGGTCCAAGTCGTAACCCTAAAGCTAGTCGTACTTTGAAATTTGCTATTCTAAATTTAGCTTTAGTCTCCATTCTTCATGATGTCTTGAGTTGAAAATAATCGACTTCACTTGCACTGATTTTAATGGTGTATAACTGTTAACTGTCTTAAGCAATGCCTGCCTGAAAAAGAAAGCATAGCACATCATTTTTCTGAACCAAACGATGTGAGCATATAACTGGTGTTTTCTTATTGAACGCTCTTCAGGAGTTTGTCGGTGTAGGTGTTGTGTTGTGTGGTTAGTATTAGCTGTTGTGTTGTGCTCTGAAGCTTTTAAACAAGATTTTAACTAGTCGACAGCTTGTTAATTGAATGCACATGATGAATTTCCATCTTGAAAACTTGAACAACTTAAACATGTTTGTGCTGGTGTTGTAAATTGTGTATGTTTGTATTGGTGTAACTTGACCATGTCAAAATGTCACAACAAAGGTCTTTAATTTTCCTTTAAACTTGAACCATTTTTATGTGTATTTTTGACTTAAATATAATAAAAGCACTATATTTAGTTTTATCTGACCCATTGGTGCAAATGCATGTCTTTACAGTGAAATTTCCAGTTACTTTAAATATGTTCTTATTAAATAATAATCCAAAAAATTAATATCAACACACTATTAATTAATTCTCTACTTCATGAAACACAACTTGTTTTATTATATTATAAAAGCATTTATATGTTTTTATTTGAATGCTGGCTCAAATTCATTTTTAATCTGTAATTAATTAAAGGTATAGAATTAATTACAGACCAGTAATTAATTCTGTGCTTTGTAAAACAGTTTATAATAAAAGTGCATTATTAAGAATTATTTAAATTATTTTTAGCATTAATAAATCGTATAATAAAAGCACTGTTTTTATCTGATCTACTGGGCTTAAATTCATATTCATATTTTTTTAATGAAGATTTTAAATATGAATTTAGAATACTACTACTTCTACTAATAATGATAACAACAGTGAGCAACTGTTGATCTAATTTTAAGAGGCAAGCAAGTTTTTTTTCTTTGTAAAACCCAACCATTTATAAATAATAATTAATAAAACATTATTAAAAGAGTACGAATTGAAAGGATCGCTTGAATAAATATGCCATTTTTATTCATAAAATCTATTGCATACAATGGCTATGGCACTGCGAAACGTACATATGGTCCCTCTCAGCACCCAACAATCTTAGATTGTTTAGCACCTGCTGTCCATTTTCATCTTGGAGTTAAAGTCCATGTTCTCTCCAAACCTAAATGCAGAAATGGGAACCATTAACATCATATAAACCTTTGAAAGTGCAATACTGCTGTTTACATTTGTGATAAAGAGGACAGAAAGCAGTATATATATAAATATATATATTTAAAATGAATAAATATATAGATTAATTTGGTACAATTCAATTCACGCAGCTCCATGAAATACCATGTTACTTTCATTATGAATTCTGTGACCTCACCTTTGATGCAGCTCTGTGAATTATTGAGTGCCTGCGCGCCAGTTGATCAATATCTCTGGAATAGCCTCCTCCAATGACAGTAGCCACAGGAATGCCCTTTTTAATGACTGTCTGAAGTACATAAAGATCCCTCTGGTAAAGTCCTATGTCGGGAAAATGCACAAAGTCATTGAGGGGTAAATTACATAAAATACTGCTTTGATTTTTTATGATATATGATATATATATACGCAATAGAGTGAAAGGATTCACCTTCGTCTGTGAGACGAAGTCTTCCAAGTTCATCCTCCCAGTGTGGATCCACTCCAGAATCATAGAGCACCAGATCCGGCCGGAATGCCTCCAGTAACCAAGGGAGGTGTTCCTGGACTGTACAGGAAATTACTTAATGTATTTTACCATAGTGTAAACACACTGGTTTATTTAAGGAAATAGTTCACCCAAAAACTAAAATTTGCTGAAAATGTATTCACTCTCAGGCCATCCAAGATGTAGAAGAGTTTGTTTTTTCTTCAGAAGAAATTTGGAGAAATTTAGCAGATCCTCTGCAGTGAATGGGTGCCGTCAGAATGAGAGTCCAAACAGCTGATAAAAACATCAAAATGATCCACATGACTCCAGTCCATCAATTAACGTATTTTTAAATTAAAAGTTTGTAAGAAACAAATCCATCATTATAGCGTTTTTAACTTGCAATGAAATAATGAAATTCCATAAATATTCTCTATCCATAATACTGCTTTTTCAGTGAAAAATGATCTGAATCAGGAGAGAAATATTCACAGATCAAGCACCGTTTACAAGCAAAAACAGTTTTAAACAAATATGTCAGCAGATTTTGATGTGAGAGGACAACAGGGAATGAACCTATTCACAAAAGGAAGCGTTATTACGGATTATGGACTAATTTTTTGGCCAGAGTGTTTAAAGTTAAAATGCCATAATGATGAATTTGTGTTTTACAAACACACAGCTTTTCGTTTCACAAGACATTAATTGATGGACTCGAGTCGTGTGGATTATTGTGATGGTTTTATCAGATGACTCTCATTCTGACGGCACCCATTCACTGCAGAGGAAGTGATGTAATGCTAAATTTCTCCAAATCTGTTCCAATGAAGAAACAAACTCATTTGCATCTTGGATGGCCTGAGGGTAAAATTTCAGTAAATTTTCATTTTGTATGAACTATTCCTTTTATTTTGAGATTATTGAAATTATTTACATTTATTTAAAAGTAAAAAAGTGATCTGTTTATGTTTTTGTGTAGGTGCAAAATGAGTGAAAGTGAAATGCAAATACCTTTGGAAAGATACTCTTTGTCTTCAGTGCCATCTTCCAAACTGACATCTAGGTCACTCTGCTGCTTTCGCACTGGAAAGTTTTTCCCACAATGCACTGAGAAGGTGAAAACATCCGGTTCATCATTAAATATGAATGCTGTGCCATCACCCTAGTGAACAGGGGAAAGGAAAACATTATTATTTAAATCATTTTAATTATACATAATTCAGGAAAGCATTTGGTCAGTACAAAAATTTATTTTTCAGTTTCAGATGTAAATGATTCATCCATTATTATAAAATATTTCTTTCTCAAAAATAAAACCAAAGAGTAAAAGGTGGGAAGTCATGTACCTGATGTACATCCAAATCCACGATGAGAATCTTCCTCCTGGACGTGGACTCACCCATCAGGTGTTTGGCAGCCACAGCCAGGTCATTGAGCAGACAGAAGCCTGAGCCGTAGCTGGGGAAGGCATGATGAGTCCCTCCGGCTGTACTGCACGCCAGTCCTCTCTGCAGGGCGATCTCTCCTGCCAGCACAGTGCCGCCTGGACCACATCTCACATGAGAGAAATACATTACATGACACTTCTGAAGGGGGGACAACAGAAAAATATACTGTAGTTTTACAAACCTCCATAGCTATGCATTAGTGCAATATGCAAACAAAAAAGGAATTATGTTTTGCATAAGAAAAAGCCTTTTTCCATTGACATTACTTTCATAACAAATAAGGTCTGTACTGCAATGCAAATTAAAATAAATAAAATCAAGTATTACGTTAAAAATAAAGTATAATTGTAAATGTATCTCAGTAATTTTGACTAAAATGACTAAATATCAGTGTTGTTATTGTTAACTAAAACTATATAATTTTCGATACTAGATGACAATCTTAAAAATTAGAAATGTTAAAATGACAAACTGAAATAAAAATACACACACACAGACATGCATGCACACCATAGACTGAAATATATAGTATATATTTAATGTTTTTGAAGAGAAAGAGAAAGAATTCTCTTCTGCTCACCAAGCCTGCATTTATTTGATCCAAAATATAGAAAAATATATATATATATATTTATATATATATATAAATTATATATATATATAAGCAAAATTTTCAGCATTTCTTTGTGGTAGTAAAAGCACATAGAAATAAATAAATAAAATTAAAAGTGAATAATAATTTTATTAGACATTAAGCTCATTTAAAATATTAATAAATAATTGAATAGGATATAAATAATACTATAACAACACTATATAAAATAACCCAAATTAGGCTTTTTCATTATGCAATTTTCCCCATATTTTTTATTTTTAGGGTAAAATATGACCCAGATGATTCACTCTACATCTTTGACTTTAAGCACATACTAAATGACATACCTGTTTCATATCTGCAGCGTTGTACTAAACCAGAACTCCACGGGAATCCGGTTCGTCTCTGATCTTTCTCACTGATATTACCGCTGATAAAGTTGGACAGGTACTCCTCAGTATGCACACATCCCAGAAGCTCCGTGGAGGCAATGGGGGCCGGGGCTCTGGCTCTTCTGCGGAGGAAGTAGGGGCCCACACCTGTGATGTGTACACCCAGGAACTTGGTGCGTATAACACAGTGAGTGTGCATTTCAACGAAATCTCCTTCGTCTTCTCCACATTCAGAGAGAGATTGTTGTATGCACCACCCGGCCAGGCGGCTACCTCGCTCCTGTAGTTTGTCTCATCTCTGTTGCTTGACCCACCACAGCTTTGTTAAATATGTGTGTGTGTCAGCAGAGTAATACATCCTTGGGGGGCCCCTGTGTTCAGTTATGGTGCAGATTCACAGAAAGTAATGCACAGCATGTCCAACAGTTTATGAATGAGCTGTTGAGGGATGATTGTTTATCTGTTGAACAGCAATGACGTGTCCGTTTTGTCCAGATGTGTGAGGGCTGGTCTCTATCGGTCGAGCAGACTCTGGAAGGGGTCCAGGACTTTGGGACTAACCGTTCAAAACATGAGAATAGGAGTTTCTGGACGGTAGTCATGAAGCAGGGGAAACTTCTTCCTGGAATGATGTGGTGAAGCATTGGGGACAACAGCCTCTTAGTGAGATGTTGAAAATGTCTGGGACATCAGGTCACAGTCTTCATCATGTACTTGACATGATGAACTATAGGAAGTGCTCTTGATTCTAGGCAAGTCTGTGAAGAAGAAGACAGCAGTTCACTGCTCTCATGTGAATTGTAAATGTCATGTCTGGACTAGTTTTACACTCTAGAGGGTTTAATGTGATAATATTGATTATACATTACGTGTTCAGCGTTGAAAGACCTCCTCCATGTCCCATGCATTGGGTTTTGTTTCAGAAGTGTTTCCTTTCGGGCCACATGTTTGTATTTAATAGCTGCTCTATATATCGATTTTTGGCACAACAAATGAAACATCGCTTCCTTACAAGCTATACGTAACAACTGCTTGCTTGTTTACAAAAAGCGTGCAGTTACACAATCAGCAACTATGAAATAAGTCGATACATTACAGTTTTAAACGCTTTTTGAATCAGATTCAAGGTTATTGAAGATACTAACGTAAGAATACAATATATATCTATGCGAGTGTACAGTACATTAGACGTGTTTCTGGGATTCATGTCGTTTTTTTCTTGTTGTAATGGAGGTGTGCTACTGCCACCGTCTGTTGAGGAGTGAGAAAGGAGCAAATATGTCAAATTTGCATGCATGGAGTCACTTTGCCATGTGGAAACATTTGGTTTTATTTTGCTTTATTTTACATTTATTTAAGGGGATATTATCCACTTTAAGACGAGAAATTCCACAGTGAAAACAAGCATGCAAATAAATAAATAAACTTAAACATGCACCTCGTGTATTTATTTACTTATTAAATAAATAAAAACAGAGGGGTGTTGTTCTGGCTGACTGAACATTAAACTGCATATTACGTGCTGCTTCTTACCAAGTGAATGAATGAACATGGAATAGACTTAAACTGTTTTATTTCTTTGGTTTACAGGAACATCATTGTTACTTAATTCAAAGCAAATAATGTACTGCCTTGCAGACTGAGCTGTAGGTAGTTTACACTGTCATGTTGTCAGATAAAATGGGCTTCTTTTCTCAGAAAAAAGTAATTTGTCGGCAGGGAACAGTACTATCACGAAAATAAATGTGTAAATGACATGGGAACATTTTGCCAGGTAGAAAATAGACCGCCTGTAATAAATGATGTGAAAGCACATCTTGTAAAGCAGAACATATTTTTCACAATGTACTAACCACTTACAGAAAATTACCATGGCAATCTGGAAGCTTCATCGTCTTATCCACCACTGATAAATAAAAATAAATAAATAAATACATTTTCCAGTAGCAACAATATCTTTAGCTAAACCATATATTAACTAGGCTATTTTGGCGAAAACTATTGATTTTCGTGTAACACATACCCTCCCACAGATTTTTTTTTAAACTATGATAATTATTTTAATTCAGTGATCTTCATCTTGGTGCTTTCAAAGCAAATGGATTTACTAAAAAGATTCACTATGAGCCAGTTACATCCAGTTAGTTTACCTCAGGCTGTGGCGACACGTGGTGATAACTGATTCATTAAAATACCGCGAGTCTTTTAGGACCAGAAACATGGCGTGTTCGACTAGTTTTAATAATTCCAATGAGCAAATATGAGTCGGTTATGGAAGTGAATCAGTGAATTGAAAAACACGTTGGTTGACGAAGCAAACACTAAATTGTCTGGACTCGCTGTAGCCTGCAGCTTTCCCAAGGACGGCTCACAGGTAAACAACTGTATGTTTCAGAGAATAGCAGTAGCTTCTGAAGAAAGGCAGAAGACATCAAATCACTTTAGTTTACATAGATGCGTATATTAAACCAAATTCCTTTAAAAATTGGGTTCATCCAAAAACACTGAATCGCGTCAGTTAGGCACATGCCTTGTGTTAGAGGCAAGTTTCAAGCAACCTCAGTTTACTACCTCTGTCTCAACATTTTTTATTTTTGATCCATTTACTCAAATTTGCCAAGTTTTCTCTTGAGAGCATGTGCAAAAATGTACTTTTAGCTCAGTTTATTAATGCAATTTACTAGTGTTTATTAATTTTGAGATGGCTTTTGCTTTTATATGATCAGTTTTCATTTTAATTTTAGTCGAATTTTTGTCATTTTGTCAATGATTTTTTACAAAATGTAATTACTTTTTTTCAAATTCTTCTTAAATTGTTGAAATATTTCTGTTTAACTTGTTTTTTATTTGTATTTTTAATCATTTTAATTTTTCATTTATTTTGTTTCAGCTAATTAAAGTTTTTCATCTAATATTTGTTTTATTTTAATTCAGCTTTTTGATATACGTATATAAATGTCCATATTTAAGTATTTAAGTGTAATGTAATTACCACTTTTCATGAGTAGTTAATTGCAGCACCTGTAATTGTACTTTAATTTATTTAATGTCAATTATTCCAATAATTGTGAAGCCCGTATTTGTACAGACATCTCCTATATCTCTTCTCCATCATCAGGTTTCTCCGTCATATGTCAATCATCCACCCACTCTCTAGAAGGCATGTGTCTCTCATTCTTGTATTCTGTAATTTCCCCTGAAATGCTATGTTTGAATAGCGTGACCCATAATGCGCTGCATCATACCTAAAATATTGACATTCTCAGTCTAACCACAAATGAAATGAATGTGCATCCTCTTTTTACAGCTCTTCATGTGGCATTAATGTGCTTTCGTTATGGAGTGGGGACCTTATGTTTACAGAAGAGGCCCTAGATGTTCCCGTGCCTCGCCTAAGGCTGTTGATTTAAATCCAAATACCATTCTTCAGATACTTCTGCCATTATATCACACAGCCAGTCTGTGTTGTGCATCTGTTCAAGCAGGCTGGCGGAATGGTGTGTGCCACTTTACATAAAGGATCCTTCAAATGCACAACCAGTCAACAACGACACATGAGTGCAGCTGTGACGAGGTTCATTCACTTACTGTAAATGTGCAATATCACTCAGTTAATTCAAGTTGCAAAGGAATATGTGAACTGTTGTAAGGTTGTTTTTAATAATAAAATCTTTTAGGTTTTACTCATGCTCATGTCGTTCCAAACCTGTATGACATGCTTTCTTTTGTGGGACACCAAAGGAGATGTCTAGGAGTTGTTACCTAACAATCTCTTTTTACAGTTATGACTCAATTTCAATACTTCCAAAGTATTTTTGTGAGGAAAATGCAATTCCATTGAAAAATGTAAGTCGAATGGGTTTGGAGCGATGTGAGTAGATGATGAAGTAGTTTTCTGTCAATGTTATTTAATGTTTCAGTTCAGGCAAAAGTACAAAAGGTTAGTAAAAGCTTAACGGTTAAAGATCTGACCTGCTAACCCAAAGGTTTTAGGTTCAAAGCCCGCAAGGTGCTATGCATGAACCAAGAGTTACAGCAATCACCTTTCACCACTGTGTCCTTGAGCAAAATGCTTAACCCTTACTTTATTCTGGGGATTTTTTCCTGTTCCAAGTGTGCTGGTAGTTCCTTTAGATAAATAGGTGTCTGTCTGATGACAAATTGCATTTTGAGTACATTAGGTCCCTAAGTCAAGCCGGGTGGAAATGAGGATGAGCTGTCACTGTTCAGTCCCTCCAGCCCATCCACTACGGTATGTATGAGCTACATGTTGAAACGTTGCCCTGTTTGCTCAAAGCGTGCTCTGGAATGATTGTCCACTGAATAGATCATGAATTTGATGTTCATTTTCAGCACGGCACCTAGAATCTTTTCTTGGAGTCTTTCCCTGCCAATCGAGATGATGAAGTATACAGGATCTATGAGAAAAGGGACTGTATTGTGGTTCTGGAGCTTTATTTATTCAAATTTTGAAGTCCATTAAGATTTTTTTAATTAATAATGATCAAATTTTTACAGTATTTTTTTTGTGTGTAGTAAAACATTCTAAACAAGTAATAAAAAATGTCCTATTCATGTTAAAACTTTGCCATCCAAAAGAGGGTTATCATAATTAAACTAAACTAAAATCTAAAACTAACTTTTAAAGTTATTTGCAATTAAACAGTATTTGAAAAAAAATCAGTTAGTTGCCAAAGCAACATTTCTCATTTGCATTTAATTTAACTTGATTTACTAAAATAACTAAAAATAAAAATATTAATGGAAATGTATAGACATTATTTAAAAAGACAAAAACACAGAACAAGATTACTAAAACATTAGCTAAAATAAAATTGCTGATGGAAAATCCAAAAATAAAAATTCACTCAAATAGAAACGTAAAAAAAAATACAAAAAACAAAACGCAATTCTAAAATAACACCAATCCAAAAACTTTCAATCAGTTTTTATTTAGCTAAAGAAAAAGGTAACTGTCAGATGAAGTTTAAAATAAAAAAGTCACACTGAAAGATAGTCACAATTTTATCTTAAAAATCTTGCATTAATATAATATATTTTGAAAAATTACAATATTTAAGTATATTTGTCATAAAATTTTATTGTTGCACATATAAGACAAAATATGTCACTTTTTATACCAATAGATGCACCAAATGAATTGCAAAATGAATGTTTCTCTGTATAATGTAGTTATGTTCAGATCTTGAGGTTTTCATCTTTGCATAATATATCCATTACTATGCACCAGCGGGCTCTTCAGCACCCGTCTGCTTTCAGTGCACATGCTGATATTGTTCAATTTGTGATGGGGTAATGAGATTATGACCTGCTTCTGTTAGTATTCTGCATGAATCTGAAATTTTTCAACATTACAGTCTCACTCCCAAAACATTGTATGTTGCAAAATTGTGAAAATGCTCAAATTTGTCCATCATTTCTGTTCTTCATCTACAGGAACAATAGGATTAATCTGTCCCAACTGCACTTGCCCGGATTGCTTGGACCATGTGACAGCAGTCCCGAGTGAATTCCCTTTTTCATATCCATTGACGACTTATCTTCCATATGGCTTTCCCCTCCTCTGTGTGCTCACACTAATCAGGGATCGGTTTGATTGAAGGGGGTGGTTGTTCTGTTTTTGACACAATGACAACAGTCTAAACACTTCATTGTGCCTAAACAGTGGAGAGATTTCTTCCAAGAGAAGATACTGACGTCAAAAACTGTCACTTCAGTAAAGGGTGGTAAGTAACAAATACGATTATTATTATTATAGAGCAAGTGATAATGGATTGAGGAAGGCAGTGTTGATGTTTAAACAGCTTTATAATTTGGCACAGTAGGTTTTTCTTTGTTTGACTGGAGAAAGTGATACTGAACAAATGTTGTAGGTGTGGCAAATCTAAATATGGTGAGTGTAACACTTTCTCTGGTTTAATCATGTCAAAGTCAAGTTCAGTGTCTCAGTGACAATTTTTGTTCCTTGGTGTTAGAGCCAATCAGTGTGCTTTATGCTTTTGTGTGCTTCTTTTATGTAGTTTTTTGGAACCCTGTATAATAAGGTTCTGTATGATAGTTAACACGTTGTCACACATTAGCACATTTTACACCATCAATCTAAAATCATGTATATGTATGTTAGGGCTGTCAAGCAATTCAAATAAAATCACTGAATGGCTCACTCGATTTGTTAAAGGGGTCATATGATGTTGCTAAAAAGAACATTATTTTGTGTGTTTGGTGTAATGTGTTTACACGGTTTAAGGTTCAAAAAAACACATTTTCCACATACCGTAGATTATTGTCCCGCCTTTCTGAAATGTGTTGATTTTTACAAAGCTCATTGTTCTGAAAAGCGCGGTATGCTCTGATTGGCCACCAATCCAGTGCATTGTGATTGGCCGTATACCTCAAGCATGTGACAGAAATGTTACGCCCCTTACCATATTTGGAATATCAGCTTCCATGGTGGTGACAATACTACAGCGAGAATAAAAGTTACGCCTTCTTTCTTTGCTTGTATATTAGGGTGGTGCTATGTGAATCTTCCCACACAGTAACGTAGTTGTGGGGGCGTGTTTGAATGAGGTGTTTCAGGAAGGCGTAGACGAGTCTTAACTTTTAGAAAGAATATCTCTTTGGGTTTGAGACTTTAATCTTTAAGACTTTACGGATCTTATATATGCACAAACAGCTTGTAACACTCCAAAGAGAAAGGAAAACATGAAAACACATGACCCCTTTAAAAAATGCTAATTTATTCAATAAATCTTGCCTTTTCGATATTGCTAAACTATATGATATGATATAAATATAAGACAAAAATCAACCCATAAATTGAATTTTAGGGGCATATAACGGTATTTTAATAGGCTAAAATATTTCTGTGAATTCAGGGGGTGTTTACACAACACAGTTTTCAACTAAAAACGGAAAACTTTTTATGTGTTTTGGCCGTTCATTTACAAGACAATGGCTTTTTTGGTGGCTTGAAAATGGGTTTTAAAGGGCAGATTTTTGAAAACAGTACCATTTATTGTTTCTGTGTAAACTACAAAAATGCAGGATTGTGAAAATGGTGACGTAATGCGAATACATATTATGTGCGCAAGCACGTAGTGTTTCTTTACGAAGTGACATCGTCATCTACTGGTCAGCATGCATCACAGAGTTTTTAGCCATTCCCGTGGATCTGTGTGAACAGGGAACGTTTTGACAGTGTTGTCGTCTGTACTCTAAATTTTTTAAAAGCGCAAAGGAAAAACTTGTCCATTTTTTTTACAATTGTCAATTTTTTATTTTTTTTTGCTGTTGTTTAAACGTACCCTCAGAGAGACAGGCTGTCTGATAATAAGTGCGAGAGGAAGTGCCAAAAAAATTATCGTTCCTGCACGTACTGTGTGCTCTACAAGATAAAAACTGTTTGTGCTGTAAGTGAACCCACTGAAGCATGAAGCACACTGAGATGTGGTCTCAGGTGGAGAAGGTGCTCCTCTCATTAAAACACAGCAAATGAAACCGCAAATTCAATGACCACATTCACCTTCCCATGCTCCTCTTATTTAATCGCAGAGAACTAGCCTCATAATGAAACTCTGCGTGATACAATCGATTTGCCACCTTATTCCAAATCACATCAAGAGACCTCTTTATTTCTTTTTATTCTCAGCTAGCATCTTGTTTTTATGTGGGTTTGGTTTCAAACTGTTCGCTCAATAGGAGTGGTGAGTCACGCCATTGCTTTGATACACATGAGAGAGAGGCAGCTGTCTTGTTCAGTTGGTGCGGATGAGTGTGGCTGGTTTGGTGGATGGAACAATAGAACAGACAGGTGCTGGTACAACTGCGCTCCTGGCACTCATTGCCTGGCAGATCCGCCTCAGTCTCACACACTCTGCATCTCAATGCCTCCCCCACCAGGCCTTTCTATGGCCCCTCAGACGGTCTGGCAGAACCAATAAATCTGGCTGAACGTGCATGCACTGCTGTTTTGTTGGCCTGGATTTTTTTATTTTTTATTAGATGTTTCTATTTGGAAACACTTGCAGTGACATGGTAAAGGAAGTGGGACGAGATGTGCATTAAAGGAAGAGTTCACCCAAAAATAAAAAGTCTGTCATTTAATTACTCATCCTCATGTTTTTTTTCAAGAATGAACATGCTTTTCTTCTCTGTACTCCTAGTAGAAATACAGGAAAGACAGTAATATTGTGAGATATTATTACAATTTAATTTTTTTTTATTTATGTGATGCAAAACTGAATTTTCATCAGCCATACTTCAGTGTCTCATGATCCTTCAGAAATCAATCTAATATGCTGATTTATTATCAATGTTGGGAAACAATTGTGCAGCTTAATATTTTTTGGAATCTTTTTTAACTTTTTTCAGGATTCTTTTATGAATAAATGTTAAAAAGACCAGCATTTATTTAAAATATAAATATTTTGTAACATTATACACTACCGCTCAGAAGTTAGGGGTCAGTACATTTTTTTTCTTTTTTTGAAAGAAATTAATACTTTTATTCATCAAGGATGTTAAATTGATAAAAAGTGATTAAAGTAAAGACTTACATTGTTAGAAAATATTTCTATTTTGAGTGCTGTTCGTTTTAATTTTTTATTCATCAAAGAGGTTCCCAAAAAATATTAAGCAGCACAACTGTTTCCAACACTGATAATAAATCAGAGTATTAGAATGAACACGACCAAAAAATTATTTGAGTTTAGTGAGGGAGTTAGTTGTGAAATCTTCTTTTAACAATTAATTGACTTTTTTGTGAATCTTTTTGACTTCAATCAAAAGAACTGATTCATAAGTAATTTGTTCATGAAACCGATATCATGGCCAAAAATACATTTAAAATGTTACCTTTTGTGTTCTGCAGAATAAAGAAAGTCATGCATAGATTTGAAACAACATAAGACTTTAAAGAGCATATGCAAATTGGTGCTCTCTTGAATAATGTTTAAATATATTTTTAGACGATTGAATAGCTGGTGTGTATATCTTTATTTATATGCCCTCTTTTTCAAAACATCAGCAGTATTTAACCCACAAAGCCTTGAAAGTCACCTTGTGCTATTTTAAGCTGTGACAGAAAACATTACTTATCTCAATGTCTACATGAGGTGGAAACAGACCTTTGGTTTCATGTTTATATGCCTTTACCCTTATCAGGGTTTTTATCGACATTAAACACAACAGAGTGCTATTCGCTTGTGTTTTCTGATGCACCCGAACGTTTCTTATAGATTGAATTGATTGACGGATGGATTTTTTGATTGTAGATTCACAGTTGCCACACATACTGAAGCCTGGCACAGAAACAGATGAATTTGTAAGTAATTAGCCTTGGAAATGAAATCTACAGAGCAAATTCAGTTGACTCGTGCAGACTCTTCATTCATATGTCTTTACCTGGGCATCACTGGATTTAAATGTGACTCAGCTGATCAGCGGCCAACCACTTCATGCTTTAATGAAGATTCATTGTGGGCTGAAAAGCGTGTTACAGGTGTGCACAGCTGTGAGCTGCGTGTGCCTGGGACCCTGTTGAAACAAGCTTGGCCTTTGTGAACCCTGCAGAAGCTGAAGCTGAAGTTATCAGCTGCTTGTCTAATCAGACACCTCCTATGACCTCCCGCGCTACTGTTATTGAGTCATTAAGAAAGAGAGATCCGGCTCTAGCATGTGTTGCCAACATGACTCAGTGGCTAACATGAATGTCTTGAATTTCCTGTCCAGGCATACATCTGTGTTTATAACTATGGATGGAACACATTGGTTCAATGCTAATATAAAAATAACCTTGTTTCCAGGCATTTCTGAAGTCAAATTTCAGTTGAAACCAGTGAGCTTTCTATTTATGTCAATGGCAGTTGCTTGGTTGAACAGGTGAAAACACTTTAAGCCAAAATAGAGAAAAAGTCAATTTAATGCCTTTCATAGCCCTCCAAAAACAGGTATTGCTAAAACACTAACGCAGTATTTGCAAGATATGTTGTATGTTGCATGCAAAAATATATATATATATATATTGTTGGAATTTACAGCTAATTATGAAAGGTCTTCAATGGAGAAACCAGGTTATGTATCTACTACCATTCCAAGAGCTAACAGGACCATGCTAACTAGCCAAACTTATCCTAGTCCTAGTCCTAAACCGATTTAATAAAACCAGTCCTAAACTGATCTTAATTTTGTGTGGATGGTTTTGCCTGGAACTGTGAGAAAATAAATGTATTAGTCCTGAAGTGCTCAAGTAAGCTCTCTCTGTATTTCTGGAGCTGTTTATATTAAACCTAAATGCATTGAGGTTTTTGAAAAAAACAGAGCAGTTTAGGTATCACTAGAGTTAATTTGGAGAGCATTAAAGCCATTCTGTGTGAAATAGAGGGGGGAAACAGATTTTGGTTACCTCTAATGCTGCCTTGTCAAATTTGGTGACCCTGCTATACATCTTTAGCCGTTTATATAAAACCAAAATGCTTTCTAGACTGTGAAACAGAGGAGTTTAGACATCCCCAGAGTAAATCTAGACATTATAGTTAATGCTCCCTTTGTGTTCATTTAGCTTATGTTATTTTGCACTGGGAAATGAAATTCGCTGTTGGAGTTAGATTTATTATGATGATGCAGTCATTGAGGATTGTAATTTAAGAATGTTTTGTTGCATATAAAAAAGTAAATAATGAAATGTAACACAAAACTCTACTTTTTACAAAAATACCTGATGGTGTTGGCCATAGCAGCCCATGTTCCCCACGTCTGCCGCTACCTTTCAGTAAAAGGAATTTGCTCCCTGATTTTGCCCACCGACTGAGCAAGTTAAGGCAGGTGAGGCTGGAGTGTTTGTAAGGTGAATTAATTTGCTCTTCATTCCATTGAATATTCCTGACGTGCTGACGAACACCTCAGAGGTCACACAAACACACGTAACCGCTCTGCACACCACATCTAGCTGATAATCACAGAGAGACTCTGATTTACACTGCTGAAATAACAGGGTTTCTGACAGGTTTCTGCTGTCATGACTCTAGTGTTGATAATCAGAGTCAGTACATCCGCTCATACAGCTGCTGTGTACAACAAACAAACTCAAAGCAGTGTCGCGTGGTGGACGTGTTTGTTTGGGGTTTTTCAGTCCAACGCAAGTTCTTGATTAATTTGAGGTTACGTGGTTTCCCAATTAAAGGAGATACCATTTAACTTAGACAATGAGCAAGCAATCAACACTTTTTATTGCTATTACAGTACTTAAGTATTAAGTATATAAATATTTTTTATTGATATTTATTAGTTGACAAATGTCATCAAGTTTACACATTTTGTTAAAATAAGCACGTTTTATATATTTATTTATTAATTTATCTGTTCATTTATTCTTTTATCCATTTTTATGTTATTTGTTCATTTTTATGTGTATTTATCTGTGTATTTTGTGTTTTTATTTGAACTTTTTGGACCATTAATCAACAAATCCTCAGTAAACATTGTAGGTATAAAGGTGCTTTATAGTGCTCACTATAAAAACACCATACTCACATATTTCAGTTTGTTTTTCCATCCATTTCCGCAGAGCTTTTATGAAGATGAATGTTATTGTGTTGACAGGATAATCAGCCAATCAAAGCAATGTGAATGTCAAATTTACACGATGCTTTAGGAACCTTTGAGAACAAAGCAAGCTTGTGGAAAGCAAATGTCTGATAATGGTTGCAAATTTTGTTCATGGGACAGAAATTTTCATAATGCACTCTTAAAAATAAATGTATCGGCATTGATTGTTCTATTAAGAATCTGTTACATCCATAGAATCATTCCATTCTACATAAGATTCTTTATAGTGAAAAAAAGTTCTTTAGTTTATCAAAACATTCGAAAATATGGTTCTTTTAAGAACTGTTGACTGAAAGTTTCTTTGGAGAACCAAACATGGTTCTTCTAAGAGGCATCGCTGCAAAATCACCCATTTGGAACTGTTGTTTTTACTGACTTTATTTACGTATTTTTATGCAGCACTGTCTTCTTGACGACTCGTAGGAAATGTTGCTGACTCAGTCACAAAAGTACTAGTGGTCTGATCTATTCCTGCAGCGTTTGCTCTTTTAGTCCTTTTGTTCCGAAGCATTTTCCTGTTGCTCTGTTTAAACCTGAGTGTTTTCAGCTGGTGCCAGAGGGACGTCTATAGGCCCCCACGGTTCCCTGCTATTGGTTTTGCAATGAATCTGGAAATCTATAAACCCCAAAAGCACAAATGAGGGAAAATATCAACACTGAGGTTTCTTATAATCCCCTTGGGAAGTCACCAACCAATCATGCTGTCACGAAAATAGGAGCGAGTCCACCGCACAGCCGGAGCAATGACACTCTGGTTATTCATAAATCTGTGGAATGTTGTCATCTATTGCAACATGGCCTAAAATATGGGCGACATTCTTAAATATGGGACGCTGGAGATTTAATGGAATGTAAATGTAAACCCCAACCAGTATTTAAGACCTGAGATATTTCAAAAATGTTTCTGCATAAATGTGTCAGGCAGAAATATGACTAACAGGAAAATCTACTGATAGACACACAATGGGGCTTTGTAAGATCAGCAAACTGGTACGCTTACTGAACGCTCGTTAGCATTAGTGTTATTGCTAGCTTCTTGAAGTGAACTAATCTTTTTGCAAGTCAGCAACAAATGCTTGTAATACTAATAATTCTCCAGCATTGCTCGTCAGGGAACACTTTGGGTCCGCTGAGCAGATGGACTCAAACTGAGAGATGCCAGTTAAAGACATGAGGTTGATCAGTCAGCACAATCTCCTGATGGGACTTCTGTGATGCCATATGTATCAGATCTTCACTGATGTGCTTTCTTCAAAACTGGCTTCTCACAAATCTGTTGTTTCTTTCATTTACTTTATTTATTTTCATGATTTCATTTTCCTTTTCTTACATAATTTAACATTGTTTCAATAAAAGTTGTATTTATTGAAATTGTAGCTACATGATTAGAGGAAAAAGCCTGTGGCGAAAAAAGGCAGAAACACTTAATAATGTACTGGACTCGATCAGACTATCCATGAACGGATTTACGATCTGTAGTTTTCACACAAGTCCTGGAGCTTTTATGAGCCTTATGTAATCTGGTGGACATTTGCTCACAAATAAATGGGGATGTCTTGGTGCAAGTAACACAGAAAAATAATAAACATTGTTTATTTACTTATACTACCAACATGGTAAAAAGACAAACCTGGTTGAAAATTGGCAAAAAAAAATAATTAAAAAAATTAAATAAAATTAGAAATAAATAATAATAAAAGTAATGAATTCTGAAGGACTTTGTACAACAAAGGCATATGGCCTTTTTTTGTCAAAAGCTAACATACATTATAATAGATCCATTTATAATTATATGGCTTGTTGTTGAATAAAACTTCTAAACATCTTTGAAATAAGGCTTCACCTGAGAAATAATATTTATTTTATTTTTAATTATTTTGTCTTTCTTAATTTGTAGGTATTTTTGTTTAATGTTTTACTAGCGTTCTCTATTTTATATACTTGTTTTCTTCTTATTTATTCTAAAAAATGACCTTCTAACATTAGTGTTCTCTATTTTTTTCTTCTTTTTATTTATTATTTAAAAAAAACCTTGCTATGTGTACTGCGTTAGACTAACCGAGACTTGTCATAGCACTTACATATTATTGCCCTTTTGTTGGTTTTAATTGCTTATATTGTTGTAAGTCGCATTTCATAAAAGGAAAAAACAAGGAAGAGATATCCAGTACAATATGATTTGCAGTGTACATATTCCAAGTAGTGGTTCTTTAAAGAGGCCTGAAAGGGCACAGTGATTCCTCTTGCTGCAATGTCTTGATCTTCAGTTTTGGAATCATAAACAGCTTTAAAAATCTTCCTGCATGCTCTTATGTATTCAGCAGCAAATAGATGGCATCTCAGCACCTTTTCTGGTACCTAAGGGTTATCGTACATGACTTAACCACATGTTTTAGAAGCAGCTGCTAAGAGAACAAAGTGAGAACTTTGATCCATTGCCTCTTTTTGAGTCTGACAGACTTAGCTAATGCGAAACCCAAGGCCGATGAGTTAGTTGCCACCGAGGGCATTAAGTTAGATTTATAAGGATGGGTTGAGTGTCTTAGGGCACAGACAGAACCGGAGTGTGAGGAGATAATGCAGAACACCTGCCTAGGCTTTCTGGAATGTCAGGAATCTGTCAGAGAATTGAAACGGAATGGGAATATTGAGTCAAAGATGAAGGCATTGCTGGAATGTTTTAACAAGTTGCATTGCTGGGGTGTTTTTTATTCATTTTTTGTGTTTTTTTTTAAGAGGCAGTTTAATGTTACATAAGTGTCTGGATTTCAAGGTTTAGTGTGGGATGAGGCTGGTTGGAAGCGCTGGAGGTTAAATGCCATTTGAGCATGAAAATATTGCGCAAAACATTCACTATTATTTTCCTATCGCTCATCTGTTTTCTCAGTGATTGATGTTGGAGTATTGTAAAAGCCCACGGTGGGAGTATTGCCAGATTATCCCTTTCTTCACCTATGATTTAATACTATAAACGCACCAAAGCTCCAGTGTCACCCACTATATTCAGACATATCTGCCTCTGTCTCTCTGTTAACACTGTTAGCTTCATAATCTTCGCTTAGAAAAGAGTAAATAATAACACAATAGCACCATTTCCACATTAATCTGTGGAATGCTGCTTAGCAAATGCTTTGACTTTTTTCGAGTTAAAGTCTCCTGCTCTGGCTTGTTGTGATTGAACTTTATTATTAGTAGCACTCTGACATATAAATTTGGATTTTTAATGCTATTAAAATGCAATGTAACTTTTTATGGGCATTTGTGTTTCAAATTAACCCTCTATCTCGTTTATACTCATGCATAGATATCACTATAATAAGATGACTGAGATGCACTTTGCGAAAAGGAACAGGCCCGATCTGGGCTGTATGGAGGTATGTAAATATTTTTAGATTTAACGAGATGCATCCTGCTTGAGGTGTTGTCATATTTTATGGCAGATTGTGGGGGCTGGCATATGGATTCTGGTGGATGTGTCTATATGGCTGACAGCCATAGATAAGAGAGTAGGAATAATGCTCTTCTAGGGCTTCATTTAAAAAAATTCTAGAACCAAATGTTGTTGTTTTTTGACATACAAAACGTCTGCATTTTTTCTGCAGACAGAACACTCAGGAATTCAGTAAGAATGAATTGTGTCGCTTGTTATAGCAAGTGTTCTAGCATCCGATTCACTAAGAAATGATGCAATTCAGTAAATGTGTTTACATCTTAATTTATGCACATATCATCTTAGTGAATTAAAAATGGCTTTTCCTCAAGCATGCACACATGTTTTTAATGAACATTTTAGAGATTTTATGTGCAGCTTGCATCAGGAATTTTAATGTGATATCCCAAAATTCATGTAGAAATGCATGAATTTAAACCCAGCTAATGCATTTTCTGACAGTAAATTATTTTTACGAGCCAGTTCTTTGTAAAGGAATAGTTGCCCAAAAATGAGAATTTGCTGAAAATGTACTCACCTTGAGGCCATTCAAGATGAAGATGAGTTTGTTACTTCATCAAAACAGATTTTGAGAAATGTAGCATTACATCCCTTGCTCATCCATGTATCCTCTGTAGTGAATGGGTGCCGTCAGAATTAGAGTCCAAACAGCTGATAAAAATATCACAAGTAATCCACACAATTTGTGAAGTAAAAAGCTGCATCTTCTAAGAAACAAAATCGTCATTAAGGTGTTTTAAATTTAAACAATTTCTTCTGAACGAAATAATAGTTCATAAATCATAATAATGCTTCATCCAGTGCAATAAATCCATCCCCTGTTGTCCTCTCGCATCAAAATCCACTACATATTTGTTTAGAAATATTTTTGACTGTTTTCACTTGTAAACAGTGCTTGATCTATGCATATTTCTCTCTTGATTCAGATGAGACTTTATTACTGGAGAAAGCAATATTATGTATAGAGGACTACTTTCAGCTGAAAAAAATGGTTTGAAGTTAAAAACGTCTTGATGAAGTTTTTTATTACAAACATTCAGCTTTTCACTTCACAAGACATTAATTGATGGACTGGAGTCATGTGGATTACTCGTGGATTATTGTGATGTTTTTATCAGCTGTTTGGACTCATTCTGACGGCACCCATTCACTGCAGAGGATCCATTGGTGAGCAAGCGAAGTAGTACTAAATTTCTGCAAATCTGTTCCGATGAAGAACTAACTCATCTTGCATGGCCTAAGGGTGAGTAATTTTTTTTAGTCAATTTTCATTTTTAGTGAACGGTTCCTTTAATGAATTGGACAAAATTACTCCAACGAATACAAATTTATCATTTGTTCACTTCTTATGGTCTGACAAATTCATTTTTGAAAGCATAAATATGACGAAATTTCTCAATATGAGTTCTCTGATCTGATTTAAAATCTGTGTCAGAAATAACTGACATAACTGGACATGGGCATTCAGAATGCTGAACAGGTCATTTAATAATTGATCTTCTCAGTGAGAGGAGCACTACAGAAGCACAACTCTATGGCATTCTGTGGATGTGCGTTATAGCGGTTCTACAGAGAGAGAGCTCCTTGTCTTCTCTGCCACAAATCTAACATAGAGAATCTAAGAAACAGGGCCGCTTTTCAGTACTGGAGGAAAGAGATCAGAAGAGAGCCTCTTTGGCTGAGCTACATGAAGATCCAGCTGTGTTTAAGCCAGACCCCCACAGCGCAAAGAAGGGTCACCTCACCTCCAGGGCTCCACCGCTGCAAATAAAGACATCCATTCACACAGTCCTGCCAATCGCTCAGCCTGCTGCTGCTTTTCATCTGCTGCCCTTGTGGTGATCCCCATGTAGTACAGACTGGTGGTGACATAAGCCCTCTCTTTTTGAGAAGGTCTTGCTTTTTTCTTGCTCGAGCGCCTTTGAAGATTATGGAGCCTCAGAGTAAGTTTTGGCAGCACCCATGGCAATGCTGAGCCGGCTTTGGCCGCCGTTCAGTGTTTCTTTATTTCATTTATTTAGTTGGTAATGAATTATGAGGGTTATTATACCATGCCTAATAATATCAAATGGGGATTTTAAAAAGAAAACACTTCAATTTGATGGAAATATGCACTAAAGTAGTGGACATTTTGCTTTTAGAATCAAATTATGCTTTGGCTAAAGAGCGATAATGTGGATCATTCTTTCTGCTCCTAGCTTGAACCAACCCCTAACCATAAGTATTAAACTTTGGCTGGTCACGTGCTCTAAAAATGATTTTTTTTCGAAGCTTTTGGAGATTATTGGAGTGTCTTTACAAGAAAAATACTTTCAGTTTTTGTACTTCAAAATTACATGTTTAATTTGATGTGTTAAATGCCATTTCTGTGTAAAATATTTTTCTACATATTTGTTTTTTTTATACAGTGTATGAATGTGTATTCAATTGTGCCATTTCTAACCATATCTAAAACCATATCAGAATAGAAAATGGTCTCTTTTTACTTGGGCTAGTATGCAGCCGCCTAATATCCTAGTAACTGTAAAATATGGTAAAAGCTGCTGAAAGGCACTCAAAATACTGTACTCATTGTGGTGTCAAGTTTTGTTTATAGGTGAACACCATTCACAGTTTTCTTTCCTTCAGAAAGTGTTAATATATGACCTTTTTAGTGTAGTCTATGTAAACACACAGAAACATTAAATTGCTAATGAGGCTTTTATTTTTGGATCAATGTAAAATGAGTACCTTCTTTGAGTAATGTGAAAGCATTGTTGATAGTGGCTGCAGGCAGAATGGAAGAGTGTTTGTGAATGAAGGGAATCCTTCTCTTTCCTCTCTCTATCTCTAGATGGGGTCAGCAGGAGTCTGTGTTGATTTGTGACCGTTGCTTCCTCTAGGGTGAGCGAGGACAGTGGTGAACAAACACGCTGATTGATGTTTCTCAACCACAGAAGGAAATACACAGATCATTTAGGACAAGAGAACATCAGCATTGGGGTTTTTATATGAGGTACCTTATCAGATAAATGTAAACATCAGGGACAAGGTGCTTCACCTGGATAATGAAATCTGTTGAGAATCCGAGCATGTCTGAATCCAGAGTTTTAGAAGTAATCTTTTTGTTAAATGCTTTTTTTGTTGTTTTATAAGTACTTTCATTGATTATTTTTTACTTAATTTTGTATATACTTTAAAAATACATTTTTAAAAGATTGATTTTTTTATGAACAAGTTTTAGAATTGTAAAAAAAATTATATAAATTGTTTTTAAAATATATATTTAAATAGGTTTTAGATTTTTAAACTATCAGTTGATCTGTTTTTAAACTTAAATGTTTAATTATATCTAGTGCTGTCAAATGATTAATCGCATCCAAAATAAAAAATTTAGTTTACATAAAATATGTGTGTATACTGTGTATATTTATTTATGAATAAATACAAACACATTCATGTATATATTTAAGAAAAATGTTATGTTTATATATTATATATATATATATATATATATATAATATCAAATATAACAATATGAATATATAAATGTATAAACATGTAAATATTTTCAAAATATATGCTGTATGTGTGTTTTAAAATAAACGTAAATTTTAGAAGTTTTTTTTTCCCCTCCCATTGTAGGATTCCATTTTTACCAAGAAATAAGCATTGTAGCCATTAAATATTTACTTGGTTATCTCTAAAGTGCTCTTGAATTTTGTTCCAGATCATTAGATGTGATGCTATGGTTCCCTGGAAACCAATCTTTAAGTACCTTCATACAAAAACACTGCTTGATAAGTCATTGACTTATGTCCTAGGATTTGGACACAACCGCAGAACTTCCTGAGATAGCTCTCCCAAAGGAAAAAAACATGGTAAAGTGAAATATCTCCTTTTCTTTCCTATTCCGTCCATTCCTTTTGTTTTGAAAGTATCCGTATGGCTTTCTGTGGGTTTAACGGTGGCGTAACCTGGAATGCATCCAGCCCGTTGATCTGGGGGTCAGAGCCATACAATGAGACATGGATCTGTTCTCCTTCACAATTAAAGCCAGTCCAGGCCATTTACATCCAAATATGCTGTATGCAGGCCTTGTTTACACAACAGTATCTCTCTCTCTCTTCCTCTCTCTCACCCTTTCCCCTTAGCCGTAACTCCTCCTCCAAACCATCATTCTAACAACTATACATTCTTCCTCCCCTTCCTCTCTTACTCTGAATGACTTAGTCACTGCATGCTGAGGCTTCCCGTTGCCTGTGGGGATTTTGGGGAATTTGTGATGACAGCACCTCTCTCTCTGCGGAGGAGTTGGCTTGAATTTCCAAGGAGAAGAGGCAAAGGAGACGCTCGGGAAGGCTGAGCGAGTCCACACGCACATTTCTTGGTTTTACTGGGACCTTAGACACTTTGCACTCTCCTCATCATGACTGTGACGGCCGTTGGACTTCCCAGGACGTTCTGAAGTACTCTAAGGTGAGATGGCCTTCATTGTTTTAATATGCAGAAGTCTGTCTATAGGGCAGAGACTTCAGCTTCAATGATGACCTGCTGGAGACTCCTAGTGCAGGTGGATGACGGATAAAGTTCATGACAGAGAATACTGATAGCTTGAAGTCACTTTGGAGGAAAGTCTGCATTTAAAGATGAATACATTTAAAGTTTAATGCGCTTCTAAATGTGAAAGTGAAATGTCAGGACTCGCTGGAAAATGTTACATATGCTTTAAACATCTTTAGATGGGTAGTTCTGTGGCATGGCATTTTGCATTTACTGCAACTAAAACTATTTTAAATAGCATTTTGTTAGTTGTTTTATAATTATTTATGCATGCAACTTCATCTTTTTAATGGAGAGACTACATAACAGAAGCCTGTTAATAAAAACAAGTAATTGCTTCTTCATTTCCCATAATTGCCCCTTTAGATCTTCCAGTGTGAATTTATATCTCGCCATTTGACAGTTATATTACAATTGTGACGACTAATTTATATTGCATCCTTATTTCTCATAAGTGCCACTTTATATCCCCCCGTATGAATTTATATAATGCATCTTGAATGTTAAATTTCACAACTGTGACTCATTCTTTTAATTGCATCTTTGTGTTAATTGAAACTTTATTTCTTGCAATTGCAATGTTATATCTCACATGCATGTGTTGTATTGCTGGTCCATTTAAAATAAACCAGTGAAGGTAAAAAAGTGAATAAAAACACTAATAGAGAAATGGTGACCAGGACCTAATATACAATATACATTTTCCTTATGCAATCTTGAATATTTCTAACTTCAAAATAAATAAATAAACAAATATGCTCAGAAATGTGACTCTGAATGATGCATATCAAACATCAGGAGCATATGGCAGGAGTCGCAGGACTATTTCAACTTTACACGTGTCAGTAACTCTGTGCACGTTTTTACAGGACCATTACAGTTGTGGTGAAACGTACACCGTGTAATGAATTAATAACGATCTCTGTAAAATGAATGGGAATGGCAGCGTTAACAGTCACTCACAGTGTGTAAAGTGAAAAGAAAACACTGCTTGCCCCTTTTCATGTATTGCAACACTTTGCGCTCAACGAGAACTTGTAGAACGCTTGAGTGACATTCACAGTGCAGAATCCTCTTTGGCTGTTTGGATCAAGTCTTTTATACAGCTGGGAATGAGGAGGCCTCCTTTTACTGTGGCTTTAGAGAAAAACAGGCTAAAGGAAAAGAGGTGAGAGGACTAGATCTAATCAGGGTTACACTTGCAACACTGTTTCTCATGAGAGACAAAGTTTTCTCTTTTAGGCAAATTGCAAAACTGCAAAACATGCTGAGTGACAGATTATAATATTTAAAAGGATACTAAAGATAGTTTACACTGTTAAATTAGTTACTGATCACCAAAATTGTCACCATTTTAATCACTTTTTACATTTGTCTTCTGACTGGATCATTTTAAACGGTTTTATGATTTGACTAATTTATTTTTAAAACTATAAATATTGCATGTAATCTCTCTGTGTGAGTTCCATTAAAAATGCATTATGCATAATAATTAAATAATCAGCAAAATGCTATTTAAAGTACTTTAAAGTGAAATACAGCATGTCCAAATTATTAACATTTATAACATTTATACAGGTTGTTTGTGCATTGTAATATCTGACATACATAGGCATAGTGTCAAATATTGCATAACCTGTGTTATATACTGTTTGTGATTTTCATATGAGCATGTTTGCATGTGTACACAGGCACATGGGAAGTCAAGAGCTGTAGGTGGCTATGAGTCACTGACCTTGTGCGGTGTTTGGTCACTGTTCTTATCAGTTTTTAAAGGTTAAAGCCCTGAGGTTTTGTTGAGGGCAGGTGCATGTTTTCCTTTCTCTTGCTGAAATCTGACCATGTTTTTGTGAGTATGTGTGTGAGAGACAGATAGAATGAGAGCGAAGCACAAGGCGACGTGTTAAATGAGTGAAGGCCACATTCAGGGCTGCCAGCTGGCCCCCTTCTCACATTTAACACCACAGATACAGCTCTGATTTTCTATGCATGCTTGGGAGTGCACGGGAATATTCAGTATTTCCATCTGTTGATGACCACTGGCAAAAGTTCCATACTGGAAGGTGCATGAAAAACTTGTTGTGAAGATAAGCATATCAGTCAGTGAAATATGTTTTTTTTCTGTTTCTGAGTTGATCAATATTGATATTTCTGTGATTAATAGTGCTAAATATGTAATATTTATATAAAATACGTAAATTATATTTATAAAATATAATACATAATAGGTATTATAACTCGAAAAAACATTCAGAAACACAATAGAATAAAAACAATTTATTTTGTAGTCTCAAAGTAATCTATTTATTATCTAAAAAGAAAACAAAAATATTTTACGATATAGTTGTTTATATAAGATAGTACATGTCAACCTTTTGTTGTTATTTATTGTTATTATGATTTACTTTTTGATGATAATAAAAAGATTACTGTTAGACTAGAGAAATATATATTTTTATGCTATTATATTTATGAAAGTTGTTTTGAGTTGATTCATTTTTGTTTTTAAGCAAATCTCAATCAAGAATTGAATGACTGTTATTTAAATACGAGTAGTTGGGTGTTTTTGGTTAAAAGTGTAAATATCGATTTTAAAACAAAATATCAGTCACTTTTCAAGACTGCACACTTAATTATATACATCTGTACATTTTGTACGCTTTAAAAACTTATTTTTTCACATTGACTGTTTAAGTGCTGAAAAGATGATTGAAATAGCATCTAAAATATGCATTTGACCTTATATATTCAAATGAATCCTAGTAAAAAAAAGTAAACATATTTACTGACATGTTGCTCAAGACTTATGATATAAGAATTAGAATTAAACTTTATTTGGAGTACTACTTGTGCACAATGCACATTTCTTAATAGTAAGCCTAAAATGTGTTTTAATGTCACTATTATTGAGGATTGTATGATTTTTGAATAATGTCTGTCTTTAAATGCAAGATATTTAAAGTGTACCTGAAGTGTACTTGCAATAGTTCTATATATAAATGTATTTGTTATAGACTTGGCATGAAATAAATATATTTCAAATGCATTTTAAGAGCATTTTTCACTTGGTTATTTAAGCCTAACATCTTATTTTTATAAAAACAAAATCTTAATGCCCATGTTATTTGTAATTTACCCGTTTTCTTTCCACAGCACAGCATTCACTTTTGGAATGATCTGGCCTGTCAGAAGCAATTTGCATACTAAACTAATAAATCTTACAAAACCAACCAATCACATGTTAGTATAGCACGATCCTGCCAGCAATAATCTTTGTCTTTCACAGTTCATCTCTCTAGATGATGTTCTTCAGCTAAGGTGTCAGAAAGGAATGCTCTTTCTTTCTCCACCAATCAGACTCTTCCTGTGGTTTAAATGTTTGTTTTTGTGGAGCGTGGTTGGGGGTTAATGAGGGGGTTAGCAGGGTTGCTAACCACAGCTTGGTCTGGGACATTTAGGTCGTCTGATGAATGGACGGGTACATTGTAAATCAGCCACTGGGAGCGAAGAGCTAGATTCCTCATAGCACTGATGTCACTACCATCGTGCCTTCAACAAATCCAGACTTGAACGCTCTCAGCCCGAGCCAGATGTTCAACCCCTCAGATCCCCTGTTATTCCCTTCTCTACTTGTGTAAGATTCCTTATTATTCCCTCTTTGCCTCTCTGGGATTCCGTTATCCCTTCTCTGCCTCTGTGAGACTCTCTACTAGTGTCTCTTTGGGATTCAGTCTTTCTCCATCTGTAAGATTCTTTGTTTTTTCAGACTCTTCCTCTGTGGGCTTCCTAGTTACTCATCCATTTTACTCATGTTTCCTGCTCCTTATGAATATATGTGTGTCTTTCTATAAAATCCCATTCAAAGCAATGCACCAATGCATCCTTATCTCATTTAAAACAATATTCCAGGGTAAACGCTGCACAAATTTGGCATACTGTTGACTACCACTGAGAATATAAAAAGTAATTCAGACATTTGAATCAAATGTGCTTACTTTTTTGTATCTTTGTTGGAATAATACTTCTGCTTTTCCATCAGAAGCAATGCTGAGATGTATTTTCATCAATTTCCTTGTCTAAAAAAAACCCATCTAAGGTGCATTTCTGGTTAAGATGGTCTAGTCTTGGTCAGAATGACCATCTAAAAAGTGTTCAAAACTATCAGACCAGTCTAATTAGCTTGTCCAGGCAAGGAAACCAGTTGACCACCTTATTCTGATTTTTTTTACGAGCAGGACTGTGAACTACACCATCAGAAAAGTTATTCCTGGATTTTATTTGGATAAAGAAAGTCTGTGAAATGGCATAATCACACTTAAGTATGCTAATTAAGTAAATGTACCTAGCTAGAAAAAACCATGCACACATTTAAAGCAAAGTCATTATAATATCTGTTCTTTCTTTTCAGGATGGTTGACACAAAGTGCTAATTAGCACAGAGGAACCAGTTCAGTCCAAATGGTGGAACATGATGAACATGGCAGTTTCTCGCATCATACAAAAACTATTTTGGATATTCCTTATGGCTAGTTTCAAGCTGTAGATTGAAACATGGACCATCAACCCATGATGACTTTAGAGGGACAGAGGTCATCAGCTTTGAAAGAGGCCACCAAAATGACTTTCTCAGTAGAGCTTTCAATAGCAGATTCAGCCATGGATAGAAACCTGACCTTAAAAGGTACTTCTGATTCACTATCATCTGTTATAGATGAGCCTTTAAAAGACCAACTTGAGCTGAAGAATAAAAGTTCATTAGAGAAGATCAATCAAATTGTACCAGTGCTCGTCAGCAAAGATGAACCTTGTCTTCAAATCTCGAATCGTCTCACAAAAGAAAAGACAATGAAATACATTGAACATCAAATCACTTCTGCTCCAATATCAACCTCAAAACTTGAACTAAATGGCGTTTATTGTGAACCTGACCTCCAAATGGATGCTGAGACCGGGTTCAGCTATTTATTGACTCCCTCAGATAGTCCACTGACCAACAGCGTTGATGTAGACTCCTCAAACACCTCATCTACTACTAATCGTTTCTCTAATTTGACAGTCAGACCCATATCAGAACCAGCTTACTCTTTTGCATCCTCTCCAGTGGAACCGTCCCATCTTGAGCACCCTTACTCGGCTCCTTTGCCAGTAACCAAGGGAGCTGATCTACCCCGAATCATCAAACACAAGCCCAGCTCCATTACCTTTGCAGATTATGACAGCTTTTTGGGTTTAATCTCAAACGCCCGAGCCAATGAGAGTTCAGATGCTTGTGAGACCTCTTCTGAAGATGATGGCGACGATGTGTTTCCCAAGTGCAAAGAAATTCTCCAAAGCTCCAGACAAAACGGTGGTGGACTAGAGAAACAAAGGAGGAAAGGAACCTGTGGACAAGTACATAGAGAAGGAAGTTCCAGCACCAAGCTGCCACCCACTAGAAGCAGCAGCTATGAGGCGGAGGAGGAGAGCAGCAGTACAGAGGTGAGGGTCCAATGTTGGTTAGATGTTTAATAGGCCTTTAGAGATTTGTTAAAGCCTAGCTATGTGTTTAAGCAGGATAGTTTAGGTTTCGATGTCTGTATGGCTTTCAGTTCAGTACTGTATTAATATTCCACAAACTTTCTGGTTCAGGCTCAACCTATAAACACTAAGTGTTAAAATTCTGAAATGAATGCAAGTCAGATGTCTTGCATTAGTACATTTAGACTGTTTTGTTGCTCATTTCAGCTTTAAGTGTGCTATTCAGGTTTCTCACGGTCATTGAAAACTTGGAAATATTGGGGAGTTTTTGTTTGCCAGGTCTGTAAAAGTCATGGCAGGTAATAAAATCTCTAAAGTCATGGAAAAAGTAATGGCTATTTCTGTAGTGAATATCATTTTTTTTCTAGTTTTGCTTTGATCTTAAATATTTTATTGACTAGATTTTGTGCTTGTTTAGATTAAAACTTGCCCGCAAGCCATAGTTGGTGTCTGACTTTTGAGTGAAACTTTCAAGTGCGTTTATTTCAATGAGTCAGTTAAGCAGGTTCATAAATCTGTCAGAAAGACGTGGAATTACTCTGGAATTGGTCTGAAAAAAAAACTGTGGTGAACTTTGTTCGTTTAAAGCAGGGGTGTCGAACTCAGTTCCTGGAGGGCCGCAGCCCTGCAGAGTTTAGTTCCAACCCTGCTCCAACACACATACCATGTAGTTTTCAAATAAGCCTTAATGACTTGATTAGCTGGATCAGGTGTGTTTAATTAGGGTTGCATCTAAACTGTGCAGGGCTGTGGCCCTCCAGGAACTGAGTTTGACACCCCTGGTTTAAAGGGATAGTTCACCCAAAAATGAAAATTTCAGATTTCATATAAAATATCATAATTTGTGTTCCAAAGATGAACGAATGTCTTATGTGTTTGGAACGATTTTTGGGTGAACTGTCCCTTTAAAGAATGTTAAGAATTTCAAGATAAGGTTGGAAAATCTCCCATTGACTTTATTAAAATGTTCATCACAATAAAATTGTATGGAGAGTGATGACATCACAGTATTCAGTGATGACATCCAGTATACTGAATTGCAATTTGGTCTCTTTTCTTTTCTTTTTTTTTTTGCATACTAAATTGACAAGGCACTCATATATTCTTTAGGAAAATAAAAATGTTTTGAGTCACATTTTAAAGTAAAAGTGAAGCTTTCCTGAGCATCTGTAATAGGTAATAGCCTCTGTTTTCATGGAATGCTGAGTCTGATGTCCTTCCTGTCGCCTGTCAGAGCAAACGTCTGTTCAATGGTGAACTTAGCCTTCCATTACTTACAACTCCATTTAGTTGGAGCCAGTCATGGATGATTTGCATCTTTCTACTAACCTCATGCCTGACCTGACTGTTTGCCACCTGTGACCTTCCCATCCCAAGTTTATTGGCCTTTAAAGAGGTGTCACGTGTACACATATGAAAACACAATAGTCTATTCCCTACCGTGCTTGGTTAAGAAACCCTGTAAAATAGTCCCATACCATTCATACCAGAGATAACCAGGACAAAGAGTAAAGTCGATCACACCCTCTTATTCTGTTCTTATCACTACATAAGCACAATGAGTCAGTGTTGTTCAGTATTTCTAGTCATTTTTATATCTTTAGCTATTGTTTGTTGTTAGAATAAGTAGCCATTCCTTTTTTATACATTTTTTAATTAATATTTTTTAATAGATTAGATTTTAATAGATTCTATAGATTCTATTTATTATATACATTAGTAGGTTTTTTTGTCACATTTGCATTTTTTGCAAGTCAGTGTTTTTTGTAATCATCATACATTTATGCTACATATAGATAATTTTACATTTGCGATGACTCAGTTTAAATTTTGCAATTTAAATATTTTAATTGCAAAAAATGTTATGAAGCGTTTATAAAATCAGTTTAACTGTATATAGTATTATTCTGAAAATAATCTGTCTCTGTACTAAAAAGTATTATTTTAGAAGTAGATTTGCTTTTGATTTTAAATGATTAAAAATAATGAAAGATTAGATTATTAAATAATATTTGCATATACATTTTTAAATTGCAGATGCTTTTACCCAAATAAAATATTTGTAATAAATATTATTTATTTATTTATTGTAATTGGAATTAACTTTTTGTACTGGAAGAGACTGTCAAACCAAGAAAGCCCAATTACATCTAGGGTTGTGATGACTTACAGTCACTGCTCAGTGTCAGTGGTGTAGTTACAGTAGTTAACAGAACGTGCAGAGGTTAAAAGGATTTTTCTAGGGCAGGTGAGCTGAGATGGTTTGTTAGGCCCCAGCACCCCTCTGTTCTGCACGTGCTCGACTCTCCCCTGTTACTCGTTCTCTGTCCATGCATGATTTAAGATGAAACTGTGAAAGAATGTGGTACCCCTCATGTGAGCGCTGACCTTGTCTCATTTGCACCTTCTTAAGAAATACCACAATGAGCTGTCTGTGGATAAGGACAGTTTTTTTTTTTTTTTATTATAAATATGATTCCATAGAACAATTCATATGGAAATTAAATATTAGATATTTAACATAGTCCACAATTATTGAGAATTTTTTTAAATGCATTTTGCATCTTCACCATTTGGTGGCGCTCTATACAAACCTTTACCCATATTGTGGCCAATAGCACCAGTAGAGTTATTTCTACTTGTTTATGTGGATTTTTATCTGTGCATGTGTCTTGGAATTGTGGAAAACTCTGCATCTCTAGCCTGTCCATATCCTTGTGAGGAAAGACATTCAGTTTGACAGTGAACGGCTCCTGTAACAAAAAGTAGAGTCTTATCTGACCTGGATTTGAAGCAGTTCAGCAAACGGATTATGGCTGGTGGCCTTTAAGGATGACATATTGCTACATTCTCTCGGTGGAGGTGGCTGGCACGCTCAGTGGGTGGCATGGCCATGGCAGGAAGCCCAGAGCAATGCCAAAGCCAGGCACTTGACTCCTCATTTCCATGTCAATGGGCCAGTGCTGAGATTTACAATGTGGCCAATTTGCGGCGGTGCAGTTATGGTCCTCGGCCATTCTGTCCACCGTGGAAGATAACAATGATGATCTGATCTGGTGGGACTGACTCATACCAGCCTAGTTGCCATGACAAGTGTATTTTCTCACGACTGACAGGGCGGAAAGGGGTGTTGTAACCGATGCCGGGTTATTGAATACCACGCATTCTGTGCAGGGAACAGATTCCAAGGGCTACCACTGGACCAAGACACTATGTTTTTTTAAGAAAAATCCACAAGTCTGTGGCAATCATTACTTGATATTTTGTTGTTTTTAGGAATAATAGTAAATAAGTGTAATTGGTAACACTTTACAGTATTTATTTGTTCATATTAAAAGGATAGTTCACCCAAAAATGAAAATTGTGTCATTAATTACTCACCCTCATGTTGTTCCAAACCCATAAGATCTTCATTCATCTTCGGAACACAAATTAAGATATTTGTGATGAAATCCAAGAGCTTTCTGACCCTGCATAGACAGCAGCGGCACTCTTGTGAACGCACGTCGAAGACTGACACAGAAGAGAAGAAATTGTTGAATAAGGTCATTATTTTTGTTTTCTTTGCACGCAAAAAATTATTCTCGTAGCTTCATAACATTACAGTTGAACCACATGGATGTCACATGGACTATTTTAACGATGTCCTTACTACCTTTCTGGGCCTTGAATGTGTCAGTTGCGTTTCTGTCTATGGAGGGTCAGAAAGCTCTCGGATTTCATCTCAATTTGTGTTCTGAAGATGAACGAAGGTCTTATGGGTTTGGAACGAGTTGAGCGTGAGTAATTAATTATATAATTTTCATTTTTGGGTGAACTGTCACTTTAATGTATGAGGAATCATGAACTAACAGTGTACAGTACTTCAACAGCATTTATCATTCTAGATTATTCTTTTTTTTTATTATACTAATACATTTTTTACATTTTGTTAAATAAATTACCCATTAGTTCATGTATTATGAACAAACATGAATAAACAATGATCTATAGCATTTTATATACAACGTACATTACTATTTTAAAATATCAACAACGCTGCCTTTATTTATTTGATCAAAACTGTAATATTGTGAAATAATATTGAAATTTAAAATAACTGTCTATTTTAATGTAATATAAAATGTAATTTATTCCTGTAATGCAAAGTTGAATTTTAGCATCATTACTCCAGTCTTCAGTGTCACATGATCCTTCAGAATTCTTTCTAAGATGCTGAAAATCATGATTTTTATTTTTTTGAAGATTCTTGGATAAATAGAAAATTTAAAAGCACAGCTTTTAAAAAAAATTAGAAATCTTTTGTAATGTCTTGACTCTTTACTGTCACTTTTAATACATTTTAAGTGTCCTTACTAATAAAAGTATTAATTTCTTTAAAAAAAAATTCTGTGACATTGTCAAACAACATCCTCATTTATTTCTGCGAAGACACTAATTGTTTTCACTCGAGACTCTGCATGGGGGGGGGGTCAGATTTGAGCGTTATAAACAAATGCATCGTCTTTTGTTAGAGTTAAGAGGGTTAATGGTCCATCGCAGAAGGGCAAGACAGAGCGGCGCTGGTGTCTTAAGAGAGACAACAAGAAAGCCTTCTCACTAGCTTTGACTCGTGAAACTCAAAGGTCAGGCAGACTGGACATCGTAAGGTCACGCCAGATTCAGACCCCTACCTGAGATCCAGGACCACTACCTTTGTATTTGCAGCCCAAACTCAGCGCTTCATCCCAAACCTAAAAATATAATAAGCTGTTTTCAACATTGATCATAACAAGAAATGTTTCTTGAGCACCGAATTAGCATATTAGAGCGATTTCTGATGGATCATGTGATACTGACAACTGGAGTAATGATGCTGAAAATTCAGCTCACACAAATACATTTAATTTTAAAATATATTAACATAGAAAACAGTTATTTTGAATTGTGATAATACTTCACAGTATTACTGTTTTTACTGTTACTGATCAAATGCAGCCTTGGTGAGCATAAGAGACTCTCTGAAGGAATGTCAGCATCTTGAGTGTAATTGGTTAAGGGTCTTACCATGCCCACATTCCTTGAGATTTTACGTGCCTCATATGTCGCCCCCCTTTTCAACCGACCCATGTATTTCTGCTGCCTGAGACAAATGTGTCCCATTCTGGCATGACAGCCGTCAATAGCATCATTGTGTGAGGATGAGAGGGAGCCGTAATCTTTGCCTTGAGGCTGCAGATCCCAAGAAGGACTTGAGTGTTTCCGCCTGCTGTGCCTCCCGCACCGGGACGTTACTGTTAAATGTTCCTCACAGTTCATCTTTGCCCTCTTCCTGCTCGCTGGCCCCTCCACTTCCTGTCGGTAAAGGGGCAACCCTGTTGATTTACAGCTTGGTGAGTGAGGTAGGTGAAGGTAATTTATAGCCCAGGAACCCTCGGCCCTGTCTGAGCTGGACGGGACAGCCTATTTATACTCTTTGGCAGGGGTGTCTGGGGAGCAGTGAAAGTAGCAGTGAGGAGAAAGGAGAGGAATACCACACGACTATGTTTGGACTACAATGGCAGCTGGGTTACTCACTGGTTTTGGTTCAAAAGTGTGTGACACTGGGACATTTGACTCTCAATGCTATTTACTGCTCAGGAGAAAATAATGTCAGAGAACAACATGTAAATCTAGCTTATCTTATTAGTATAACACTATTATCTTTGTTAACATGGATAATAATAGATAACACTCTTATCTTATCAGTTGTTCTGTCGATTACTCTATCGCTGTCTATCATGTATCATTCTGTCACTCTATATCTATCTATTTATCGTTCTATCGGTCTATCGTTCTATCGTGCTATCGTTCTATCTTTCGTTTGAGCAGTCATTCTTTCTATCGTACTTTTTATCATTCTGTTATTCTATCTTCTGTTCAGTTGTTCTGTCTGTTCTAGCTATTGTTACATATATAAATGTATTCCTTGAAAATGTTTTAAAAAGATTACGCTGATGTCTCAAACTGTGCATTGAACTGAAATGTCAAACTGAGATCTCAGTATGAACTCAATTATTTCTCATCAGATTCTTCAGTCAGAAAGATCTGGGCTGTTCTGTCCACTATAATTTTATAGATCTGTACTCCCACCAAATGCCAACAGTTCTCTTATTTGTTTCCATTGTATTTCTCCTAAGGAATTTTAGGGGATTCATCAGAGACAAAGTTGATACTAAAATGAAACAACTGAAAATTCCATTAAGTCCAAGCAGTAACATTGTGAACGTGTTGCCGTGATTCAGTGTTTTTATGCAGAGCGTAGTTTAGTGTGACTTTGAAAGCTTTGAGAAATAAGAAGACACCGCTCTGAAATCAATGCTGGCTCATCAAGTTGGTTATTTTTGGCTCTGTACATCAAAAGAAAACAGACCCTTGACTGAACGGCCGAGTCTAATGTAATGAGTCTGTCTAATCAGTTTTATCCTCAGTGTTTGTTTGTCTGTGATGCAGTATGTCTCTTCTGTCTGCATGCAGGAGTCTCCTCAGGTCCTGTCTCCATGGTCTGAGTCTATGACCCAGCTAATGAAAAGATTAGATCAGCTCAATCTGGACATAGAGGAAGCTCTCAGCGCCGGCTCTTCCCCCTCCGACACACCCAACACCGCCCGGAGACACACCACTAATGATAGAGCATCCCCGCAGGTCACTCTCGCTTTGTTTATCATTAAATATAAATTCAATTGAAAATAATGTTGCCTTAGCTTTTTTAAACGTGCATAATCTTTTTAGCCTCTGGATTTGATCCAAATCACATCTGATCAATTGTCTATTCTATTCTATTCTATTCTATTCAGTTATCCAGAAATCATGCATATTTAGTTTCACATTCAGGTTTTATTATATCTAATCAGAATATAGATATTCTGTATCTCATTATGTGCACATAAAAATGTATCATTATTTTATATTTATATAAATGTAATATTTGAGTGAATATTTAACTAAAAATGATTGAAATCTAAATACTAGATTTTAATTTAAATTATTATAGCATAATTAAAATAACTTATCTCTTATATTTTAAATTATGATAGTATTATATATATATATACAGTATATATATATATATGTATAGGTTTCTGTGTAAGTACTGGTACTTCTGAATGGGTTGAGGCTGGGATTTAACGCATTTGAAGTGAAAGTACTTGATGAACATATATGTGTGGAGAGCATATAGTTGAGATTAGTTAATATTCATACTTTTGTGTCTAGATAACTGATAAGAATTCAGTATGAAGTTGCTTGATGTGCCAGTGCATGGCGTCCGTCTGTGACATGGGTTAGATAGAATGTGCTGCATGCTGGCAGAGACTAGACCAGACTGGTGACACTGACACAGAGCTCTATTGTCTTGGGAGCTTGCCATGGGGAACATTCAATGCTGTTTCAAAAAAACCTCATGCAAACTCGCGACATAACCACCCTGTAGCAAGGGTTCACAGCAAGACACAAAAGTGCCTTTTGGTTCCTCAAGACAATGATTTCTTGTGCTTGCAGTCTGTTGTTCTGTTTGTATCACTATGTCCATTCGTGATAGTTAGCAGAATGACATGATGGTTTCAGAGCCCTCACGACACCCTAGTTTTTAACAAGAGACTAGATTTACCATTGCATGTTATTCTGGACAAGGTCATAATTTTTCCATTTTCAGTAGTTTTTGTGAGCCTGTGTCTCTGCTAACGACCGCTTCTCTTTTTTTCTCATAGTCATCTCCAGAGGTCATCTGTTCCAGACAAAGTGTGTCCCGTCCCACGCTAAAATCTCTTGTGCTGTTGTTGCAGAGCGGAGCTGCGGGGGTGAACCAGTCCCTCAACTGGAACAACATGGCCAGAAGAACCGACACGAGGGAACGGCACAGCCAAGAAAGACTTGCGGGAGCCACTTCCTCTCTGGGGAGATCACATGGTAAAAAGACAGAGGTGAGCATTTTAACTTAGTATGATTTTTGTTTGTGTTGTATTGAATTGTTTAGTTTGTGGTTAGTAGCTGTCAATTTTAAAATAGATGATGTATATAATTAGTTATAGGGTTCTTGTATTTTTGGTATCTGGTTTAGTTTCAGCTCTGAAGAGTTGGTCAGTATGTAGACCATGTGATCAGTTGCTTAGCTTTGCTCTGTGAAGTGTTTCCTAATGAACATGCTGTGTGTCAGTGACCAGGGCACACGTTCATTCCGAGAAGGTTCTGGGGTTGAGGTTGATGTCCTGGGACTGCATTTCTAATGGCTTTTCTGCATTAGCGGGACTAAGTTAAATAGATTTTCCTTTGCTAATCCAAACAGGATTCCCCCTTAGTCTGGGGAATTGAATTAATGAATTCAAAGCGACACCAAAGGAAGTCTTTTAGTGGGCCAATTCAAGGCCATCACATCTTGTTTGGATTCCAGTGTAGCTTAGCTTAACCAGTGATTTTTAAACATCTAAAACAGGATTTAGAATTAGATTTTTAATAGATATTTCAATGTAAATGTACCATCCTTTTCTAAAACATAAGGAATTATTCAAAAAGTTGGAATATTTAATGTTGATGTTAAAATAATAAATTGTACTTATCAAGGCTGCATTTATTTAATCAAAATTTCAGTAAAATTGTGAAATTTTATTGCTGTTTAAAACAACTATTTTCCATTTCATTATATTTAAATGTAATTTATTCATCACATAGCAAAGCGTCACGTCTTCAGTGTCACGTGATCCTTCATATACACTGCAGTGTATATGCATAATTTAAAATTAAGCAAAATTAAAGGTTTCACATTCTTTGGTTTTGATTTGTTAAGACGTCATGTTTAGGCCTAGTATGCAGTTTTTCCAAGAGTAAGGGTTTAGTTTCTAGTTGTACATATCTTTGAAACTTTTGGAGTTCGTTTGTAACCGGACAAGGCATTTTTGGAGAGGATGTGCATGTCCTGCTGTTTAGAGGAAGTACAGAGAGACCTGACAACTGAGCGATTTACGAGTTCAGGGCTCGTGTGAAAGATACTGAAAGGAATGTTCTATCATTCTGGAAACGAATCCGACATGCAAAGGTTGGAAAATAAGACTTTTCACAGACGATCGCCGCAGCTGATTTACAGCTGTCTTAGTTCTGCTTCAGATCGACCGCAATTTATGGTGGACTTCGTGGACTTTTGTCTCAAGCCACTCTGGTCTGCAAAGACAGAGAAAACAAACAATCGCCTAGCTCATCCTTTTAGCTCATCATGAATATTTTTCATTTCAAAGGAACGCACTCTCTTGCATTGTTCCAAAACAATATCCGATGAGCAACAGTGGGTTTAAATGAGCACAATATCTGTGGGAATCCGGCCCTTTTCCGTCCGGCTGGAGAACTGGGCCAGATGTGTTTGTTTAATCTCTGCATAGCTGAAGCGGCACTGGTACGTTCTGCGGTCTGTGCTTGGGAGCCCCGCTAAAGGCCTCTGGCAGGGATCTGGGAGGTGATGGTGTTTGTTAGAGTGTGTGAGAGCACAGGAGAGAGAGAGTTGAAGAGGGTAATTGGATTGGAGGGGGTAATAGAATGATTTGGCTTTGTGCACTCTGACAAAATGAAGTCTTGAGGTTCTTGGCGAAGATTAGCAGGTCAGAAGCTCCAGAGGCATGTGGAGGCCTTCGGTCCGCTGGAATGAATGTAGGCCACCCTCATGTAGATGACAAATCCAAACTCTGAAAGCTCCGTTGGCATTTTACCAACTGTCTTCTAACATTAACACAGTTTGTGATTCTCACCAAGCCTGTTATCCTCGTTCACCTCTTGTTGTCGTGAAGAAGGTGTTCCTGCGGTCACACACATCTGCTGGCTGGTCTTGAAGGTCTCATCTGATCTCAATTAAAAAGAGACAAACTGTGGGAAAAGAAGAGTCTTCCTTTTAATTCTTGATTTGGAACTTGAATTGTGAGGAAGAGGATATATATATATATATATATATATATATATATATATATATATATATATAAAAATAAATTGAGTAAAATGTAGTAAAAATTATGTAATTTAGATTTCAATATTTTTTTGTAATATATATTATACATGTATAATTTATTTTAGTTATATAATTGTTACATAACAAATTTAGATTATAAATGTTTGTGTATATAGGTATGTACACAATAACAATAGTTATAGATTTTTTGTATAATATTTTATTTACTTATAAAATATAACATACAACATATATATTTCATATTATTAGCTAATAATAATATCTAATATATACTGTGTATTTATTTATTTATGCAAAATCTTCTTGACAGTTCTTCTCAGTTATGTATTTACTATATAACAGTTTAGATTTTTTTTATAAATGTTTATGTAAATGTATGTTATATACTATATAATTTTTGGTGTAATATATATGTAAATTCTTCCTCCTGACAATTCAAATTCCATCTTTTACAGTACTTAACATTTTAATTATATTTAACATAAAATTATTAATAATAATAGTTGATTATATACAAATAAAATGAATGTGAATAATAATAATAATAATAATAATAATAATATCAACAATAATAACAATAGTACATTTTGCCATTTGTATTAGTTTAAAAAAAATGTCTATGATTTTTTTTATTACTTTTTATTTGAATTTGAATTATTTTAGTACATCAAGTTAAACAAAATGAAACTGGGAAAAGTTGCCTTGGCAACTAGATGATTTTTTTTTTAATGCATTTTAATAGGATTTCGGTTCTGGAAAGCATACACTGTGTGTGTGGCTGTGTTTGTGTGTGTGTGTGTGTGTGTGTGTGTGTGTGTGTGTGTGTGTGTGTGTGTGTGTGTGTGTGTGTGTGTGTGTGTGTGTGTGAGTGAGTGAGTGTGTGTGTGTGTGTGTGTGTGTGTGTGTGTGTGTGTGTGTGTGTGTGTGTGTGTGTGTGTGTGAGTGAGTGAGTGTGTGTGTGTGTTTCTTTTCTCAAATTTAATTTTAATTCAGCCTGCAATCTAGATTGATATTTGGTTCAAATTCAAAAGCTAGACATATCAGCTACTTTGAAACTGTTCATGATTCAACACTGAGTGAATGTTTATGTTGATACAGTGTTACGAGGAAGCTGTACGTCATAAATATGACTCACAAGGATCCGGGCCAAAGCAGCCCATCTATTTATTAGTGCTGTAACATCAACCACTGTGAAAGAGGTTGTTTCAGTCAATCACGTCACTACTACACCGCACCATACAGTTGACGCCGTCATAAAATCTTTAAAGAAAACATATGGCTCAAAAGACTTGTTAACTTGGAACCAGCTTTTATTTAAGATGTTGTAAGCCCTGGTTTTAATGTAGCTTCCATACTGTAAAACCCACTGTGGAAGCACCAAATGTGCTCTGTCTGTAACATTTTAAAGGGATAGTTCACCTAAAAAGAAAATTCTGTCATAATTTACTCACCCTCAAGTCGTTCCAAACCCTAGTGACTTTCTTGGCTCTGTGAAACACAAAATATATATTCTAAAAAAAAATGTTTTGTCCATACAATGTACGTCAGTGGGTTCTAAAATTGTTTTCATTTTTAGATGACCTATCCCTTTAATTTGCTTAATTACATGTTGGTGGCTCGCTTAGAATTGAATCATTGTGTGAACTCAAAAATGCTTTGGCAAAACTCTTTCCCACTGCATCTAACCTATTCCTCACCCTCAACCCATTGTTGCTAAAGCCTGGAGGTGCTGGTGAGCGATGGGTCTTCTCCATCCATCTGTGTGGAGGGTCCACGCTGGCTCTCCAACTCCTTGCAGGGTCCTCGGTGAGGCAGGAGAGGGGAGCTAAGCGGCTCAATAGGATGAAGATAGATTACGGGGCCAAGTGCAACTCAGGAGGCCAGGATTTGTTCTGCTCCAGCAGAGGTTAAACCTCCGTTCGGGACTTTGGGTGAGGAGCGCCCCTGCAAAGTGTCAAAATATGGCTGGGTTGAGAGGTCAATGCTGTGCGCTTTTTCTTTTCCTCTCGATTTTGTGGGATACTTTCCTTGTGAATCTACGTAATCTTAATCTTTTTTTTTTTTTTTTTTGTACTGTGAGAACTTTTTATTGTCTGACTTAAAGGGATATTTCACCTAAAAAATGTATTATATTTGTTCTGTTGATGTTTAGCAGAACACACAGGATACTAGGAACAACAATGTTGGGTAAATGACTGAATTTAAATTTTTGGGTGATATATTCAACTATTCAACTAGGCTAGATTTATTGTACTACTAGAACATGTGATCTGTTTTAAATTCGGTGCATTGCATACATTATATTGACAGAATCAACATTCCTTAGACCTCACTCATTGAAAACAATCATAACATCCTTCTCAAAGATTCCCAAAACATTTGCTTATTGGGGTTTGTAAAAATAGCAGTATGTATGCCGTCAGCGTGCAAGTTCACATTTCCTGTGACACAGGAGGCAGAAAAGAGAATGCTTTGTGTAAACACCATTCAATGACCTGCGATTCCCCTGAAAGTGTATCTGCCTGCTGTCATTCATTTGTATAGTTATAAAATGTAATTTGACACTCATCTACCTATTATAAATATACTATGCTATAAATATACTGAACTTAAATATATCAGTTATCATTAAATAAAATTAAAACTATATATATATATATATATATATATATAAGTATTGAAAAAGTAAACTGATTTTTTTCCCAGGCAAAGGTAACTTTTTTTTAATATGTATTTTTATTTAGTTTAACTTGACATATTAGCATAATTAAAGCTGAAATAAAAAAATATATATATTTAAAGTAATAAAAATATCAAAAAACACTAAATTACTAAAACTTTAACTAAAATTAAAATTGAAAATATAAATATACAAATTTAATGAATTAAATATAACTAATAATATTTAAAATATAATTAATATTAAATTATTAAATAAAACTAATTTGAAATATTAACAAAAATATAATATCTATATATCTCTATCTATCTATATTAATAAATATATTTTATTATATTAACATCTTTATTTATTATAAATATAAATATTATAATTTGTGTATATTAACATATATATTAACGTTTATAGTTTTTTCAAATCGGTGAACTTGTAATGGTCACCAATGGAGAAAAATAGTTTTGGCCACAGATGGTGGCCAAAAGCAGATTTGCCACAACATCTCCCCGGGGCTACCTCGACCCCTTGGGCATGATGCCCATCTTGTTCCACTTCCTGTTGGTCAGACTGTTATGTGTGGAACCTGTGCATGAAATGCACACACATTTACCCACGTAAGCATTGTACACGGTGATGCATGGACCTTTCACCACCACAAGCCTTGAGAGGCATTCTGGCAACGAGCCTAGAAGCAGAACAGCTCTCAAAGCGGGTTTTAACATATACAGCACTTTCAGAAGCACCAACACTGAGGTGCTTATTCAACTTTCTTGTGTTTCCTTTAAAAGCAGGACTAATTTGGGAATAGGGTTGATCCTACGTTATCCTTCCCTTTTAAGTTATCTTTCATTTCCTCAATTACTCAACCCTGCTTTTTTGTTTCCTTTTCAGAAAACAGGCACAGGCTTGTGCAAAAACATGATATATATAGCCTCCGTTTATACATTTACTACATGTACAGATTCCACATTGAACAAATGATATACATCAGATAAGTCTTGTCCACAGCGTCACCCGTTACAGTGACCTATTCCTTCTTTTCTCCTTCATAACTGCGCATTTCACTAAGACTGTTTCTGTCATAACACAACCAAGGCCCTGTGTCATGCTAGCTGCATTTCTTTGACGTTCTCTAGATGTTAACTTCAAAAAAATACCACCAACTCAGCCGCCCAGCCGAAGATGGATGGTCCACGGCCTGATAGCCCAAACAGACCTTCCGTCAGAACACCAACAAACGCATAAAACAACAGACCCGATTGGGGAAAAAAAATCTGAACGCGGTGGAGAACGAGGGAACTAGATGGAACATATTCCAATGGATTGAGCAAGACTGAAGAAGCTAAATATAGAAAAGTTGTCCTGCTGCAGGGGGTTTCATGGAATGCAAGATGGATGAGGCTTTGCTCTCGAGACCACATCTGGCCTGCCCGAGCCCTCTGGGGTCACTTTGAAGTGGATGCCGAAGGGCTTTTTTTGTACTTTACAGCACATACTTTCTCTCTTATCCCTCTATTTTTTATCTTTCGCTTTGTCTTATATTCTCCATCATTTTACACCCCTAAATTCCTCTGGCTTCATGTTTTTTTTTCTTCTCTGCCTTGTTAAAAGTGAGTTGTGAGTACATTGTAAAGTATTTTAGGCAATGTGATTCTATTTACTTTACAGATTCCTGGTCTTATTGTCGACGATTCATCTGTGAAAGTTATTTCGAAGAAAATGAAAGTGTTTGTCTATCACTGCGTCCAAAATCAAATAGGTACTAAAGCTGCATGATTAATCGTTAAAAGATTGTGATCTCGATTCAAAAACCCACACAGCCTTATTTATAAATGACAACGATTCGTCTGTGTCTAAACCTTTGATAAGTCATACCGAAACATTCAAATATGTGTTGTAGAGAGAGCAGTTATCATGTTCAATCGTGCAGCTCTAGTAGGTTATTTGCTTTGAAACTTGCTTTGCAACCATTAAAAAAATGTCTACGTCTATAGTGTGAATGTATTTCGGATGTAGGCTACTACATCTGCCATGTTGTCATTATCATGTGACCTTTGGCAGTTGTGTTGCTTCACTGCAATTCACAAATACTCTCTGTGGCATCATGGGATAGTAAAGTGTCCACCAGATGCACACTTAAGAATCTCGGCAGAAGTAGTAGGTCATCCGGGTACTTTTCACCTGCTGTTCGGATGACTCGCATACAATATTTATTTTTTTGCCTACTATATTGTATGGAATTAGCCTATTTTGGTTATCTTTTTGGTTGATGGCATTGATCAATCTTATTACTTGTTTAATGTGCCATTTCTCACTGAAATAACTTTTGGTAGTAAAATGGGTTGCACCATTGCATGTTGGCTTTAAAGGAATAGTTCACCCAAAAATGAAAATATTGTAATTTATTTACTCACCCTCGTGTTGTTCCAAACCTGTATGAGTTTCCTTCTTATGTTGAACATAAAAGAAGATATTTTGAAGAATGCTGGAAATCAAACAGTTGATGGTCCCATTGACTTCCATAGTATTTCTTTCCCTGCTATGGAAGTAAATGGGGACCAACAATTGTTTGGTTCTTCAAAATTCTTCAAAATATCTTCTTTTGTGTTCAACATAATATTATACAGGTGATTTTTGGGTGAACTATTCCTTTAAATGAGTCAGTTTAGGCCAGTCAGTATCAGTTTCACATGGAACATGTGTGTAATATCAAACATGTATTCGAGAATCTCCAGTGCGGTGAATATTATGATAGACGTTAGTCATGCATGCCAAATAAAACCACTAAAAATGAATTGTAGGGGAAACCCAGACATACAAAAATATGTCTTGAACTTCAGGAGCTGTGTTATATAGCATGATCCAAAATCTCCAACAGCTCATAATTCAGATTCAGCCAAAATGATGTTTTTGTATCTTTATGTATCGGTACCATTGCCTCTGGAAATTACCGCATCTGTTTTCCTTTTGCTGCGTTAGGATCTTGTATCTCATTCTGAGCCAATGCAGTGTCTGCACAGTTAGTTTTCCTCAGTTTCCCTTCAGGCATTATTATTTTTCATCTATCTATCCATTATTTCGGACTGAGAAATGATTATACTTGTAATCCTGTCAGCCTTCATCATTCACACAGAGGAATCCTACAATTCCAAGAAAATGACACACATCCCAGGAAGGCGCTCATTAGTATATAGACCACATGTGTCAAAACAACATCCCCCTTCCTTCATTGTTTTTTTTTTTTTCAGTTGCGTCTTGATCTATTTTCTCGTATTTGATATAGTGTTAGCATTCGGTTTCTTTACGTGAAGGTCTTGGATTTGATTTTGTCCTTCATTTTGCTGTCAGGTTGATTGACTGATGCGTGGATATTTCAGCGTCGTATCTTTTCGTCCGGATCTGTTTTTGTAAGGTGGCTCTTCCTAAAGCTAGTCATCATTCACTGACACTTAATTACATGTCATGTAACCATCATTCGTGTCAGTGACAATTACCACTTTGAAACACAGCAGGACTTTACGCGTGCTCACGCTCTTTCTTCCTAGAATTCACAGTAATCCTTTGCAAACGTGTTTTGAAAGGCGACATTCCAGTAAGCTAGTCTTGTCAAAAATAACATGTAATATACATACCTAGAAACGGTCTCGCTTTACCATTTTTCACGCACTGTTTAAGCTGTTTTATGAGGATAACACCCTCAGTTGTACTTGCATTTGAACACCATAACGCTTTGAGATGTGCGGTTAAAATTCAACCCCTCATTGCAAAATCTCACAGCCTATAAGCAACCATGACATCATCCATCATTTCCCCTCTTTCCGCTGTGTTTTTCAGGCCCAGATCTGATTAAACGGAGGCAGAGGGCCTCAGTGTACATTTACAGCTGAGGGAGTACTCGAACAATGATCAACAGGCACTTCAAACAGCTTAATGTGTTGAATTACACTAAAATTACTTGTGTTTTGTTGGTTGCTGTGATTCCAGACAACACATCTGCTTCCTTTCAATGTAAAACGCCCCTAACCTTTTGAGACCCAACAAAACATCATTTTTTACATCATTGTTGTGTTTAGTAGACATGTGCTGCCTCTGCTACTGAAATTAGCCATGCATCTGGGTCTACTCACTCAGACAAGGCGCGAAACAAATTCAGCAATTTTGCATTAGTCTTAAAAGTTAGACAGTACCTGACTGAGTCACAGAGTCTTCTTTTTGTGCAAGGTTTTCAACTTCATACATTTTGTTGGACACATTTTCATGTAACTTTAGTTTTTAACTATATACAATATAGTATAAATGTATAATATGCAGTTATAATAATTTAATTATTTCATAGTGTGATATTATTATTATTTTTGTATTTTTCATAGTGTTGTAGATTATTAATATTTATGTTGATACACACACACACACCTACATACATGCTGAATGCTGAATGTTTTAATATAAATCACATATTTATAGTAATATAAATTAAATGGTTATTATGAATGTGTAACATATGGGTTTCTATGGACAAAATGATTTATATAATAATAATAAATTATTTAATATATTGAATTCATTATTCATAATATAATTTCTGTTTAATTTATATTATAAATAGTATAACAAAGATATTAACAAAATATTTAGCACTTCAGCTTGACACTTTTAATTATAAAAAGGTATCATTAATTATGTAGTTTTATTTTAAATTGTTTTTGTATTTTTATTATTTGGTTATTTTATGTCATATATTAATATTATTTTATTGGCCACACCCCCAAACATTTGATACAGTAAACAGTCAAGTCCTCAAGACCTAAGACATTGAGTATTGTCTCAGAAATACACACACACACACACACACACACACACACATAATTTCACAGTCCTGTTCCGCATATATACATACTATGTACTTATTATATTAATTGCAATAACTGGGTAATAACTAGATAACTTTACCCATGTAGTTAACTTACACGTAGGTGCACGTACTGTAAAATAAAGTGCAACCCAAATCATAAATGACTTGGTTTTAGGAGGAAAAGTATCAGTTTTGTAAAATCAATGCATGTGAGAGTACGTGATATCTTTCACAGGGCACATGATACCTGAGTGTAGTAGCAGAAAGGTGAAGCTAGAAAACAGGCCTCTTATGGATTACAGCTGGAATGTTGGACATGACTCTCTCTCTCTAAACAAGTAGCACTTTCTCTCTTGGCTGGGCAAGAGCACTGTAAATCATAGTGACCCCGGTCAATGTACCGTTCAGCAGATCCGTGGGAGGAAATTCAATCAGGTGTTGATTTTATTCACTGTGGGAGAGGAGCAATACATTAGGTCCTTTGTTTTGATGCTTCATGAGACTGTTTTATGTGATATGGTTACAGTTATGAAAATATTAACTCAACCTTGATGTATGTTTTTTAACAGATTTTTTTTTTCTTTCAGATGTCCATCAAGAAGAGGCATGGAAATGCAGGTGAGTACATGTTTTCAAATAAGACATGTTCGGTTGTAATAGGCACAGTAATGTGAATTTATCAGACTGGGTAAATGCGTTTGACATTGTTTGCTCGATGAGGTGTAAAAGAAGCTCTTTGAATGCAATTTCTGAATGTTATAGGCCTACATAAACTTTTAGATTAAGATATTATGTCCTACATCTTTGCTGTAATCAGTTGAGACATTCACTAATTAGACCGGCTCATTGGTGTATCTGGTTTTCAGTGAGAGGTTGTCTGAATTGCTGCTTAATGTAATTAAATGACTAAAGTGTGCAATCGCGAGACAGCTCAAACATTCTAGTCCTCTGCGCTTGAATTGCGCCCCGAGCTTGTCCTGAGATTTGCCCAGAGCGTGACTAATTCAAGGATGAAACAAGATTCTTGTTGTGTTATCCTGGACTGGAATGAGCTTTCCTTTAATCTTGACTGATGTCGCAGTTTGAAATCTCAGAATCTCACATTTCTGATTTATTCTCAGGCAGTGTTTTGCTGTGTGAACTTACTAACTGTATTTACAAGTTACATAATTATTTGGCAAGTTAAACTAAGTGAAAATTAAACTTTTTATGGACTGAATTTACAGGATAGTCGGAAGAGCTATGTTGAGGAGAAATATGGGGAGAACGAAAGAAAGAAAGAAGGATGGAAGGATGGAAAATAGGGATACAAATAAGGATGGAAAGAAAGCAAGAGAAATATGGAAGTAAGGAAGGAAGAAAGGACGGATGGAAAGAAAGGGATGGAAATAAGCAAGAGAAATTTGGAAGGATGGATCGAAGGATGGAAAGAAGGATAGAAAGAAAGGGATGGGAAGAAGGAAATAAATATGTAAGGAAGCAACGAAAGAAATGCATAAGGAAAGAAGGGCGTGAAGAACAATGAAAGGTAGAAAAACAAATGGAAAGAAACATGTAAGGAAGGAAAGAAAGAAAGAAATGCATAAGAAAAGAAAGAAAAAGAACAATGGGACAAAGGTAATATGAAGGAAGGATAAAAGAAGGAAGGAAAAAAGAACAACAAAAGGAAGGTAAAAATATGTAAAGAATAGAAAGTATTAAAGATAGAAAGAAAAAAGAAAAAGAAATGTTTAAGAAAATAAAGAAAAAGAACAATGGGACAAAGGTAATATGAAGGAAGGATAAACGAAGAAGAGAAGGAAGGGAAAAAGAACAAAAGGAAGGGAAAACATGTAAAGAATAGAAAGTGATAAAGATAGAAAGACAAGAAAGAAAGAAAGAAAGAAAATAACAATGGGACAAAGGTAATATGAATGAAAAAGAAAGAACAGAAGGAACAGTTGTTAAAAAAGAAAGAAATGAAGAATGGAAAAATAAATATGGAAGCAATGGGAAAAAATAAGTAAATATAAAAACAAGAAAGAGAAACAAAAAGAAAGATGGAACAAAGAAAGAAAGAAATACAGAAGAAAGGAAGGAAGGCAGGACAGACAGAAGTAAAGAAAAGCAGAAAGAAAGCGAGTTTATAATTTAAATATAAATATAATTTGGTTTCTCCACATGATAAAACAGCTGTTACTGTTTCTTTTCTCAATCATTCTCTTTTTTCTCTCTGGGTCTCATTAAAGGCTGGTACAGGACGAGTGTGACAGACACAGACAGGTGCTCTTCTGAGTGTCTGGAGAATCAGGGGGACGTAGTCCTTCATTTATAGCTCTATTTCTGTGTCCTGGCTTGCTCTGGGACCCAGTTAAAATTAGGAGGGTGTACCAGACCATTGTTACTGTTAGACTGAGAAGACATATTTGACTTAGCTTGATGTGCCTACAGGCAAATAACAATAATATATTATTAAATATTTTACATTTGTTTAATATTTAATAGATTTAGATTTTTTTTAGAATCTTTCAGCTTTTGTTTAAATGGATCTGTGCACTCTGGATTTGATTTAATTTAACAACTAACAATGTGTCTTCCATTGGATAGCCATGCTAATAGTAATACCAATGATGATGCTATAAAAGAAAAGCAGCGAGTTAAGGGCACATGTGGTGTAGTATTTCCCCGCTCATATTTTACTGCAGGAGAGACGTAGAGACTGCATGAAGTCACTCTGCTGCAGAGCCAGATGGCCGAGCGGCTCTATAATGTACTACACACCTCGTTAGAGTGACAGTCTCCAGAAAGACTGTCCAGACCTCGCTTGCAGCCACTGGAGCATTTAATGATGACTTCTAAAATTAAAACATGCTATTTCATTCAGATCACTGTAAATGCTGTTATTTAAAGCTCTGTGCTGTGCATTTCGATTAGGGTTAAAGATCATTCCGTGGAGCAATGAGCAACAGTAGGATCTGGTGACTATAAAAATCTGTTCAGTAAATGTTTGTAACCTTTAAGAGGAAAACTAACCTGTCTTTTTTACCATTTGATTTGGTTGATACAATGCAAACCAAAATTGCATTAATAGCTTTAGATTTGCCACATAGATTTAGATGAGCCACATACTGTAGATAATGAGAGGCATTGTGACAAAGACAAAAAACAGAGGTTGCTAGGTCACTGTCTGGGTGTCCTGCTCACATGAAGCGGACCACCATGTGAGCCACCTGTTCCACTATTTTCAAGTTTATTAACTAGGAGCCAGACTTAAATTCTCTAGAAAAGTGCCTTAATCATTTACTTTTTTTTCTTTTACATTTTTGTATTATACTTATATTGTAAAAAAAGGTATATTTTATTGTACTTTTAATACTTTATAATTTTAATTTACGTTTGTATTTAAGCTTCACGAATCTCGTCACAGACCTTCAGCAGCCGGTTCTTACTCCGTTTCTGTATCTTTTCTAAACTTGTCATTTTAGTATCATTAAAATACTATTATAGTTTGTGTTGATATTTAGATTTTCTTGATTTTTTTAAAAATATTATCTTTTTCCACTTAAAAAATATATTTTAGTAAATAAAGTACATGAAAATGAGAAATGATGGCGACTAGCTGATATATTTCTTATGTGGAATGCAAAATAACTTATTTTGAAAAAAAATTCAACCCCAAAACAACATTTAAAATGTTCAGGAACACTTTAAATTTAGAAGTGATTAAATGGTCCAAATAAATAAATAACAAATAATAAAAAATGACTTTTTTCTAAAATGTCTTGATTTGTGTTCCACAGAATTGTCTTTTTTTGGGTGAACTGTGAACTGCTAATTTTTAAAGGGATAAACTACCCAAAAATGAATATAATATCCTCATTTACTCACCCTCAAGTTGTTCCAAACCTCTTTCTTTCTTCTGTTGAATATGAAAGAAATATATATTTTGAAGAATGTAGGCTATCAAATGGTTGCTGGTAGCCATTGACTTTCCTAGTATGGAAGAAAAAAAATACCATGGAAGTCAGGATACCAGCAACTGTTTGTTTACCAAATATCTTATTTTGTGTTGGACAGAAGAAGTTCATTCAGGTTTGGAATAAATTGAGGGTGAGTAAATGATGACAGGATTTTCATTTTTGGGTGAACTAACCCTTTAAAACTTAAAGGCAGATTGAAACTTTTAATATCAGGCAAGGCTTTATTAAGCCAAGATTTAAGTTTGGCAAAAACGTAATTCAATTTTTTTGTCAAACACTTAAAAAAAAAAACTTTTTACTTGCATATGAAGGTGTAGTGAAACAGTTTTAGAATGCGTTTGGATCCAGGAATTGGATTTTTTTTTCAACTTTGTGGCCACATAACCAAGTTCCTGTCTATAATGGTCACTCTGACCCACCCATCGGCCCCGCAGGGAAGCAACCCTGCAGCTCATAAAAGGCCATTAGCTCTGATGCAGACCAGCGCCAGACCCCTGTGAAGAACTCAAGAACCAGTTCACTTTTTGGATTCCTTGACTATACATAAATTGCACATCCTCCCATGCACCAAGCCCTTTCTCTCTGAAGGGTTTGATAGCTATACCCAAAGAAACTGTTTTGATCCATGTCTAGACATGGCAGTTATCAATTGAGAGGCCTGTCTTATGACCAGATGTGAATTAATAATCCATGTCTTATGCTATATGAGGATCACCAGAGATGACATGATTTATACAGCAGATTCCTCACTTCTCATGTTTAAGAAACAGCAACAGCCAGACATATGGAAAAATACTCAACCCCTCTGACCTGCTTCATTTTTTTTCAGATGTTTGTCTTTCCTCAGATATAAACAGACAGTTTGACCTCTTCTCCACTTGAAATTATGTTGTAGAAGAAAGGATACACTAATCCTTCAACCGTTTACTATGTGGAGTTTAATTCTGGAAAATTTCCCATATGCATTTTTTTTGCTTGCAAAAAAACAAACCCACTCTGAAATTATTTGTAAGTAGACAAGACTGTGTTCATGTTTTCTTGTTTGTGATGAGACGGCTTTAACACTTTGGAATTGGTCGTCCGTCTTGTTTCCGTCGTTCAGCGCTGTTTTAAGAAAATGCATGGTCTTTTTGTTATGGTAAACATCACCTTGTCAGACCTCCCGTCTCACAAAGAGAGACACGACCGAGAGGCAGAGTAAAAGGGGACCCAGAACTGTCAGCTAGGGGCCACTGGTGCTGAAGCCAGAACCTGGACAGAGTGCTGAACACGGAGTTCCCTCTCTCAGAGAATGTCGTTTTTCTGCTCTGACAGGGAAAACCCAAAGCCATTCAACAACTGAATGAAAACAAAGAGACTTCAGGGAGTTTGAAAGCATTACTTTTCTACTCGGGACACTCTGTTCTCACATCAGCTTATAGGAGGAAGATCTCCAAATGACCACACTGAAGATGTGTAGATTATCTATCTATCTATCTATCTATCTATCTATCTATCTATCTATCTATCTATCTATCTATCTATCTATCTATCTATCTATCTATCTATCTATCTATCTATCTATCTATCTATCTATCTATCTATCTATCTATCGTTCTATCTATCTATCTATCTATCTATCTATCTATCTATCTATCGTTCTATCGTTCTATCGTTCTATCGTTCTATCGTTCTATCATTCTATCTATCGTTCTATCATTCTATCTATCTATCTGTCGTTCTGTATATCGTTCTGTCTATCTATCATTCTATCTATCATTCTATTCATCATTCTATCTATCATTCTATCTATCAATCCATCATTCTATCTATCGTTCTATCTATCTATTGTTCTATCGTTTTATTTGTTCAATCGTTCTTTCTTTCTTTCTTTCTTTGTTTCTTTCTTTCTTTCTTTCTTTCTTTCTGTGTTTATTGTTTGTTTATTCAATTATTCGTTCATTCTGTCGTTGGGTCTTTTTACGCTTGCATGAGTTGGTTTTGCAAGCAATTTGAAAAAGGAATATTTCACAAAACTTCAATGGAAACAGTTTTTTTGCATTTACAGGTCCTCTGGCGTATGTAACTCACATAATCATTCTTTAATGTATTATCCACCTTATTTTTCAATCCGGAAGTAAGCCATTTTCTGTGAATGTGTAAGAATTTTGGTTCATTAGCTGTTGTGAGGAAATAACAAGAAGAATAACAAAGTGCAGTAAATGGTAAAACTGTTTGTACTACAAACCAGTGTGTTCTTCATTAAGATAATACATTAAAATAATATGGTAAGACACACCAGTATGCAGTATCAAGCAGTAAAGCAAGCTGTTTTGTATAGCTAAAAATAGCTGGAAGTGGATGACACTGGAAGAAACACCTCATACATGGCCACTCTCAAGTATAAGGGACTTTCCTTGCCATTAATGCTTGGATAACCCCTTATTTACACTGCACACATCTTCGGTGCATTACGGCTCCAACACATCTGCCGGAGCTGATCGTGGCCACTCTAGTCAATGCTTGTGTTTCAGAATTTTTCTCCGTGCTGCTTTGCTAAAAATACACGCCTAAGCCTCCTTCGATTAAAAAATAATGGCTAGTGCGGTGGCTGTGATATATGTAAAACTACCAACATCCATCAGCATGATTTATCGCAAGAGGAAAAAATTAAATTTTATTCGCATAACATCGGTTAATGGAAATACCATCATTTAGCTATTTTTTTAATCGGCATCGCAAGTTTTGTGCAGATCTGTAAAGGAAACGCAGCTACTCACTAATCATTGCATAGGTTATTTGTATTTATACACACAACTTCTCATGAAAACTTTCTGCCTAATTCACAATGTGCATTTGCAGATGAATTTGTTTTTATCCTCGTCCCTAATGTTAGTGAATTTGGTGTATTCTAAATAAGCGGTCACGTGCACGAGGTTAGTCATTTGCATAAAACACGCCCAGACCATCTCCATATAAGGGCTTTACGTATAACCTTTCCTTTACAGCCTTTTGTCACTCTCGTCAAAGTTTAAATTCTCATTTAAGTTTTCTTACATTTAGAATAACATTTAGTACAAAAGTTTTAGTGAATCATGATTTGTTCGTGAAAACCTTTGTATGGTTTCACATACAAATTTGTGCTTCGTTAATGAGACCCATTCTTTCTATTGTTTGTCCATCCATCCAGATTGAATTTGTCCTCAGTTGATTAGATAAAGCTGTAAAGCAATTTTGCCTCTTCAGATAAAACAAAAAGCACTGCAGTTTAGAGCCAGATTTATGTTATATTAAACTGACTGCAAATCAGATTCTACTGAGAACAAAATGTCTCTCAATAGGGGCCATTGCATTAAAGTAAATAGAAAGACCCCGTACAAAAATGATAAATTCAACCGTCACTGTAAGGAAATGATCAGCCGGCCTCTTTGGTGTAGGCTATGCTTATATGCCTTATTGATTTTGTGTTTCTGTTTTAGTTTTGTCCTGCATCAATCACATCATAATGATCAATTTCATTTCCAACTTCATTGGCTATATCGACCCCACAAAGCTAATTTAGCTAATGCAATTTGTATTGACCGGATATGCCCAGAAGACTAAGTGCACATTAATCACCTGTAGCTCTCCATCTGTCCCATAATCCTCAGCATTTCCACGCTACAACTTTCCTTTTTCTTTTTCCTCTTTCTGCTTCATTTTCTTTCCTTTTTTATTTTTCCTTCTCCTTGTTCTTTGCCTTTCTGTTAATTAGTTTTCCTTTCTTTTTCCCATCTCCCTTTTCCACTTAATTTTCTTCCTTTTCCTTTCCTTTTCTTTTCCTTTTTCCTCTTCCTTTCTTGTTCCTTTTTAACTGTATTCTAAATCTGCCAGCAGTGATTACATAAACCTCCTAGACTGCCTGTATGTGTTCCTGATGATTCTCAAGGATCTTTTCTCTAGCCAGCTGCTTTCTAGACTGGCTCTTTTTTTCTCATCCAGGGTGGTTGGCTCTTACTGGCCAGCGAGGCTGACCCCTAACAGCTGCGGCCGCTCACCATGGAGTCCCGTCTGGCTGGCCTGTCTCAGTCTGTCTCTAAGGAGCCCTCTGTACTCGAGGCTCTTTCAAGACAGAAACCAGGAGAGCTATGCCTGATTTACTGTGAGATGAAAGGGAGTGAAGTCCTTGAAGGAAACTGGTTGGTCGTTTACAAATGATATTATATCGTAGGATGTATATTTTCACACATTGCTTCCACTGTTGGAACCTATTGTGCTTGAAATTAGGGTGGAACTGTAAAAACAACCCAGCGCTAGAAATTATTATTATGACCTTGGTTTCCACCACGACTTTCAAAATACTTGTGTCAAAAGAAAAGAGTAGCTGGCTGCAATCGCACATAGAAGCAAAACAAATAAATACTGTTAGATCATTATTTTTACTGTAAGATGGCTGAGATACCTTTGACAGTAATGGTTTTATAGATTGTTGTTTGAACTAGACTAATATTTCTTGGTGGCACAGAGGTAATGTGGTTATTTGAGTGGCAGCCAGAAGGTTTAGCGTTTCTTCTCTGTTCAGCGTTGAGCTTGCCTAATGGGAACAAACCTCTGGAAGCGCAGTTAAAGAGACAAGAGGGAACATACAGATTCAGTATCCTTCACAAATTGTAAAAAAAATAAGGAAATAAAGAAAGAAAAAAGAAAGATTTGTGTAATAGCATTTCAGCTTCAGTAACCCAAAAATCTTCCATGACACCTCCATTTGGTCACTATGACTGAAATTAACCAAACATTCTCATTTTTCTGCAGAAAATCTGAGTGGACCTTGGAGATGTGAAGATATTTTGGGTGGTTGCCATTGTGTCTCTAAGGTCAGGGATCTTTTAGAAAACCTGGAAACATCAGAGCATTTTAAAAGTGTTGTTTCCCAGACTGGCAGTGGAAATACAATTTAAAGAGGTTATGGAATAGTAAATTTCTACTAAAATGATTTTTTTTCTTCTTCTAAAATAGTCTATGTCTTCAGCTAGGAATTAGACCTTTTAAGTGCGATTTCTGTAAAATATATTTTTTTAAATCCTTATGTAGGCATAAAAAAACTGGAAGGTCAGAAAGTGTGAACCATGTAATCATGGCAGTGAACCCAGAATGGTTGTTAGCACATTGCTATTCTGTTGCTAAGGTGTTCTATGTGGTTACTAGGGTGTTCTGTGTGGTTGCATACTGGTCCATCATATCATATTGTGATATGAATATGATATAGAATATGATATATATAAAAAAAAAAAAAAAACTTTCCCTTTATCTTTCTCTCCTTCCCTTGCTAGCTTGTACTTATTTGAACAATCTCTGAGACTTGGTGTTACGAGCACTTCCTCTGTCTGATTGCCTCTTCAAGATGAATCGCTTTATGTATTCCCCAATTGTAAGTCGCTTTGGATAAAAGCGTCTGCCAAATGACTAAATGTAAATGTAAATATTGTGGTCCTTATAGTATATGACTTGTATCCTTCCTGTTTTATTATCTGTGACAATTATAAAGGGATAATTCACCCAAAAATAAAAATTGTAACTACCCTCATGTCGTTCCAAACCCTTAAGTCTTTGTTTCATTTTCAAAAGACAAATGAAGGTATTTAGAATGAAACCTGAGCCTAAATCAAATCTGTTCATCATATAAAGCAATTGTGACTCTTCAAAAGACTTGGATTAAACTGTTCAGTTCATATGGATTGATTTTACCTGTGTGGCCTTTTTGAATTCTTTGACTTTCAGTGCAGGGTCAGAAACCTCTCAGGTTTCTTTAAAAACATCTTAATTTATGTTTCGAAGAAAATCCAAAGTCTTATGGGTTTGTACAGTGGCCCACTAGTGCACAACAGAACGAAATTGCCACAACACAATAGGACTAATTTCGTTGTCTTGCGGCTTGTTTCCATTGTGTTGTGCAAATTGCATGGTGTTGTAGCTTGTTTTTGTTGTATTGTGCTAACTTGTGGTTTGTGTTGTGGAGATTTCGTTGTGTTGCGGCTTGTTTCCGTTGTGTTGTGGTGATTACGTTGTGTTGTACTCCACTAGGGCACCGTAGGGTTACATGATGTGAGGGTGTGTAAATGAGAATTTAAATTTTTGGGTGAACTGTCCCTTTAAGACCTATTGCTAAGAAAAGCAATAGCACATCTCCACACGTCAGCAAGCCACACAATTTGTTGCATTATTCATGTCTGTAGCATAACCAGTGCAGGACTATTTACATACCAAAGTTTAAAAACCCTAAGCGTGTGCTATAGTAGAAGATGCTCATCTTAGCACGTGCCACTAATGAATAGTTTTTCATTTGAAAGCGTTTACTTCTGTCACTAAGCACAGTCGTTCTCTTCACATGAGGATTGGTTCATGCGATTATGTTATTATGGGATCTTTTTAGCCTCCCTCTGCTCCTGCGTGGCCCAAATCAATGACATCACGAGTTAAATTTACAGGCAGGTCGTCATGTGGCCTGGCAGGCTGTGCTGCCACAGGGAGAGCATGAAATATTCCACATGTGGAAAGATGGAAAATGGCTTGTGGCTTCCTGTGGACTTCCATTGTTGGCACTGGCACTTTGGAATTCTATAATGCTGGAATTGCTTCTTGGTCTCAGTTTCGTTTATAGGTTTATAAATCCTATGATTGTTTTTGTGTAAGGATTGATGGATTATTTGGTTACCTACAGCCATGCCTTTGTGTTTAAAAAGCAATTTCCATAATGTAACGTTTTAATTTCTTACTGCACCATCACGGGTTCTTGCGGTAAGGAATCTTTCTCAATAATTCCCCTATAATTTGATTAACTCATGCTTGCCAGAGTGTGATTTTCTCTCAATAGGTGATGTCGTAGAGGGACTGAATGGCCACTAATTTGGATCAGGCCCCATTGTGCAAGACTGGTCACCTCTGCAATCCCCACCAATTACATGCAGTGCTCTGCAAATCCCAGGATGTATAAATGCTCAAGAACAATTAAAGGAACACATTTGTTTTTTTGTAAGTTAAAATGAAGTAAAGGAGGTATCAATCCTATCACAAGGCTGATGGAGCTGTGTGTGTTTGGGCATTAAATTCTTGTCCGAGTTAAAAACCTGCCTTAAGTACTGTGAGGTAGAGTAATGCAGAGTTTGAAAGAAAACCACCAATAAATGAAATATAAATTCCAAACCTTTGAGTGGTAGTATGTATGTTTGCATTTGTACAGTATTTGAGCCTTACTTGCACACTGTGATTACCCTGTCCTGTAATTTAGCAATAAAATCACTCAAAATCATACTTTTTATATCCATACACTCATAAAATTAAAGATGAAGTGGTCACTTTGCATATTGTTTGCCCTTTGTGGATTAGTTTTAAACCATTGCAGTGTACATTCCACTTTTGGTTACTTTTTGTACTATAAACAATTTTGGCACCGTTTTGGGTTGCAACTTTGTTTAATGTAAAATTCTGAAGGCCAAATTATAGAGCAGCATTATCCAAACACCTCTTCCTCTCCTAAGGCTTGTGCTTGTACAGTTATGCGAGACCGCGGTGTCCCTGCGGGATAGTGGGGCTTTCTTGTGGTTCAGTGCTTATTAAACACTTTGGCTGGGCAATCAAGCAGGCTACAGACAGGAGAGAATAAACAGACTTCAACTCTCGATTGAGCTCCTGAGGTATTGTGCCAAACATTTTGCCATGGATTACCTTCTTTTTTCTTTCATGATAAAACTGTCTTAATTCATTGCATTGTTAGTTAACAGCTTGCCTAATATTTAGGAGATTTGGCTGCTATTGTGTTTTGCTAGTCATAAAATCTGGCTTGCTTTACCAAGAGATACTTCTCAACCTTATTTAGTTTACTGCAAAGATGGTATGAGAAGAAGAAGAACATCTGTTTTGCTTGTTTGTTGTTTTATCTTGTATTTAGTCGTACAAATTGTACAAATGTCATTGGATTTATGTGATTCAAATCAAATCAAATGTTGACTGAAATCAGATTGTAACCACTTACATTGCATTCAGCCAGTAGACAGCTTGAGTCATTTCCATTAAAATGGGACTATGCACATGCACAGGCACATACAGTGTGTTCCAGTGAACAAATCACAGCCTGCGTACATGCAAATTGGGTAAGAGGGCACAGAGAGTGTGTGTGTGTGTTATAATCCCCTCTCTGCTGATAGAAGCCAGGTGGTGTGTGTGACTGTAAATGTTTTCCCATGGATTTCTGTGGTTGGTTGAGGCCTAACAGATTCTGACTTGACAGTGTTACATGCTTTGTCATACTGCAGTTTGAAACAGTGAAACAATAGCATTCACGGACCCCCTCTGGCCCCTTTATGACGTCTGTATGTGTGTAACTCTTTTGTGTGCTAGTTTACATTAGTTTACTATGCTAAGTAGATAGAGTCATGCTCTGTTCACAGAATAATCACAAGTGGCTTAAAAATACAGTATGCTGTTGATTCTGTTACTATTCAGTCATTTGGATGTTTCTTCAAACGTTGATTCAGTTGTTTGTTTGGTTCACTAATTGTTCGTTCATTCACTATCTGTTACTATTAATTGATTAATTGAATCAGTTGTGATTCAGTTGTTTGTTTGTTCATTCAGTTTATTCCTTCTGTTCATTCAGTATAACAGCGATTTACAAAAAAATATGTTTTACACAATGAATCACACTTGAACTTGAATCACAATGAACTATTGCTTTAAGGTCTTTCCTCCCCCTCAAGCCCCATATACATTACATTTGTGATTTTTCCCTGGAAAACTGCAGCCCTGGCTTGGGAATATTTGCTCAGGAAATTTATAGTACATGCATAAGATGGGTCCATATGTGTGAGTGGGAGCAAAAGAGTGGTTGGGGGAGAATTCCACGCCTTGAATGCATTAGGCTGGGAAGCGTGATCGCCCTGGAGGATTCCTAGAGCCTGGCCTGGGACCTCACGGCCAAGTGAGGGGGCCAATCGGAGCCCAGCTTCTCAACATCTGGGCCTTTTCTCATTCCAGCTCAGTGGTCAGTCTGGATCTCAAGACTCTGGGCTCGTAGCCAAACAAACAAGAGGTGCAAGAGAAGATCACATGCGGTTTCATGTATAATTCATAGCGTAGATTAGATGAAACCGCTTGCGGTGAACACATTTTTTATTTATATTTGTGGGAACCAACACAAGCATTAGTAACGATTAATTGTGCTCAAGCCTTTCAGATAAACTTCTCAGCTAGTTTGCACCTTAAAGAGGAACAGCAAAGTGCGTTGTATTTACATATGCAGCCTAAAGGGTCTGTTTGGAGAGAAGATAAGAGCTTGATGGGGTCTTGCTAAAACAAGCAACCCCATTGGGTTTGTGTGGACAGCCATTCACGTTCTAACAGCCACTTCCTCTTTTATGTCACTGCTTCCTGTGTGTATTCTCCTATAGTCAAGCCATAATAATCTTCTCAGTATTAACACTCTTATTCCCAAATGATATTGAAGACATCATGGCAAAAGGAATTTACTGATTAATTTATTGATACACCTGTTTGTTTGTTTTAATATTTATTCTATTTGTTCAGTCACAAGTTAATTCTGAATTGATGTTGATTCTGTTGATTCTTTTGATTCATTCATTTTCCTGGCTGTTCATTAGTTTATTCAGTTTTTTTTCTTCAGTTCATTGTTTACTTGTTTCAGTCACAAGTGGTAGCAAATATTATAAAGACCGTTAATTCTGTTGCTATTAATTGAACTATTCTTTGATTCAGTTGTTTGTTTGTTCATTCAGTTCATTCATTCTGTTCATTCAGGCACCAGTGGCTAGCAAATATTTTAGTGACTGTGTATTCTATTACTTCAGTGATAGTCATTGATTCAGTTGTTTGTGTGTTCACTTCATTCAGTCACAAATAGTTAACAAATATTATAGTGACTTTTGATTTTGTTATTGTTCATTGACTCATTCATTCATTCATTGATTCAGTTCTTTGCTTGTTTGTTTATTCCGCCAATTATTTTCTTCATTGAATCACAAGTTACAAGCAAAACATGGCAAACACTGATTATTTTACGATTCATTCATTCATTCATTAATTTACTGGTTTGTTTGTTCTTTCTGCTCAGTTTTTCTGTTTGTTCAGTCACAAGTTACTAGCAAAAACTAGCTGTTGATTCTTTTACTATTCATTCATTCATTCAGTCTGTCATTAATTCAGTAGTTTGTTTGCTCAGTTCAATTCATTATTCTCATTCAGTCACAAATGGTTAACAAATATTATATTGGCTATCGATTCGGTTATTATTCATTCATTGATTCATTTGTTTGTTCATTTGTTCTCTTTGTTTAATCACAAGATACAAGCAAATATTGCAGTAGCTGTTGATTCTCTTACTATTCATTGATTCATGTTTGGAGAGAAGATAAGAGAGCTTGTCAAAAAAGCAACCCCATTGGGTTTGTGTGGACAGCCATTCACATTCTAACAGCCACTTCCTCTTTTACGTCACTGCTTCCTGTGTGTCCTCCTAGTCTAGCCATAATAATCTCCTCGATATCAACAATCTTATTCCCAAATGATATTGAAGACATCATGGCAAAAGGAATTTACTGATTAATTTATTGATGCACCTGTTTGTTTGTTTTTATATTTATTCTATTTGTTCAGTCACAAGTTAATTCTGAATTGATGCTGAGAACATCACAGCTAAAGGAATGATAGCGTGGAGCCATGAGCATGGGGCTTCCTGTCAAAGGCTTTGATCAGGAACCTGACCCGCGTGACCCCATTACTGAGCGCAGGACCAGACAGCAACTAAAGGCTTGCGTTAAATAGGCCCAAATATTTTAAACGAGGAATTTCGGCATTTGAAGATCCATGTGGTTTCAATTGTGTACTTCGACGCTGGTGAGAATGCAGGGACACCAGCTTGGCTACTGTGCAAATGTACTGCCTGCATTGAGTTTTCTTAATGCTCGAGCTCAACCATCTGTATGACATTCATATTCTCCCTGGCAAACGTTGAGGGTTTGCACTGTAAAATTCTGTGAAACTAATTATTCAGTTACTTCATATAAGCACTCGTAGATCCACATCTGTGCTGGCTCATTTCTTTCACAATATCCATTTCGAGTTTAATCTCTAAGATCAGTTTATTTAATGAGACATTTGGAACGGTTATGAACGTATCAGGTTGTATATAGTGTAAGTTATGATTTAATGCTTTCTGGTTATTTCATTGTAGACTGCTTGAAATGCGACGTGACAGCAGATGAAACGTTCAGCATCTACTGTTTTGACAGCGAGGCTGAGAGTCATCAAGGTTGTGCTGACCGCTGGTTTGGTATTTTGCTCCGTGGGCTGGTTTTATAATGGAAAGCCTGTGCTTAAGTTTAAAGTGATGGGTCTCTCGAAGAGATCAGCTGCTGACAGACAGGAGATCAAGGGCTCAGAACATCCAGCTGGAGCAGTGATGGAGTGAGACAGTTGCTGAGGTGGACAGACACAACCTGACTTTGCAGTATTAAACGTCCAGCAGTCTGTGTGTTAGACAAATGAATCTGAGAATAGAAAGCTGTAGGTCATCATTTAGGTGGTCTTCATTTTGTTATCTTGAGATTTTTTTAAACCTCTTCAGGCTAGACATTGAGGTTAGTAAAAAAAAAACTCTTCTGTATTTGTGTATTTTAATAGAGGTCTACCTGTCTCTCTGTTTATCTAAAGAAAAGAAAAAAAAAAAAACTAAAGTGGAAAAAGACATTTTATCATTTAATTGGCCAATAGCAAAATCAAGGTCCTTATGACAATAAATAAAATGTCTAAATAAACAAACAAATAAATAAATAAAATATATAAAAATAATTTGACACTATGGAGTTTTAAAATACATATGATTAAAATAAATACATGATTGTTATTATAATAATATAATTTGTATATATTTTATATATAAAATATATTATTTTTTAGTGTGTGCCTGATTAAAATAAATGCGTCTAAATAATAATTAAAAAATTATAATTTTACACTATATAGAGTTCTAAAATACATTATAGATATATCTACACACACATTATCTACACATTATATATATATATATGTATATAAACACACACATATACACAGACACACACATAATATATATATACAGTTTGTAGATTTTATAATATAATATCGATCATGTATTTATTTTTATCATATGTATTTTAGAGCTAAATTATTATTATTGTAAAATAATTTAACGCAATTAATGCAAAATTACTGAAACACAATTTCTATTCTAAACCTTTTTTTCTCGATTTCGCTTCTCTGTTTGTAATCAGATCATTTTAAGCCGCTAAACTCCAGGAAGGTTTTCAGTCCAGTGATCCAGCGAGTGAATCCATTCAAGCAATCAGTCCAAAACAGGGCTAATGTAAAGACAATCAGGCTGATTACATAAGAGATGGCGGAGAGAATAGATACGCGTGTTGTGTTTTCAGTGAATTATTAATTCCAGTGTGTTTAGCTTTAAAACACAAGCTCTGTGATTGTTTCTGAAGAGCGCGAGAGCTCACTCATGCGTCGCACATTGTGAAATACAGACTGAACGTAACGTCAAAACATCCCACCACTGTATGATATGCAAACTACGTTTTCTCGGCTGGATAAAGCAAACCAGCTTCTTTTGATGTTTGAGTTTTGATGGTTGAGGAATACGATTGCGGTAACGTTCAGGAGTCGTAAGCACGCGTGAGTCTGATACACCGTGTTTGAGCGCTCTTGATGCACAGATCATGTGTATTCATGCACAGACACATTTCAGCACATTTACATTGTTTCCACACACATTCAGAATAATGTTTTGATATGTCTTGTGTATGTTTCTGTGTTTAGTCAGTGTGCACAAATGTATCAATTATATGAACTTATATCATTTGGTTCTTTGGTGTCCTTTTGGAGTCTTGAAAAGATATCTAAATTTATCTTGAAATAAGCTTGCAGAAAATACAGTTTTGTGAGAATCACCCTTCAATCTTTTGGTTTACTTTGTTGGGTATAGTAAATAATGACACAATTAACGTAATAAGCAAGATAAATGGTATATGCTTCATTTCATAAGTGTGCGATTAAATTTTTTTAATCTATTGACAGCCCTAATATATATATATAATACACACTCACACAATACACTGGCTTTTTCCAAAATTCTGTATCGGTCAACCTCCAATTCCTAGTCGTTTCTTTAGGTGGTCAGACGGTCGTATCGCCAAGCCAGGCATTCCATTGCAGATCCCGCACGAGGGGAAATGTTTGGCCCTGACCTTTGACCTTTGACACGTAAGCTGAGGCACAGCAGATGACCCTCATGTTCTCCCGGGAGGTTTTTCCCATCAGATGACTCCATTAGTGAGTAAAGCTCAGGCACATTATCACTCACCTTGATAAAGGCCACACTCATACCCGTTTCCTACCTAGACACATGACTGACTGCGTAACACTGTTCCCTCTGATCTCTGAAGACAACAAACAATGCACTGCTTTATGTTAATGCACAGCTAAACTTCTTTCTTTTAATAACAAATCCTCGATTCAGGTTGAATAGACTCTGATACTAATCAGTTAAGAGTTTCACTGCATGCAGTAGTCGTTTATATGAAAGTATTAATTTCTCCATTAGACTCGCTTTTTGCCATCACCTACTTTTTTCCCCATCTCAGCTTGGATCAACTTTTGACATTACAGACAGAAAACCTGTCACAAAAAGCAATCTCCTCTCTGTTATGATGATAATGCCATGCTGAGTGCAAAATGGAAACCATAGAGGCCCATAATTAAATGAGCCGTCGGTGTTCATGGTATGTCTGTCCTTCCTGAGCATGACTATTTTTCTTCTATATACCTTTTTGTCCCACACTGTAATTTACATTTTTATATTATATTATACATTTTTTAAAAAATGCTGGGTTGTTTAAAATAATTTAACCCAACAGTTGGGTTAGTCCTTATTTGACCCAAAGTTGGGTTGAAACAACCCAGCATTTTTTTTTAGAATGCATTAGATATAGCATTTATATATTATATTATATACACATTATATTATATATTATATTATATATATTATTTAGCTTTTGTTCACAGACTGGAGTATGTGAGCAGAGTTTTGTGCTTTTTGCCTTGAGAAATGAGTTTTATTCTAGAAGTAGGCCTATGTATATTGTTATAGTTTGTATATTTATTTTGTATGTAGTGTTTTGAAATGCAATACATATTGTTCACAAATGCATATATTTGTTGCTATATTTATATTTAAAATACACATTTCCACAAATACATTTTATATTATATATTTATATATATATTTAATTATTTTAATTATTTTTTTAATGTAGGCTATATTACATTTTTAGTGTTTTTTTATATTATATATTTATATATGCATATTTTAACAAATGTATAATTTATTTATTTATTTAGCGGGAAAAATTTAACCGAATGAGGAATGAATTAATATGGAGTGCGTGAGGTGAGGCTTGAAATGAAGTCCTCCAGTAGTGAGAGTGTTGAACGAGAGAGAGAGAGAGAGAGAGAGAGAGAGAGTGAGAGAGTGTGTGTGGTTTGAGTGAGAGAGAGAGAGAGAGTGGTCGTATGTTACGAGCAGAAGGAGAAACTTCAAAAAAACCCACATCTGCTCTGAAACACGGCGGTTCCAGACAGCGGCTGCATGCGCGTCTTGTACCAACCAACGCGTGTCCTAAACTGGATTATTTGGGAGATTGTTACTCATTATTCTTTTTGATATGCATTTATTTTTCGAAAAAGTTTCCCGTTGCGGTCTGTGGCAGTGGGACAGGTGAAGAAGAGGACGAGGAGTCTCGTTATCTTCTCGAAATAACGGGTGCCACTGATTGATTATTATGAGCGCGGATTGACGATGACAGCGAAACGAAAGTCTCTCACACTGACACTCAGACGATCTTTCAGTGAACAGCTCAGAGAATCCACGTCCAAAGCTTGGGATTTATTGTGGAAAAGTGTCCGAGAGAGACGACTTGCAGGTTAGTGACACTGAAGTAAAGTTCACGCGCTCTATTGCAGCGTACGTCTGATATGATGACGTGACGCATGAGCAAATGTGCATTTATTGTTTTGAGATTATTGAGCATCGTTGTTAAGTCTTACGTTGCTTTTTGCATTATCGTTAGGGGTTTGGAATAATACAATAAGAAAGACTGGGGCTAGTTGTCACAATTTTTAGCTACTAATAAGTAGCCTAGTATTGTAAATAATCAAGATTATTAGAGCAGGCTGTTTACAAGAAAGTACTAGGCTATTTAAGTCTGTCTACTTCAATTAGTTGTGAACTTCATTAATTTCTGGGTGAAATATGTTTCTGCGCCACATAGTATTTTTCAGTCTATTGTAGATTTTGCAGCGAAATTTAAAAGGTATAGGCTAACGATTACAGCAAGATAGCAACACATCAAAATATTGCTTTAGCCAATTAACATGGCACTTTATACATACATACATGCATATATAGGCCTATATATTATAGATGGATAGATAGATAGATGTATAGACAACAGCTTCATTATATTGAATGGGGAGTTTTGCATAATCTGTCTTCCACTAGTCTAACTCTTGGCATTTTATTTTTGTGTGTTTGTTTAAGTGTGAATTTACCGGCAGATGTGCTGAACACTTATAAAAACTGCTATTAACTTCTATAGATTTATTAATCTCTGGTGATGTATTCAGAGTGGAGACGCTTGACAATGTTTGACCACTAGATGTCAGTCAATGCAACGCGGTGCTTTAGTGGAAAACACTAGTAATCACTTTTCATATTGGAGCTTTATTTTTCTCTTGGAGTGCTTTATGGTGGTCCATCTGTTTGTTTTATTGGACAGTAATTAAAACTGTTATTAGATCGAAATCTTTAACAGCTTGTATATTTGTCTTTGTTTATTTGGGCACATGATCGGGCTGCCATGGGGATTGTGATGAAATGTTGAGGCATTGTTGGCATGCTTATCACGTTCATTTCATATATGTATTTCAGAGATGTGATGTGCTATGTAGGTGGCAGTCATGTGCGCGCTCTGGCCTGACTGTTTATACACATGTCAAACAATGAGGAGCTCTTTGAGGCATGACGGTGAAGAGCTCAGTGTGGCTCCCAAGAGGGGTATATTTCAGTCTGACTCTATTAAAAGTTCAACCATGAAGGATATTCTGGCAGATATTGAGGCTCAACCGTTTTGACATTGTGTCTTCTTCTCAAGGCTTTGGCTTTTCATATAACCAATTTAATTTCATAGTTTAAAATGTTCATTCTTGATATAAAGAATTGTATATCTCTAATAGGCAACAATATGTATTTAGATATCACAATACCTTTCCACTAGTAACAGTTAATATTGAATCAAAAATACATTTCACTAGTTTAAAATGCCATTATTGATAATAACAATTACATTTTACTAGTAAAAACTATCATTTTTGATATCAGAATTTATATCATGGGAATAGCAAGGCAAGCCGTTTTGATTTTATTCTTCTCAGGATATGACTTCTTGATATAACCACATTCCATTTCATAGTGAAAATGTTTATTTTTGATATTCAGGAATTATATTTCTACTCAGTAACATGCAATTTTGATATCAACATTTATATTTTCCATAGTAACAATGTTAATTCTTGATATCAACAATACATTTTCATAGTTAAAATGCCAATTATTGAGATCAACATTACATTTTACTAGTAAAAACTATAATTTTTGAATCAAGAATTGTATTTCACTAGTTAAATGTTCACCATAGGCTCCATCAAATCATTGTGATATCAACAATTAAGTTCTTGATATAACAATTAAATTTTTTGATATCACAACTTAGTTTTTGATATCAACAACTTAGTTCTTGATATCAACAACTTATTGTGATATATAACAACTTAATTGTTGATATCAACAACTTAATTGTTGATATCAACAATTTAATTGTTGATATCAACAACTTAGATATCAACAATTAAGTTGTTGATATCAACAATTAAGTTGTTGATATCAAGAACTAAGTTGTTGATATCAACAATTACCTTCCTATATTGTTGATATCAACAACTTTTTGTTGATATCAACAACTTAATTGTTGATATCAAGAACTAAGTTGTTGATATCAACAATTAAATTGTTGATATCAACAATTAAGTTGTTGAATCAAGAACTAAGTTGTTGATATCAAGAAATGCCATTTTTACTAGTAAGAATAGCTATGGTAATGAGATCATGAATATTAATGAGGTCTTCCATCTTTTTAGCCTCAGCACTAGCCAAAGATGGCGGAAGGAAGAACATCCATGCACAGAAGCTCCTTTTTATTTATTTGTTTTGTGAAACATGAAAATTATATTATGGCTGGATTTATTTATTTATTTTTGTTCATTAAAAAAAAAAGTAATTTTATTAATTTTTCTTTTTATTTGCTACCAATTCCTCGATAGCCTATTAAAGGAAAAATTATCAAGGCATAGGCTACATCATATAAAAAAATAAAACCAAAATGAATAATATAGAAAAAATAACTTTGTCGCTTTTTCAAATGTTTATTTTTTGTTTCATTACACTTTCTTCTAATACATCAAATAAAAAATACACCAAAACGTAAAATAAAACGGATAATAATGCGTCATAGAACGTTTCTCTTGTTTTATAGGCGGTGCTTTTTTTTTTTTTTTTTACTGTATGCTACATTAGATGTATTATTATGTACACCGACATGTTTGATTGAGCCGACAATAAGGGCCTTTCGCACCTCTTTAGGTTCCAGAATAAAAGTATAGCTATATATTTATACAGGGGGGCGCGCAGAGAATGTTGAACGGTGCTGAGGGGGTGCTAGATCAATGACGGGGGGAGCTGGGCATTAATAGTAAATATGACCAAAACAGGTTGTTATTATTATTATATTTTTATATGAATAATAAAATCACTATATAGGCGCATTTCAAATGTTTATGAGGAATGTGGGAGTATTATCGCTCTTAGACTATCTGCATGGGGGCGCACACGCAATTATTTTTATGTTTTATTTTTTCCTGCGGAAAAGAGCTTATACTCCCGTCATTTTTGGATGTGCTTTCTGTCGTATCATGCAGTCTCATGAATGGAGCGCATCACAACAATGAACCAGATCACAGACATAAGAAAGAAATCTGCAGAAAGCTTGAAAACCAATTATAATAAAAAAAAAAAATAATAATCTTCTCTGATTATGTAGTCCATATAGGTGCATTTCTCTATTAAAGGCACGTCCACTGTGGAGATGGCGAGCCTGAGAAAGCACTAGTTTATTAATAAATAATTAAAATGTATTTTTCCCCGATGCATTCATAATCATTACTTTAGCCGGTGGCAAGCGTTATGCGTGCGTTTGAGCGCGGAATAATACGCCTAAATGCCTAAATAATAGGCATAAATAATAACCTAAATGGTTATTATACTATCAATTTAATATAAACGTGCGAATAGTTGGGCAGGCCAACAGTAGGCTACTACTTGGCACAAGGAACCGATCCATTTTTTAAATAAAATGCTGACATTACGTGCGACTGCAAATCACGTTATTGCATTGCAGTATTTATGCATGTGTTTAATGAGTCAAATGTTTTTATTTTATTTCATTTTTTTTGGGGGTGCTTTGGTTTTTCTTGGGGGTGCTGGAGCACCTGCTAGCCCCTTCCTAGCGCCGCCCATGTGCCTATACAGGGCTCGAATTGAGGGGGGGGGTGCGGGGGATGGCATCCCCCTGGTGAAAAAAAAGAACAAAAAGCACCATCCCCCCTTGGATTATTAATTTTGTGTAGGCTATTACGTAAAAATGATCATGCACATTACATGTTAAAATTATCTACTTACGATCATTTAAGAAACTAAATAACGGCGATTGGCAAAGCTGCGCACAAGCGGAAGCAATTGTTTTCCTTATTTTTAGCGCAAAATGGTTCAAACGCAACTTTTGAAGTTTTTTAAAATAAGAACTGAAGGTTTGATTTTAGACATTCTCCTGACATAATGTAGGGACTGAGAGACGATAGGACAGCTGACATTATCCAACTTAGAGAAGAAAAAAACATCTTGAGAGTCCAAAAGCATTCACTGCGCGATGAAGCCCGTTAGAATAAAGTATGTGGAAACTATCCAAAATTCTGCTCATTTGAAAGCTATGAAAACTGTATCTCTGTATTCATCCTTTGTGTCTTCTTAAGATGTAATTTTATTACCTTATTTTTTTGTTAACCCTGGCAAGTCTGAGTGTATATTCTGGAATTTTTATTTATTTATTTTTATTTTGTCTTTGTGTATAATTGTAACTGTACTGTCGTAATGCTTGTACTGTTTAATAATAATAAAAAAGCCCATTAGAATACAGTTAGAATGCCCTTATAATTCCAGCAATGAAACAAAAAATACCCAGCTATGAGATTTTACGTTTTTATATTCATTGCACAAACAATGTACTTTTCTGTATATCTGCACATGTTCGCGAGGCCGCGAGCACAAATGTGGTATTAATTTTATACAACAGCACAGAGCAACAAGGTTTCATTCCGTGAATGAATCAGTTTTTGAACGAATCGAGTGAGCCAGTGATTCAACGGTCCATTCAGATGGTCTCACTTGTTTCGTTTCTAATTGAATCAGCCGTTTTGAACGAATCGTTTGATTTGAATGATTCAGTGAGTCATTTATTGAAACAGGGACTTTCTGCCACCTACTGGCAGTTTCATTGTCATATTTATTTATCCATGACAGACATAAACCAGCCAAGGTGCCAGCACAACAACACATTCAGCAAAATATTGTTTAATGATCATTATTGACCAAAATTCTCTATTTCAGCCCCAGAAGGAATTTTATTTTATATAAATAATAGTTCATTAATAAGGTTATTTTTTTCATGAAATAGAAACCTTTTAAAAATGAGACCAATTTTGTAATCATTGTGTAAAATTAGCCACAGGATCATCACAACTAATTTTGTACTTAATATACTAAAAATTAGTCTTTAGTACTTCTTAAGGTAAACTTAAGATCGACTGTGCTATTTTGAGACACCATAAATATGAACTAAAATGCACTTTTAACATAGGCTACTACAATCTTGCCCATCTGGTTAATTGCTTATTAATATTATTATTATTATGCTATTTTGTTATTGGGCTATATTGTTGTTGTTGTTTCACTTTGTAACAATAAATGTGTTTAGAGACTATGTTATCTTAAAAGAGATAAATAAAAATGGTGTCTTCATAGTACAGCGCTATTTAGCCTAATCATGTCTGGAAACTTGACAAGTGTGTTTTATTGGGATAAATGTAAAAAAAAAACACGTATGATCTATGAGCATTTCACACATTGCTATGCACACTAATAATACGCTACACTACAGTTATACACATGTATTGCATTATATTCAATAAAACGGGGAAAGATGGCTTACAAGATTCCTTATCCTTATCTAGTGGATCAAATTAATATCACATCTTCCAGTTGAAATGGCTGATAGTTTAGAATTTGATTTAGGCAACGGCTATTTGAATTCAGTGAATACAATGAATTCTATTTACACTAAGTGAACAAAGCATATTTTGTTAGCAATAGATTCTATTTAATAATGGGAACATTTTCTTGCAGTAATACTAATTTGATGCTGTTTATACTACTTATTGCAAGTAGTGGGTGATATCTGCACCTCAGTATTGTAGTAGGCTACATTAGCCAATAAAACAGTATACAATAACGTTATTGAGTGTAAATTATAAATTTTATTACAATTATTAACTGGATGCCGCCCCTACAACTTACCCTAACCATAACCAATAACAACGTCATTTTCCAGTATTCGATTATTTCCTTAATTTAAAAATAAATATTTTTTAATGCCTTTCCTATGTGATACGGGATGTGAAAAGAGAGTAGCGAGAGGTCGGTAAAAGGCGGAATCGAACACGGGTCAAACGCGTCAAAAAATCATCTGCTGCGTGCTCTACCTACTGAGCCACTGAAACTGACGGCGATCAGTGGTGTTATACAAGTTTTATTCTGCTTCATGTTGGTAGGCGGAGTTCTTGTAAGCAGCTTCTGCCTCAATGACAACTAAACAATTATTAAAAGTAGCCTACAGCAGCGTTTTATTTTCACGAGAGGGCAATCGAATGTGCCGTTCTCTTTTGGGCTCTGTACCTGTCGTCTATACGCCATAAACATTCATAAAGAGCGGCACTCGTCATTAAATTATGCACATATCCAAAAAGGAAGTCATTACTATGCACATATCCAAAAAGGAATTTTTGATATCAAGAATTATATTTCCACTAGTAACAATGTTAATTCTTGATATCAACAATTACATTTTCACTAGTTAAAATGCCAATTATTGATATCAACAATTACATTTCTACTAGTAAAAACTATCATTTTTGATATCAAGAATTGTATTTTCACTAGTTAAATGTCACCATAGGCTTCCATTCAAAATCAATTGTTGATATCAACAACTTAGTTTTTGATATCAACAACTTAGTTCTTGATATCAACAACTTAATTGTTGATATCAACAACTTAGTTCTTGATATCAACAACTTAGTTCTTGATATCAAGAATTCCTTTTTGGATATGTGCATAGTAATGACTTCCTTTTTGGATATGTGCATAATTTAATGACGAGTGCCGCTCTTTATGAATGTTTATGGCGTATAGACGACAGGTACAGAGCCCAAAAGAGAACGGCACATTCGATTGTCCTCTCGTGAAAATAAAACGCTGCTGTAGGCTACTTTTAATAATTGTTTAGTTGTCATTGAGGCAGAAGCTGCTTACAAGAACTCCGCCTACCAACATGAAGCAGAATAAAACTTGTATAACACCACTGATCGCCGTCAGTTTCAGTGGCTCAGTAGGTAGAGCACGCAGCAGATGATTTTTTGACGCGTTTGACCCGTGTTCGATTCCGCCTTTTACCGACCTCTCGCTACTCTCTTTTCACATAATATGTATTCATCCTTTGTGTCTTCTTAAGATGTAATTTTATTACCTTATTTTTTTGTTAACCCTGGCAAATCTGAGTGTATATTCTGGAATTTTTATTATTATTGTTTTTTATTTTATTTTGTCTTTGTGTATAATTGTAACTGTACTGTCGTAATGTTTGTACTGTTTAATAATAACAAAAAAGCCCATTAGAATACAGTTAGAATGCCCTTATAATTCCAGCAATGAAACAAAAAATACCCAGCTATGAGATTTTACGTTTTTATATTCATTGCACAAGCAATCTTTTTCATGAAATAGAAACCTTTTTAAAAATGAGACCGATTTTGTAATCATTGTGTAAAATTAGCCACAGGATCATCACAACTAATTTTGTACTTAATATACTAAAAACGAGTCTTTAGTACCTCTTAAGGTAAACTTAAGATCGACTGTGCTATTTTGAGACACCATAAATATGAACTAAAATGCACTTTTAACATAGGCTACTATCTCTGTGTTTAAAAAAATGTATTTAGTTACCACTTGTAGCACACTTGAACACAGTGCACTACAGCATACTGTCATACACATTCTTTTATACTTTATATTTTATATTCTGTGCTTTGTATCTTATTTTTTATTTATTTTATTTCATGTATACTTCCCTTGTGTTGTATTCTACAATATTTGCGCTGTCCATGGAGCGTTTTCACCTGACACACATTTCACTGCTGGTTATACAATCTCTGTATAGTCGTGTATGTGACAAATACAACTTGAACTTGAACTTGATGCCGCCCCTACAACTAACCCTAACCATACCCAATAATAAGTCAAGTCAAAGTCAAAAGTCAAAGTCAGCTTTATTGTCAATTCTACCACATGTACCGTACATACATACAGAGAATTGAAATTGCGTTACTCTCTTACTCCCTGGTGCATACAGATAACACTAAACACTAACAGTAGAACGCAAAATATACAAATAAGGACATGTAGGAAAAAATAAAAATAATAATAATAATAAAAAATAGATAAAGTGGCATAAGGCACATGGTAAATAACGTCCATTTCCAGTATTCGATTATTTCCTTAATTATTATTTTTTTAAAATACCTTTCCTATGTGATACGGGATGTGAAAAGAGAGTAGCGAGAGGTCGGGTAAAAGGCGGAATCGAACACGGGTCAAACGCGTCAAAAATCATCTGCTGCGTGCTCTACCTACTGAGCCACTGAAACTGACGGCAATCAGTGGTGTTATACAAGTTTTATTCTGCTTCATGTTGGTAGGCGGGAGTTTTGTATGCAGCTTCTGCCTCAATGAAAACTAAACAATTATTAAAAGTAACCTACAGCAGCGTTTTTTTTCACGAGAGGGCAATCGAATGTGCCGTTCTCTTTTGGGCTCTGTACCTGTCGTCTATACGCCATAAACATTCATAAAGAGCGGCACTCGTCATTAAATTATGCACATATCCAAAAAGGAAGTCATTACTATGCACATATCCAAAAAGGAATTCTTGATATCAACAATTAAGTTCTTGATATCAACAATTAAGTTGTTGATATCAAGAACTACGTTGTTGATATCAAGAATTACGTTGTTGATATCAAGAACTAAGTTCTTGATATCAACAATTTAACAATAAATGTTAAAAGGGCGACAAAACTATTACAGATATCAACAGCTTAATTGTTGTATAACAACTTAGTTCTTGATATCAACAATTTAATTGTTGATATCAACAACTTAGTTCTTGATATCAAGAATTAAGTTGTTGATATCAAGAACTAAGTTGTTGATATCAACAATTAATTGTCACTAGTTAAAATGTTAATTGTTGATATCAACAATTAAGTTGTTGATATCAAGAATTAAAGTTGTTGATATCAAAAACTAAGTTGTTGATATCAACAATTGGGAAGGTAATTGTTGATATCAACAACTTAGTTCTTGATATCAACAACTTAATTGTTGATATCAAGAACTAAGTTGTTGATATCAACAATTAAATTGTTGATATCAACAATTAAGTTGTTGATATCAAGAACTAAGTTGTTGATATCAAGAACTAAGTTGTTGATATCAAGAACTAAGTTGTTGATATCAAGAACTAAGTTGTTGATATCAAGAACTAAGTTGTTGATATCAAGAACTAATTGTTGATATCAAAAACTAAGTTGTTGATATCAACAATTGATTTTGAATGGCAGCCTATGGTGACATTTAACTAGTGAAAATACAATTCTTGATATCAAAAATGATAGTTTTTACTAGTAGAAATGTAATTGTTGATATCAATAATTGGCATTTTAACTAGTGAAAATGTAATTGTTGATATCAGAATTAGCATTGTTACTAGTGGAAATATAATTGTTGATATCAAAAATTGCAATTGTTACTAGTAGAAATACAATTCCTGATATCAAGAATTAACATTTTAACTAGTGAAAATTAAGTTGTTGATATCAAAAATACATATCCTGAGAATAAATCAATGATTCAAAACGGCTTGCCATACATTATTGTGGATGCTTGCTGCAAGTTAAACCAATTCAGAGCGGAGGGAGGGGGAACATCTGCGGAGTCCATCCACTACTCCTAGAGCTGTCTTTTGTCATGTAGCATAGCCACACAATCTCTACCGGTTCCGGTTTAAAGGTTTTTGTTTGCTAGGATTGGTCACTGTTACTTTTTCCTTTTACTGCAACACAAGAACAAAACCAAGTAACGTTAACGTGACTGGCTTAATAATATCTATCACGGATTTTCCCTCTATTGGGCACAGCATTTATTTATCACGTCTCATGAGGTGTTGCATGGCAAAGGAATGGGACAGACTGTGATTTTCAAGTTGAACACAACAATACCACTTTGAGTGCAACACTGAAACATTACTGAGGACGAAGCGGTCGGAAGGCGTATGTAACCTCAAGAAAAAAAAGAACCGACTCGGCAAAGGTAAGAAAACCGATTCGGTTCCTTTCGTGAAAGTGTAGTCAAATGGCCTAGTCTCCTCTCGCCTTTGATTTTGTGTGAAACGAGTGTGTGATTGTGCTTGAAAACAACAGTGGAGCTTAGTTCTGTGTTTTCTCCTAACCTGAATACAAATCTCTGCGGCAGACGCGTTCTTGTCCCAAAACTAGTTGTATTTCTCGAAAGAAGTTTCGAAGCCGTCCGACTAACGTTAACGTTACCGTGTTCGCGCTTCGACCGAGAATGAAACGTGGCTCCTCGAAGTTCCCACCTGAACCGTAGATTTCCGAGGAAACGATGTAAACATCCCGTTCTCAATGAATCGGACGTTATTGTGAACGCCAGTAACGTTACTTGAAACTCGTGTATACTCGCATTTCTGACGGTTTATGAGGGTTTTGTAGACAAATGTCCACAATGCAGGCCTGTAGTTTACATACACGCCACAGGGAACACAGGGCGATCCAGACTTTGGACCAGTGTGTGAACGACTCGCTTTGATATAGTGTAATTCTTTATCAGTAAACTATGTAACGTTAACTTTCCGACATTAAGTATTTATACAATTTCAGCTTTTAATGACGTTTGAGAGGGACTCGTGATCAGTTGTGCTATCTTAACAATAGACCTCTTCTCCAGTGTTTTGTAGTTCTTGCAAGTTAACCATCCACTCCAATTTGTAGGTACTCGCAACATCCGGGCATTTCACACCATTTTCGGTTGTTTACATTGAATAATTAATGAAAGGATGTCATAACAAAGCAGAGTTCGTGTGCGCAAGCGCCCGATTAATCCTCCTTCAGTAATCCTTCTGTGAGCACAACTCTGCCCCAGCCTAATGCTGACTTGACTCTGAGGAGGGAAGGATCTTCAGCTCTCTGATCTGTTTCCTTTTGATCCTGTCTTCTGTATAGCTACTACATGTTACTACCGCTCATGCAGGTCATGGCTTTTTGTGGGTTGTGGGTCTTCAAACTTGTAAATGGCAAGGACCCCCAAATATGATATGAAGATATCAGACTCGTTACATAATGAATAATCCCAGAAAAGATTGTAAAACCAATTTCTATCCAGCAAAACTTGAAAATCACACTTCTATATAATAGTAATTCAATCATTTAAAAGACAAATATAGCAAAACAGGCTTCAAAACTTCTCTCTCTCTCTTCTCTCTCTCTCTCTCTCTCTCTCTCTCTCTCTCTCTGTAATGTTATTAAAAAAAAAATCATATCACTTTTGTATTTGACTTTATTTGACTTTAATATTTTTGAAAGTCTTATGTTCACCAAGATTGTTTATTTAATAAAGTAAACCAGTAATATAGTTAAGTATTATTAAAAGTTTAAATAGGTATTTTATATTGTAATATATTGTTTTATATTGCAATATTTCAAAATGTAGGCTAATTCTTGTGATGCAAAAGCTGAATTTTCAGCAGCCATTAAGTGTCTTAAGTGTCACATGATCCTTCAGAAATCATTCTAATATGCTGATTTTATACTCAAGATCAACAAGAATTATTGACAACCCTGACAATTACAGTAAGATTCTGTTGATTTTTTTCACCAAAACCAGGACCTGACTCCAGAAATTCCCCAGTTTAACCAATATACCACAAAGATGATTAGCTTGTTGGTTTCATTTCGAAGTTTCCCACTCTCAGCTCAGGAACTGTCTACACTCCATGTCCCTTTATGACCCTTTATACACACACACACACACACACACACACACGCACACACACATCAATCACTGGGAAGACCATGTAAATGTTATAAGATAAGGGATTTTAGCCTCAAGACTGTGTACATAGAATGACATCACTGTCATTCTGAAGCCATTTCTGTGCCATTTAATTACTAATTTGCAGAGCAGGATGTTATTTGACAGGGCTGAAAGTAATATTACATAGACTATAAACACATTGGTTAAATCTCTTGTCTATGCCAAAGATGTACTTATGTATATTCATGATTCTGGCAGGGGTAGAAGGGGGTTGACTATGGTGGTTATGGGTCTATACATCCCTCATGTCCATCTTTTTCTGTCCTCCCTCACCCTTTGCTCCAGCCTTTGACAGGCACAGCAGGTGGCTTTTGTGGTATGAATGGACTCGGAAGGAAGTTTGTCCCCCTCCTTGCTTGGCTCTGATTGGCAGCAGCAGCAGAATGCCATGGTGATTAGGCCATTCCGCAGTGCTTTAAGTCTGCCAGAGCAACTACAGTGTTACACTTAATGTTCAGCAGTCAGCTCAGCCAAGCTCTGTATTTACCAACACAGCGTTTTCACTGAAAACCAGAACGTGTTACATTAGGATAAGGATTTGAGTTGAGATTCAGAGATAGTTTGGGATCAAGAAGTAGCAGATTTTTTTCACTTGTTTCACTTTTAAATTCATGACCATTTCCTGGTTGCATTGTGTTGTTTGTGCATGTGGTGGGTGGACATGGAATACAACAAATCTGTACAAGATCAGACTTGTATCATTGGTTATGTAACTTCAGTGCTGGGACGGCCTGCTTTGAACAAGCAGATTTCACTCGGGTGGGTGGATCAACCCACCTGCCTGCTTTCTGCCAAAAATCAGAAGTCACTTTCCCATTTCCTTGTTGGTTTGATTATAATTATGAAGGTGACACATCCATTTGTTACTTAGTTCACACAAATATTTATAGTTAGGGATGGTTTACTAAAAAGGGCATTATTTTCTCACCCTCATGTCGTTCCAAACTTGCATGACTGTCTTTGTTCTTCTTAACATAGTTTTTTTTGTCAATACAATGAAAGTGAAAATGACTTTCATTGTATGAACAAAAATGGGTGAAACATTCTTCAAACTATCTACTTTTGTGTTCCTAGAAGAAAAAGTCATACAGGTTTGGAACAACATGATATGGGTACTTCTCAATACTCAAATTGATGCTTCCTCATTTCCTCGCTTCTCGATGCTTGAGCCTGTGACCCATATTCGATATCATAGTTCTTGAAGTATCTTGAAGGACATCTCAATTGTCTAATTGCAACTGAATAAGGAGTGAGAAAGCTTTTGGAAGAGATACACAGTTGAATTCTGTGCGGAAAAAAAACTGACACATGCATAAATTCTCCTTATCACATTCTCCCTTTTCATATCTGTCACAGTTGTAATTTGTTCTACCTTTGTGATTAATTTGTGTTCTAAAGATGTGTTCTAAAGATGAAAAAAGGTCTTATGGGTTTGGGACATAAGGGTGAGTAATTAATGACAGAATTTTCATTTTTGGGTAAAATATCCCTTTAAGGGTAGATCCCTTGAGTGCAGCTGATGATGCTTTGAAGTGACACTGGAGTGATCAAAAATATCCCAATATACCAAAAAAGTTTAGATTCCTCCATCTTAATTTTCTTTCCTTGCATCCTTCTCTTGTATCCTAAGGGTGGTGGAGCTAAGACACAGTTTGGGTGAACTAATTTACTTATTTTACATGGGAGACGGTATCACCTTCAGTAGTACTCGTGCTTCAGGTGATGCAATATGAAATCCCAGTCATTGTTAGTGCAGTGATCAAGACCTGAGACACGTACCACTGCAGACACTGAAGTAAGCATACATTCAAACAACACGCATGGATCTCTGCAGAGCTGTTGATTTTCTGCCCTTAATCCATTTGATCTGACTAGCGCTGGCATGAGGCCCTGTGTTTCATGTCATGTGGCATTCTGATGCTCTGACTGTTTAATCAGGTCTGTGTGCAAATGTGTCTGACCATCACTAACCGTGTCACCATATAGCCGCCATGAGCAAGGACCCGTGTCAGCTCACTCTCTCCAGTCATGCACTCACTGGAGCAGCGGGATTGACGTTTCTAACAGAGCGCTTTTCGTGGCTCTCATCAACGCTGAGAGGATAATGAGACATCTCATAATTAGAGAGTTCATATCTCTGACTTTGATTAGAATGTGGGTCAAATGATTGGTGTGTAATATGATTTACAGCGGACGGAAAGGACATGACGTCACTGATAAAGAGGGAAAGGCATGAATGATTTTAGTCCCATAGTCCCAAGCTGCTTTTGTATGCAACCATTTAAAAGTTTGGGGTCATTTAAATTTATTTATATTTTACAGGCTTGTTGATTTCTTGAGTCTGATTGGCTGACAAATGTTCTAAGATGTGCAATTATTTTCCGGGAAACGCAGTGTTAAAGTAGTTCCAGGCTCTCGACTGTATTAGATGTTGTTTCAGTTATTTCAAAAGTCCTTACAGCTTACAACAGCAAAAGAACCAAAACCCACAATGACACTGACAAAGCAAATAAATGTAGTAAACAATAAGATAAAAAAGACAAATTACAGCGTTTTGGAATTGCAACGGAGGCATTGGATGAGATGCGTAAGAAATTAGTCCTACACGCAAAAACAATGTCTTTAGGTGCTTACCAAGATTGTTTAATATTTGTAAAATATGATTACAAATTAAAATAACTGTTTTCTGTTTTGATTTGTTTTAAAACTTCTTTTTTTTCCTGTGATGGCAAATCTGAATTTTCTGCATTACTCCAGTTTTCAATATCCTAATATTTTTGTGGAAACTGTGATACATTTTTATTAGGATTGTTGAACATTGAAAAGAACAGCATTTCTTTCAAATATAAATCTTTTGTAACATTATCAATGTTTTTACTGCCAGTTTTGATTAATTTAATGCATCCTTGCTAAATAAAAGTATTAATGATTATTTTATAAAAAAATCCTCTATGAATTCCCTCAACCCTGACAGGCCCAGCTGGATCAGACGGTGGATGACTGAAAGCTTCAGGAACCTTTTGTAATCCAACCTAACTGAATTTGATTCAGTTTGATTTCAATTCCCGTTAACCTGGTAGAGTTCATTATGTTCTATTGTAGTTTATTGATCAGAATGCCTAGTCACATGTTTCAGCAGCTATTTATATTGCTGTAATCATGAGGGCCATTTGCTATTCCTTTTAATATATCTTGGCCACTTGTTCGGTTGTTCAGCTGTTCAGTTCTTAGAGCTCAAGCAGCCAACCTGCTAATCAGTTTGGGTTGATTTACACTGCCTAACAGATGTGTGACCTATAACAACTGGGCACGGTCAATGAGATTTATGACCCTTTGCCTGACCTCATTGACTGACTTAAAAGGTCTTTGTAATGGATAACTATAAAGGATAAACCCTGAAGCGCTGCTTCTTTTCAGTGGCACAGACAGCAAAGCATTAGGCCTATAAGAAGTGATGTCATTGTGGTTCAAGAAATTTAACCTATCAGAGGTAAATAGAGCGCCTTACTTAGGTTGTTAGTATGTAATGTGAATAAGCAAAACACTACTTTAGTTTCCCCCCCATTTTTAAAATCTTAAATGTTTTTTTTTTTTTCAGAATCACTGGTAGCAGAGTGATTTTTTTTTCTTTTTTAAAGGCTGTTTCCTCATTCAAGCAATCTATAGCCTGGTGATTTTTATTTATTAAAAAAAATATATATATATATATATATATATATATTTTTTTTTTTTTTTTTTTTTTGGAAGACACATTTCACACACCCAAGTGTCCCTCGATAAACCCAGGATTTCCCTGTTAGTGCTTTGTGTTGTGCGCAACTTGAAGGATCAGATATGGATTTGAGAATTGAAGGGCAGCTAAGTAGACATGCTCGACCATGTGCCTTTTTCATGTTTCAGATATAGGGCACAGGAAATCTTTTTCGCATTGTACTGCTATCATTCTTTTATGAATTATTTTGCAATGTCCACATGCATCAGTGACGTTGCATGGTTGGTGTGGTCCGGGTCTGAGTCAGAGCCATCGGGGGCCTTGCTGTCCTCTAGAAGATTAGACAGTGCAACTAGAAGGATTAGATACCTTCAGGACTCGGATCAAGGGATTTGAAACGAGGAACCCCACACACCCTCACACTGTGGTCCGGATCCAGGTCTTTTGCACTGCGGTTAGCCTAAACAGAGTACTAAATAACCCTTAAAGCTCATAATTAGCCTAAGCTTCCATCCTGCGGTGGTGTTGGGGACAGAGAACAGAGGAAATGACTAAAGGTCAATAAGAAGAAAAGGTCCTGTTTACGGCTGGTATATTAAGATGCATTCTGGTCAATCACATCACAAGTAGAAGAGGGAGACACATTCCTATTTGCACCTTGTGTTTTAATCCGTCTCTTTTGTCCACTTTTAGCCACCTGTTTTCTGATCTTTCAATCTGATATTGTGAAATAAGCTTGCGCAATTTACATAAGAACGCAAAAGGAGTTCACTTGTGTTCTCTTGTGATCAGATTTACAAAATCACATATTAATACCAAGTGTAAACGCGGCCTAAGATGTTCCTTGACCTCCTAGCTTTCTCTTTACATTTACATTTAGTTATTTAGCAGATGCTTTTATCCAAAGTGACTTACAAATGAGGACAAATGGAAGCAATCAAAATAAACAAAAGAGCAATGATATGCAAGTGCTATAACAAGTCTTATAATACAAATTATCTTAAATGCTTGTTGTCCCAACCCTATTTGCTGAGCAAGTTTTAGTGACTTAATTTGTTCAGTTAATAGTTTTGAGTGTATGCCCCAGCTTGCACCGCTTTCAGACAAGCTGTGTGTGTGAAAATGTACATGGATGTACAGTGCGGAGTTCATCCGAGCATAAAGAATAGGGCCCATCCGTCCGTGTCACTGATGTGCACACACTGTTAATGCTTTTTCAACCCTCTATAGGCACAGACCTCCCATTGTTTTCCAATAATCCTCACATCTGCGTAGTACTTTCTGTCTCAGCCTTTTCTCTTCCAATCCTCTGTCTCTCTTTCACCCATTTGCTGACATACGCTCTCCTATCAATCTCTGTCACTCATGCTGCTTTTCAAATAAAGAGCTTTCTTAACAGCAGACCCACCCTACCCCAAACAAGTACTTGTGGGGTTGTTGATCTGTGCTCTTTACAATATGATAATCTCTAGAAGTACATGAGGGGAGAGGGGAGCAATTGACTAGAAAAATCTTATGTAATTGTAAACTGGTGGGTCAGAAATGGGATACATGTCAATATATCAGATCTGTGTATTAGGCTTTGCAGTGTAAATGCAGAATATATATATATATAGTTTGAACATTTGGTGCCCTTTTTTAAATATAGGAGGGGTATCAAAATTGGGAATTGAAATTTTGCTGGTATTGGCTACTGAAATTTTGATCTCATGACAACCCTACTCTCAGTCACTCCATCAGTTCTGCGTGCTTGTCACACACTGAGCACTAAGCAGCTCTCTTACAAAGCTTAGATTGTGCTCAGAGGCCACATGCTTGCTTCTCCATTATTAGTCTGAATCCAACAACATTGTCATTTTACACTGTGTCCACATTTAGAGCAAATGGCATAGAGTGATGCTACAAAACTAAATCGCTCCCGTCACGCTCTACAAATCATTGTCCACTGCAGGCATGTGACGTCACTATTGAAATTTATAATGGGAGCAGTGTAGTTTTACTGGCATCATGACGCTTGCTCTCAGTGTAGGTCGGATGTAAACGATTCTTAGGCTTGAAGATTCTAGCTGAGGTCAAGGTTGAATTGATTGAAGCTCATTTGTCAGGAGTATATAAATGTTCTCCTCATTGAAAGGATGCCGCAGTCCCTCAGGCCCAGTCTTTGAAATTACATTATGGGTATTAGAAGCAGATGATATAGTGCTGAGCTTTATATGCCTCCATAAGAGGAGGTCAGATCTTTCTCCAGTTACTTCCTGTCCACCGCTTCTCAGAACTGGGATTGATTAAAGCCCATGCTGGCATGTTTACAAGCACCCGTCATTGGCTTATCCTGTCCTGAGGAGGTGACACCTTTCTAGATGTTTCCTCACAGGGTCAAGGGGGCGGATAAGGCTCACGTGTCGGGACATGTTCGGTCCACTTAAAGCACTCAAGCTAACACTTGAGTCAAGCTCAACCCCTCTTCCGTGCTGTTTAGTTTGAATTTTTTTATTTTTCAAACCCTGAAATACTCCCTTCTATAAAGTTCAATAGTGGCCGCCCACTTTTTTGGTAGCCCTGGTTATGTAAGTATTTTGCCCATAGGGATTTTTAAAGGGGGCATAACACACACAGTTTCAACCAATCTCATGTTAATCTTGAGTACCTATAGAGTAGTACTGCATCCTTAATTCTCTCCAAAAAGTCTTCAGTTTTATCATATTTATAAAAGAAAGCTACAGCTTTACGTTTCTTTCCGAAAACAGCCGAGCTCCTGGAGGCGTGCAGTGGGTGGAGCTAAAGAGCGACGAGCACTTGAGCGCCGATTGCCAACAAAACACAGACATTTGATGCCGTTTCATTTACCGTCTGCAGTTCCGAATCATGACCAGGATCTTTTATAGCTGGGACCGCTCCATCTTTCAGTATCAAACGATGTGCAAATCCAGCATCGAACTGGGCCTTGTTTATAAAACGCTGCCCCGGAAAAACAAAATGCACCCACTGTTTACGTGACGCTGGTGCACTCTTCCGGGATTTCCACCCTTCATTACGTCATGAAGAACCATGATCGAAAAAAAACTTTCCGAAACTTGTAAGAAACCCAGAAGTGTGTATTTGGCACAGAAATACTCTGTTATACGTCCAAATCGTTTTTTGAAACTTTGGCCATGTTTAGCATGAGAATCCAACTCTTTAACAATGTAAATAACTCAACATGCATGAAACAGCATTGGACCCCCCCTCAAAAAGTTTTCAATTAAGAGTTACATCATGATATGATTCACTGAAGAAGGCTTGTTGCTGGAACATCTGATTGTTGATTGATCTGTTGCGAAATAAAAATAAACTATAATTTATTAAGAAAATACAGCAAGTGTGGAGCCATTATTTGAAAGTGATGTTACTTAATGAATCTGATCTACGCACCCAAAACTAAGATTGAGCAGAGTGATTTTAATTTTTTTGTGAGAATTAGGAGTTACAAGCCATGAACCAAACCAGGCAGCTATGAAGGTATAACGGGGGCTTGTGGCAAAAATGGCACCAAAATGAACAAAATTTTGCCCCACAAATTAAGGATTAAGGGGCAAAAATTGCTCCTGCACAAGTCAAATCTATTTTTTGATAGATCTATCCTTGCAGGATTGAGCATTATAACCAATCACACAAATTTCTGTTGAGCTTTTGAATGCAATAGCAAATCAGAAGCTTTTCGATTTTCAGCAATGAAAACACTGGAGTTTTATGCATGCGTTCACTGACTGAATTCTGTGCACTCGTAATTTCTCTTCATCATAAACAACAGAGTGCAGAAAATATATAAGTAAGAAATTAATTTTGCAGCTTCAAAAATCAACAATGATTTTTGTCATAATAATGCAGCCCTACCCTGTAATGAGTTTATTTAAATGTATAATTTATATACAATTTTAAATAGTTTGTTATTGGTAACAGTTTAAAATATTCTGGTTAATTTAAGTAGTTGGATTAATTTAAGTATTTGACATTAAAAACAACACAGACACCATTAATAATAGTAATTATAAAAGCTAACTTTAAAGATTGACCATACAAATGTAAAACAAAAAATGCCCTTGGAAATAAATTTTAAATGATTTCTACACCAATTTGTTTGTGCATACGAATATTAGGGATGTGCGGGTCTAGTCGACTAGTCGACTAAACGGTACAGCTCCTACTAGTCGACACTGAAAACAATAGTCGACTACACGAGAGAAAAAAAACATGATGATTTTATCATTCAAATTACCATTATTTTAACATTACATTTAAAACATTTTAAAGAACAGTTAAAATAAAACTTTTGAAAAAAAATACATATCAAAATATTTAAATATATAAATATTTTTAAAAGCGTATCTGGGCGGGAACTATAATTTTACCTCACATGCGTTTTCTTCATGTCAGTTGCGCAAGCTCCACGCGAAAGACCAGCAAGGTGTGGGATTATTTTGAATTAGAAGGAAATGGAAACGTTTTTTGTAAACTGTGTAATGTCAAATTGGCTTACAATAACTTTACTGGAGCTATGCGTAATCATATTCAATACAGGCATGTATGCGTTAGCTTGGAGGCTAGCCAAAGCCAAATGTCAATCATGTCATGCACTAACGTTACAACCTGTCGCAGCAGTCACAACCTGTCGCAGCGGTCCGCGATCCTATCCGCGCTTTCTATTCCTCTAAACGAAGACCCACTTCGGTGGTGGTGTGGGATTTCCAGGCTCTTTTCGAAACGGTCTGCTTGCTTGTAGTTATTTCTCTGCGTGCCTGTGACTTCAGTTCCTGCCAAGCGCTTTTTTTGCAGAATCGCCTCTAGTCCCGTCTTTCGCCGGCCCTTTTAACATGTTAAATTCACTGAACAAATGCGCACGGTCTGAGTAAGTAAAACGAGCTTTGTTTTGTTTTTAGACAATATAGCCAACATGAAGTACATTTTTAAAAGCCGTTTTAATGCTATTCCTTGATAAACTTTCCTATTGTTTTAAACTTTTGTTTTAATATGTGTTTTAATATGTTGGCTAACGTTATGTGAAAATGAAGAATTCTGTCAGTCTATTGATTGATTTTCAATTTCTGCATTGCTCCAGCCGATCTGAATAAATAAGCTACGCACTGGTTTATGAAGAGTGTATGCTCTTCCTTTTTTTCTGTTTAATGACCGCCTAAAATTAATTGATGATAACGCGAGGCAAGCATAAGGCATAATCGTGACCTATTTTTTGCAGAATTCATTGAGGGATTTGACAGTGTGATTCAAAGATTAAGTATTTCAACTGTATGCTGTTATATAGACACACGCACAGTTTTTTTTTGCCATTTTTGGGTGGTTTCTAGCTTTTAGACTAGTCAACTAGTCGGATACAAAACTTCCGTTTAAACGACAGTCAAATTAGTCGTAGCGCACATCCCTAACGAATACTAAACGGTTATTTTTGTGTGAGTCGATTGTTTTTATTCTCTGATTGGTAGATTTTCACCAGGGATTTTACTGTTGAACATGGTTGTTTAAAAAAAAAAAAAATTGATACAATGATGCCTGTTGGCTTTAACAAAAAGCATATACTAGGGCCCTATGAAATCAGTTTTGTTTTGTTTTTGTTTTGTTTTTTTCTTGTTTTTTTCTGGATTCGGTGTCTTTTTTTTTTATTTTAATTTTTATAGACTCCAATTAGTAAAAAAATTAAAAAAACATGTCTAATTAATTGAAATCATGAAACTTACACAATTGAAAAGCAATGTATTAAAAGTTTAAAAGAAATTACATTAAGGCCCTATCAAATGTTTTATTTTTTTCTCAAATTCAGTTTTATTTTCACCAAATACTGTTGTCCATTTCTTTTCTGGACCCCATTTTAGTTTCATTTACTTTCATTAGATTTTAATAATCAAAAGCATCTCATTAATTAATTTTATTTAAAACAATATTTTATTTATTTTCCCAGAAATACTGTTATTACATCTTTCTGCTAGCTAAATAAATTCTGGTAAATATTTTTTTCTGGTAAATATTCTTTAAAGAATAATGTTTTAATAAATAGAATAAAGTTTTAATAATGTAAGAGGTGAAATTATCTTTGGGCCGGCGGGTGGATCCTTACAGTAATAATTTTATTATTAGTAATGGTAATATCAATACATTAAGTAATATTTTTCTGTCACAGTTTCTTCAAGTTAAACCGAACTTTTATTTTGACGGGTTGCTGTGAAGACCTTTAGGTTTCTCTTTGTATGTGATATGACGATATTTTTTCTCAAAAGAAACGGAAAAAGAAATATGCTCAAGAATTGACTCTCAGAGCAGTTCTAGAGATTGTTTGTTTATGCACTCATATATTGAGGTGGCAGAGGCTGAAAACACCACAAGCATCATGCACGCTTCAGTATGTGTGTAGTAAATGAAACCGCACGTCTGCGACATTCATTCACACAGAGACACGCAGAACATGCAGGATTTATATTTTTTGTGGCTTAATATTCACAGACACTAGTCCATATCGTTTTAATTCAAGTGTATTGACCTACTTTTTATTTATCCTTCCAAAATTGGTAAATTCCATGACATTCTGCGTTATACAGTAAATTCCGTTTTTATGACTGGATTCCACGATTCCCTCTGCGTTTTCCGCATCGTAGAAATCATAGAGCCCTACATATACCTCCAATCAACAACCTTGTAGCTCCCAAGTAGGTCTTTCTTTAAAGTCATCGTTCAAAATGAAAAATTCCCCTATGTAGGAAATGAATGTGATTTTTTTTTTTTTTTTTTTTTTTTTTTTTTTTTTTACTTCCAAACCGACTGTTGCACTCTGTGTCGTCTTGTCTGTCGTCGTCTGTTTCTCCCAGCTATCTGTGTTCCCTGTGCGATGGCCCTGCTGTGTCTTGAAACGCTCCTCTCAGGGCCACCTGTTCCTTCAAGGCCACGCATCGCATTCCTCATTCCCCTGCACATGTGTACCTGCGTTGTGCCGAGTGCAGACCAGACAAAGAGGCCTGGCAGAAACACAAGCAGGGAAGGGGCGTCTGGAGATTATACTGTCATCTCTCTGGAGCTCTACCTGCGAGGGTAAAGCCCTCCTATCACATTGACCACACGGAGCAGTCAACACGTCCTGACACTTTTGTGTGGGTTGCTAGGGACATTGATCGGTGTCCCAGCGCTGCTCAAAAGACGCCTGTGTGATTAACTCTGACATGTGCATTGCTGCGGAATGACGTGTTTTGAATTTGGATAGTAACAGGAAGCAGATGCTTGTGCCGAGGTATGATTTGAGTTTTCCTCCATAGTAAAAAAGACATTCCTTGGTTGACACATTTTTATGCCAATTTTTATTCCGCATTGTGTAATGTTAATTAAAATGTGAAGAACAAGTGAACAACTGTGAGATTTTGCAGCCTCCGCCACAGAGATGTCCAAGCTTTTTATTACTATTGCTTGGGTTTATACTTGGGGTTATGGGTTAAAGGCTTAGTATGACTTTCCTCTAATGTATACAAAAGAAGATAATATTTTGAAGAATATAAAATATGGAGAGGTTGATTAGAGCAGAAACATTTTATAATTGCCGTTGGGGAGCAGTACACTTTTTTTTTTTTTTTTTTTTTTTTTTTTTAAATAAATGAATATTTTTATCCGTCCAGGACCCATTAAATTTAATGCTGAAAAGATTTTTCAAACTAGGGCTGCAACTAAAAATAACTAATTACTGCAACTAATTAATAATCTGTCGAATATTTCTTCAATTGATAAATTCTAAATACATTTATATTTAGTCATTTAGCGGACGCTTTTATCCAAAACGACTTACAAATGAGGACAATGGAAGCAATCAAAATCAACAAAAGAGCAAATCATGTAAAAAGTAAAAAAAAATTAGTAAAATTACATTACAGAAAAATGTATCATTTTATTATAAAAAATCATTCATTTTAATCCATTATTAAAAATGCTATTTCACATGCTGCCCTCCAAACAATTTGCAGTTTGAAGGCTATGAAAACAAATATAGTAAATGTATCTATGTATAAGCTATACATTATGTGCAAAAAAGGGTTAAATATAAACATTCTAAAACAAAACAAAATCTACTTGCTTGCTTAAATTCACTAAATTAAAGGGGTCATATGATGCGATTTTCAAGTTTTCGTTTCTCTTTGGAGTGTTACAAGCTTATTGTGCATAGATGAGAAGATTTGCAAAACACCGCCCAAATGTATACGCAATGAAAGCAAGGGTGCAAACTTGTCACCTTTTGGCGAAATTCGCCGTTTTCACCTTGAAATAGGTCATTCACGTGAATCGTGTAGTCGTCGTTGTCATCGTCGTATCTGCGAGTCATCTGTGTCACGTCACCTGTAGCGTTTTTTTCCCCTGTTGGAATAGACCCGCCCTACTCTGCCTCTGATTGGCTTACCTTAATGTTGTTTCCCTCATCCAACCAATCTCACTCCTGAAGCCTATTTTAGACGCCGCAGGCAACTGTCCATAATGCGGACAGAATGCATTTGTATCGGCTGTAAATTATGGTGTTCCAGTTTAAATGGTGATTACCGCGTGAGGCTGCTTTTTTTTTTTTTTTGCGTGAGGCTGCTGTTGCGATAGCTATGAAGATTGTAACTTACGTTATCGCTACATTAGTTCGTTACCCTTTGCAAAAATGCTCCTCAGTCTCGACCTTAACATTTGTCTCACATGTCAGTAAGCGATTACTCTGACATGAAGTCGATTTGAGAACTGTTCGACCTACAAGTAAAGCATGGCGTTTAATGTACATTAATATTAATATCACTCAGCTCAAGTGGAGGCAGCGCTAAGTGTCAGCCTGTAACAGCCTGTTTCAAGACGGAGAAACACCTCGCGTTTAGCCCGTCAGCTGCTTTAAAAATTTGAGTGCTGAAATTAAGATTTACAGTGGTTTATTTGCCCTGACTAAGTTCATGTAACATCTTAACAACAATCCTTGTTGATTTTAGACCGTAGGTTTAATTATATAAAGGTGTTTATCCTTGAATGGTGCACTGCAAAAAATGCTTTCCTACTTAGTTTTTGTCTTGTTTCTAGTCCAAATATATCTAAAAATTATTTAAATCAAGAAGCATTTTCTAGACAAGTAAATTTATTCTCTTGTTTTCAGGAAAAGTCCAAATTAAGTGAGTTTTTCCTTAAAACAAGCAAAATAATCTGCAAATGGGGTAAGCAAAATAATCTTATTTCAAACCGAAAACAAGATTATTTTGACTTATTTTTTTTCATGAAAAAAAAAAAGATTTGATTTAAGAATTAGATATTTGGACTAGAAACAAGACAAAAAAATGTAAGAAAAGCATTTTTTGCAGTGTGTAACATTTTCTCCCTATAAAGCAGTTTGACTTGCCCATTGTATGTGTAATGAGCTATGTGAATTAGCTTGCCGGGGGGGGGGCACCCCTGGAAAGAAGGCGGAACTATAATTCCGTATTGTATTGTTGCTGCCGCCGGCGCCATGTCGTGGCGACGCTGTGTTTCGTTGTGAAAGCGAAAGTACTTTGTCTGGGCTTCCAAAAGAGGACACAACTAGAAATCAGTGGTTAAGTGTTGTATTTACAACACTGTTCCAGAACAGTTCAACCCAAATATTAGAGTGTGTGCAGCGCATTTTATGGAGGACTGTTTCCTGAACCTGGGAGAGTAGCTGTGCACACTATAAAGTGGGGCAATTCCAACTTTGCAAGGACAGTCTGGCGCTTCGGACTCACAGCCTGTAAGTTTTCATACTTTTTTTCATAAATTTTATGGAGGACTATTTCCTGAACCTGGAAGAGCTACAATGCTGGCTTGCACAAAGGGTGTTTCTATAAAGTGGGGCAATTCCAACTTTGCAAGGACAGTCTGGCGCTTCTGCTTTCGACACGTAAAAATACAGTATAAGTCATTATAATCAGTAATTATGTCCCCACTGGATGCAACAAATGCCTTTGTTTATAATGGGTTTTATTGTTTTTGTGTCGTCGCGCTGGGACACAGCATCACAATGCGGTAAGGGGCGTAACATTTCCGTCTCACGCTTGAGGTTTTCGGCCAATCACAATGCACTGGATTGCTGGCCAATCAGAGCACGCCTCGCTTCTCAGAGCGATGAGCTTTGTAAAAAATAAATGCGTTTCAGAAAGGCGGAGCATAGAGGAGCAACAATAATGTACAGTATGTGGAAAAATAATGTTTTTTTTAACCTTAAACCGCATAAACGCATTGCATTACACCAAATTCACAAAATAATGTTCTTTTTAGCAACATCATATGACCCCTTTAAAACAAAAACAGACTAAATGTTAACGGTTCAAACATAGTAACTAATTACATTAGTAATAATAATAGTATACAAACATAGTAATAGCAATAGTAATTACATTGTCCATTGACTCCCTTTAAGTCCCTGTACTGTTACTGCTTGTGTTATAAAATTACTTGTTTGCATTTAGAATTTTAAACCTATGCTTATGTCTAACAAGACCTATTTGATCAAAATGTTTAAAGTCAGAACTATTGCAGTCCTATTATATTGTGTGCCATCTGTTTGATGCACATACGTGTCACAGGGTTCATTTAGTGAAGAATGTGAAGTTACAGAGACCAAACTAGCTTTCACGATTAGCCTGCAAGCAAAACAAAATAAATAATTGTAACTTTGTCATTTACAGATAAAGATACAAATGTGAAAAGCAAGTTACATGCTGAGGAAAACCCCTCTGCTATATGCTGTATGCATTTTGGCCATAGAAATGCATTATTCAGTACTGTAAAGTGACATGCCCGGCAAAGTAAATCGCCAGGTCCTGATCATATTGCCCCTCTGTTTCTAAAACTAGCGGCTGATTTTATTTCTCCTCTGTTGACATATCTTTTTAATCTCTCATTAATAACTAATACAATTCCTAGGATTTGGAAATCAGCATTTGTTGTTCCTCTGTCAAAAGGTGGTGATCTTTCTTCAATGGATAATTACAGACCTATATCTGTATTCTCTCAAAAAAATTGGAAAATCTAGTTAATAAACAGTTGACACAGTATTTAAATTATTATAACATCTTGTCTAGTAATCAGTCTGGTTTCCGTAAAGGACACAGTACTACTACAGCCACCTTAAAAGTTTTAAATGACATTGTGGAGTCCTTAGATAATAAACAACATTGTGCATGCCTTTTTATTGACTTATCAAAGGCCTTCGATACTGTGGATCACAACATATTATTAGATTGGCTTAGCTAGGTAGGACTATCAGAACATGTTATTTTATGGTTCACTGCTTACTTAAAGGGTAGAACCCAATGTGTCCAGGTGGAAGGTGTTCAGTCAGATCTTTTGGAGTTTGTCAAGGGAGTTCCACAAGGATCTGTGCTGGGACCATTATTATTCAGTGTATATATATATATAAATTGCCTTGATTTTAATATTGATAAAGCAAGGTTCCATTTCTACGCAGATGATACTATTGTATACTGTTCAGCTCCCTCTAAGCAACAATCAGTGACTGCATTACAGTCTGTTTTTGATATTATCCAAAACAGGTTTCGTGCTTTAAAGTTTGTTTTAAATGTTGAAAAAACAAAATGTATGCTATTTTCAAATTCTAGAACTTCTTTAGAGAATTCTATTGTTCTTCAGACTTCTCAGGGGAGCCAAGTTACCTCAGTGTCAGAGTACAAATATCTGAGTATTATCATCGATAACAAATTACGTTTTGGTTCACACATTAAGTATCTGAGTAAAAAATTAAAGAAGTTAGGGTTTTATTTCAGAAATAAGTCATGTTTCCCATTTAAGGTGAGGAAAAAATTAGTGTCTGCTACATTTCTACCAATTCTCGATTATGGGGATGTGGTTTACCAGCATGCCCCCTCTTATCTTCTTTCTTCCTTGGATGCTTTGTACCACGGTGCTCTGAGATTTATAACTGACTGTAAATTTACAACGCATCACTGTAGGGATGCACAATATTTATCGGACAGATAAATTATCGACCGATATGGGTGAAAATGACGTAATTTTTATTGCTCCGATAAATAAATGAAATCCGATAACTAGATCCGATAAAGTAGCTTGCTGGTAAATCAATCAATCAGTCAGTCTGATTTATCTGACATTCATCTGCTTTCCGAGCGCAAGTGACTCTCAGCTTGTGTCGCGCTCATTATGTCATCAGTTGTGAACATGTCTTCGCCTGTCTGGAAGTTTTTCTCGGTGGCAGAGGAGGACAATGCCATTGCTATTTGCAACGTATGTTCAGCAAGGATTCTGAGAGGAGGAAAAAAGGCATCAAGTTTTAACACAACAAATCTTATATCTCACTTGAAAGGTCGTCATCGCGGCGAAGCTGTAAGGGACTTTAAGCAGCCTCCACTGTTGGAACGGCAATGGTATTCCAACGTCATATTTCGCATTCGCGACTTCAACTGCTACTTCGTGGCGTTCTACTATAACCGTCTACTACGGGAGAACAGCTGCTTTGCCTGCATTCACAGCTGTTGCTTAAAGTCCCTATATAACTTCCTCATGCACTAAAAATGTTGAATAGGTTAATTTCTTTATGCATGAAATACTTGAATATAAATTTGTTGTTAATGAGTTGACCGTTCGCAAAACCTGCCCACCCTTAGTTACTGTTGCTATGCCCGACATACAATGCTGCTCTCACACTACACATGTTCTCACGCAGTGAAAAATACATCGCAGAGCAAAGAGGAAACTGACAACACACTGACAGAGAAGACAGAGCAGGTTACTTCTGATATGAAACAAGGTCTCAGGACCCTCAGCTTTTAAACTGTCATTTTTAAAGAAATTCAAACAATAAATACAGTTTTGTGGCTCTTTAATGTGTCGTGACAGGTCACTGTATTGCCTCAGTTCAAACACGTGAACCGATCATCTTTTCATATTTACCTAAAGCACGAAATGAACATGAATAAACATCAGAAAGTGTTTTATTTCAACCGCGGAACACAACATTTTTCAAGCTTAAATCCACAGAAGTTAATGTGCTCTTCTGTCTGAGTTGTGGTTGAGGCTAGAAGAGATACAGCTGCGGCTACTGGGCATGCGTATTTACATATTTTCCAAGCCGACAATATAACGTGAAACCTATGAAAATGGTTTTAAAATGCACATAGCGCCGTAGTTTCATCACTTTACAGTGTCGCAGTGACGGTAAGTTTTTGCAGTAAAGTATCTGTCATAGTTTAATGAGTGGAAGATGACATGAAGAGATCCGAGGTTATAGCTGCATTGTAAACAGATGAGCGCACATGTGCATATAAAGCTCCCGATCAGGGCTAAGTTCACGGGATCTTGTCCACAGAATGATAAGAGCACACATTTTAACATATTATCTTATTATTTCACACTCAGCATTTAACTTTAGCGCTGCAAGCCATGCGTACAGCGCCGGTGTCCTGACATTTTATCCTACCCATCAGATTTTCCTACCGGGGCTTACTGCGCATGCGCACATCAATATTTCGTCCTTTTTCTCATGCTGAACAACAATATTTAATGCATCTGCATTACTGTAAGGGGTAGGTTTAGGGTTGGAGTAGGTTACCGTTACCGTGGCAGCCATCAACAGCACAGCTTAACCCTCAGAACATTTTTATATTGAGTTATTGAAAAAGTTTTAATTCAGTCGATCTTTTTTTACCCCGTTTTAACATGGATTTCTATGGAGACAGGCCGTAGCTGTCGGGCAAGATGGCGGATAGCAGCGGTGGCGCATAATCTCTGCGTTCTGATTGGTTAGATCGCCTGTCAATCAAGCTCTTTGCAAAGCAGATAAGCCATAGTTCTCTTAAACCATTTCTGTTACTAAGTATTGTGGTGCCTTACACAAAAAAATAAAAACATTTGAAGAGTCAGGACTGATGTTTGCTATTATAGTTAGGCCAGAGCTACTAAAATATTAGTTTCATCTGTGCATCTTAAAGATTTTGTATTCTCCTGGGTGCACAAACTGCAGATTATTTGAAAATTATAATATAATTATAAATATAATAATTATATATATAATATAAAAATATGAATTTATCGGTATCGGCCATGAGAAGGACTTAATTATCGGTTATCGGTATCGGTTTTCATATCGTGCATCCCTACATCACTGTGAATTATATGAAACAGTTGCATGGCCTCCTTTGAGAATTGGGAGAAAAATGCACTGGCACTTGTTGATATATAAGGAAATAAGGGAATCTCAACAGTCTGATGTGACGTGTTTTACATTATTTTGATTGTCGTCATAAACGGTTGCAATTGTTATAAGTAGTGATCGACCGATATTGATTTTTTAGAACCGATACCGATAATTGGTTTGTTTATGTGCCCGATAACCGATATGCAGAACCGATATTTATTTACTGTTATACTTGTGTTTTTGACACAATGATTACAACACCACTGAACTGAACTAACCATTTTATTTATAACAATCACTCCCTCTTTGCATAGAAAACAAAACAAATCTTATTTATACACCAATAAATAGAGGGGTCTGAGAGTACAAAAAATTAAAAGTGCACTGTTACTAAACAGTTTTTGTTTAAAAATAAAATCTTCGATGAGGTAAAAAAAACAAACAGGTAAAATAAATAAAGCACATAAAAGTAATTCTCACCAATTAAAAAATAAATAAAACTTGTGGCGGCAGGTGACGTCACGTTAATTTGCATGTCATTGTGTCAAGTTTGCATTCAGACGAATTTTGGCACTTAAGATCTGTTCTAAATGTCACATACTGTAATTAATACAACAATGCCAATAAAGCTGTTCACATTATACTTTCTGTTGTCATACATTAAACAAGTATAAATAGTAAACAGGAACCATTAATTTTACATGTTAACCAGGAATCACTCTCACTATACTCCTTAAATCCTGATTTAGGCTATAATCGCAACATCGTCTGATAAAATCAATATACATCTAACTTGCACTAAAAAGCGACTATATGCGGTGGTTTTGGCTGTATTACTGTTTTGTCTCATTCAGCGCACTGTCTGCGTCTGAGTAACAAGCTATGCGCATATTAACAGACGAATTATGTTCATATTTAAAAGTCCAAACAGTCAGTAAGCGACAGGTGCTTGGAAACGCTGTTTTGTAAATGATTTACTGATGATTTTGCTGCTTTACGGCCAACTGAATGCGCTGCTTCACTGCCGCTCACTGCACAGAATAGACGCAGAGAGAGTCGACACTGCGCCGGGAGAGTCAGACCTCGCACTCGCGGGGCAGTATTGAACGATAGCTAAGGTATTTTCAAAAAAAGTCGCTAGGTTTGTCAGTATGTACCTGTTGTGGGAAAAAAGCCGCCAAAAGGGTCTGAAAGTTGCTAAATACTGAAAGTCGCGCTCTTGTGTGTGAGAGGCGGGAGCTGATGGCAGCGGGCGGTGGATATTGTTACAGCCCGCCACAAGTAAAGAGAGAGAGCTTGTCTGAGGGAGTGTCTACAGTTCCTGAGCACACAGAACCAGCAGTGTGTGGGGAGATTTTCAACCAGTTAATCGATCGCGGATGGTTTCATTATCTCGGGCGGATAAAAAAAAAAGTGTAAGATAATAATAGTAATAAAAACAAAAATGTGTCACCAAATATACTTGGGCGGCCGTTAATATACCTGGGCGGCCCGCCCAGGTAAAGTCTATGTGTGGGAAACACTGGAGTTGTGTTTACTAGGATGTTTATTAGGGAATTGATGGTTATATAGTAAATGTTTATATAATTACGGTGTTTTAATCGTGAATATTTTTAAAAGGTACATGCGGTGGCCGTGCTGTAGCATTTCCTGAGCATCAACCCACTGAGTGAACAGCAATATGAAGTGGCTTCACGAGACTAATGATGAGCAAATATACAACAGAGAGAGAATTTAATTCAGCGCTTTTACTTCCAATTTGCGCTCATTCATGGCTGTATTATTTAATTCATGCAAAGTTACGTCTTTATTGGGACAGGACTTGACGGATTATCTTACGTGACTCGTCTATTTCTTAGAGCCAAGCTGCATAAACTACATATCAAGCATATGTATCACATCTAATTTGTGCATTAATGGCTGTTATGTTAAATAAAATGTACTAATTACAGCAAAGCAAGTAATACTTTACCTGTGCACGCCGTTGTGTCGTCTCCCCTCAGATGCGCTGTAATGGCGATCATGCGTGCAATTCTTAAAACGCCCACAAGATGGCGGCATTTATCGGAAAATCCGATATTACAAAACCGATATCCGATTATGGAAAAATGCTTAAATATTGGGAAAAATATCGGTAAATCGATATATCGGTCGATCTCTAGTTATAAGTCAAGATTGCATTCCTTTTGCAAAAATGCCATGAGAGCTGGTAAATATTAACTTCTCTCCACAGGCTTGACTATGGGCTGTGTCAAGAGTAAAGAGGACAAGGGTCCTACACAGAAGTACCGACCAGATCCCTCCAATCCCACCCCTGGGTCACACATGGGTCTCTATGGACCAGACCCCACTCAGATGGGCCAGTCACCTGCCCTGAAGGGCCCCACCAACAACTACAACAGCCGCACAACTGGGCTCACCCCGTTTGGTGGCTCCTCCTCCGTCATCACACCCTTCGGTGGAGCGGCCTCCTCTTCCTTCTCCACTGTTGCTGTGAGCAGTCCCTTCCCCGGTGCCGTCACAGGTGAGTGGATGAGTGATAAGAGCTCTGACTGTACCTCTGTGAAGTAGCTTTGTCTAAGGAAACAAGAATTCCTAAGAAACTATATCAGATGTCTGAAACCAGATCTGGCCTCATGGATTTTGACATTTCTCCATTACAGGTTTTGTGAGCCCTAGAGCTCTATACAAAATATGTGAAGGATATTTATTTATTACCTATTCTAATGTGTGAATGTGTGTATTTTATATGTATATGTATATGTATATGTATGTATATGTATATGTGTGTGTGTGTGTATATAAAACGCCAGATCACGAGCTGATTGCCTGAACAATGTGTGCTCTTCACATTAAAACACGCAGCAAAAACAGACTTGATGAAGAGATCTTTTTAGAGATCCTTTAGTTCTTTTGACAGATACTGTGCCAAAGCATAATGGCCCAAAACAAATATGTTTTAAAAATGACACTTTTTGCCCGGAAGACCTATCGTTTCATATCGTGATGTGACCACGATAATATCGCAATATTCCGATATTGATAATATCGTTACATCCCTAGTAGTCATATTTAAAAAAATATGTACTCGTAATTAGAATATATTACATTTTAAAATGCTCATAATCAGATTACAGTTACTTTGTTATGGATTACAAACATTTTTATTCAGAAAATATATTAATGGACATTTTCAAAAATAATTCTCCTGGGACGATTCTAAAACATTTTTTGGCATGCATTAAGCTGAAAGTCTCTATTTAATTGTTCTTATTACTTTTGTTCTTGTTGTTATTTTTATTATATGTATGTTTTTGGCATACTTTTATTTATTTATTTATTTATTTATTTATTTATTTATTTATTTATATATTTACAACCCCAAATCAGAAAAAGTTGGGACAGTATGGAAAACGCAAATAAAAAAAGAAAGTAGTGATTTCTAAATTTACTTTGACTTGTATTTCATTGCAGACAATATGAACACAAAATATTTCATGTTTTGTCTGGTCAACTTCATGTCATTTGTAAATATACATCATTTCCTGTCATTCAGACCTGCAACACATTCCAAAAAAAGTTGGGACAGGAGCAATTTAGGGCTAGTAATGAGGTAAATTGGTTAAATTTAAGATGTGTTTTGAAACAGTTGATGTCAACAGGTGATTGTAATTATGATTTGGTACAAAAGCAGCATCCAAGAAAGGTCTAGTCCTTTAGGAGCAAAGATGGGCCGAGGATCGCCAGTTTGCCAACAAATACGTGAGAAAATTATTGAAATGTTTAAAAACAATGTTCCTCAAAGAAAGATAGGAAGAGATTTGGATATTTCACCTTCAACAGTGCATGACATAATTAAAAGATTCAAGGAATCTGGAGGAATTTCAGTGCGTAAAGGACAAGGGCGCAAGCCTAAGCTGAACAACCGTGATCTCCGATCCCTCAGGCGGCACTGCATCAAGAATCGTCATTCATCTATAAGCGATATCACCACATGGGCTCAGGACTACTTTGGCAAACCTTTGTCAAGTACCACATACGTAGTTACATCCACAAATGCCAGTTAAAACTGTACTGTGCCAAAAGGAAGCCCTATGTTAACAGTGTCCAGAAGCGCCGTCGACTTCTCTGGGATCGGAGGCATCTGGGATGGACCATCACACAGTGGAAACGTGTACTGTGGTCAGATGAATCAGTATTTCAGATATTTTTTGGGAGGAATGGACGCCGTGTGCTCCGGACCAAAGAAGAAAAGGATCATCCAGACTGTTACCAGCAACAAGTCCAAAAGCCAGGGTCTGTCATGGTATGGGGTTGTGTCAGTGCCCTTGGCAAAGGTAACTTGCACTTCTGTGATGGCACCATTAATGCTGAAAAGTACATAGAGATTTTGGAGCACAATATGCTGCCTTCAAGAAGACATCTTTTCCAGGGACGTCCATGCATATTTCAACAAGACAATGCAAAACCACATTCTGCACACATTACAAAGTCCTGGCTGCGGAGGAAGAGGGTACGGGTACTTGACTGGCCTGCCTGCAGTCCCGACCTGTCTCCAATAGAGAATGTGTGGCGCATTTTGAAGCGCAAAATGCGACAACGAAGACCCCGTACTGTTGCCCACCTTAAGACTTGTTTGCAGGAAGAATGGGACAAAATTACACCTGAAACACTTCATCACTTGTGTCTTCAGTCCCTAAACATCATTTAAGTGTTGTGAAAAGGAATGGCAACATTACAAAGTGGTAAATGCTTTACTGTCCCAACTTTTTTTGGAATGTGTTGCAGGTCTGAATGACAGGAAAGGATGTATATTTACAAATGACATGAAGTTGACCAGACAAAACATGAAATATTTTGTGTTCATATTGTCTGCAATGAAATACAAGTCAAAGTAAATTTAGAAATCACTACTTTCTTTTTTTATTTGCGTTTTCCATACTGTCCCAACTTTTTCTGATTTGGGGTTGTTATATATATATATATATATATATATATATATATATATATATATATATATATATATATATATATATATATATATATATATATATATATATATTCAAACAACATTGTTATATAATTGTTTTGAAATTATATATACGACTGAATTGTGAAATTAAAATGTTTCCTCTTGCCGTGAATATAGACACTGTTGCTGACATGGTGTTAAATTATGGATTACATGATTACATATTATTCACACAGCAGCAGTAAATGATTCAGAATTTACTGATTCTCCATAATTCTTTATTTTTTTATTTTATCAACTCACAAACCCACTGCAGTTCTTACATCAACCCCAGTTTGGGAAATCCGGTGTAATGTAATGTTTACATTATGATTTCATGATCTTGGTATCAAAAACGTGGAATATATTTTCTTGCTCTTTGCTTTTTTTTATGTCAATATGTTACATTTGAAGGTAAGTTTAAGACAAGTTAGATTAAAAAAAAACTAAAAAGTAGTCAGAATACATTACCTAAAATTAGTAACCTAGATTACGTAACCTAAATAGAATTTTCATCATGTAATCTGTAATCAGTAACGGACTACAATTTGTGAGTAATCTACCCAGCACTCAATATATATATATTTATTCATGTCAAATTAAATATGGCATCTATAGCTCCCTAGCTGATTCAGTAGTTCAGGGTCATTTATGAGGATAAAGGTTGTGTTTGGTGTTTTGTTTGCATATGTAAACACTTTTTTTTGGAAAGACAGAGTTCATGGAAGCCAGATGTTATGTAAATGAGACCACTAAAACAATATATCCAGTATGTTTCATTAAATCAGAATTACAAACTGCAGTTATAGTAGGCCTAAATAAATGTGAGGGGAACTAATGTGATTTATTCCTCTTTGTTCAGTGGTAATTTCTCTGTTCTGCTTCAGGCAGTGCTGTGAAGAGATCTCTTGATACCAAGTCTGTCTCTCCCTAACTCCAAGAGGCTGGGTATAAATGTGATGTGTGTCTACAGCAGAAAAGCCAAATAATTAGATCTTTGTGTGTACTCTGTGAACGGCACAGTTTTTATTTAGTAGAGTTATAAATAGCGTAATTATCACATCATGTCTTATCACAGGGCAAGTGCTGTTCACGAATCTGCTTTTTCAGGCAACATTTGATCTGATAGCCTTTGCTTAAATGCTAAATCCAGTGTGGCCTGATGGAAATAGTCTCTTGGGGAAAATCCAGAGAGTTTTTAAGATCTTGTCAATGTCAGTGAGCGGATAGAAGACAGTACTCTGTATATCCAGCACACCTACAAAAAATATATTATTTCTGGCATCTTTGAAGCCATATTCACATAATGCTGTTATAATCCATGAATGCCAAATGTCAGTACTAAAATAGAATGCAGCCAGTCTTTCTACAGTACCAGTAATACAAAGAGCTTAGCGCCTCAACCCTTGCAAATAAACCAGATTAATTTGTCTGTCTTGGCAGTATATGAATATAAACATTGAATTTGTGTCACAATTTCAGATCTAGTCTTTGCTATTTACATCCAACCTAATAGGCTAGTTTATTATGGCTCTCTAATCTTATCTAGTATGTTGATATTGATCAACAAGGTTGACAAAATAAATGTAAAAACTGCTGGTTGCTGTTATTTCTTTGTTCTTTATTGCTGCCTGTTAACTTTATTACTTGGCAAAAATGTAATAATGATTACTTAACTGAGAAATACTACATTCAATTTGTTAGAATTTAATTTAGTATTTTTTATATTTTTAGATGCTATAATTTGTGTATGTATGTATAATGCCGTGCAAAGGCAAAAGACCGTAACTTCGATTTTTGTCGAAAATGAGTTATTGATATTTTTGGGACATTCAAGACATGCTTTATCATGTGCATAAGTATCTTGAGTCAATTTCGTTGTTTTTCCTATAAAATAATGGGTCGTCTCAACAGTAACTTCATAAAGCCCCGGAGAAACCCGCAGAACACCGTATAACACCAGTAACCGCTCTTTCACATTGTTTGGAACGCTCAAAATGAGTTACGCCGTTCTGCCTTTGTTTACCCGTGCGTCAGTATGACGTTACGGTGCCAGTTTGGAGTTATACGGTGTTCTGCCTTTTTTACAGTCCATTAAAGTCTGCCGCATTTTAATTACTGTGCAGACAAACGAATTAGATCGCGATCTACCAAACAGCTCCATATAACAAAGCGCTGTAAAGACTAGACACCTTGGCAGCAATACATAATCGTGAATAACCTTTAAAGATTATTTTTTCCTTTTTATAATGCAGATTATTCACCAGGCTGTCACTTCTAGTTGGATGCATGTGTACTTGAATGTCGTAGCATGATCATTCATAAAATCAGTAGCCTAACAGTTCGCTATTAAATCCATATCCTACCTTTTCTTGTAACCCGGTAAAATCAATCCATGGCGCTGAACGTCGTCGGAGATGTTTATTCCACACGCATTTCTGAGCATTATTCCTGCTTGCTGGCATTCACATGAATCCACAAGTCGTTCTTTTAGGTTAGGCCATTTCATTCAAGTCAATATAAGCAATTATGCTGTGCATAATTTTCTTTTACGTTACTGAGCATAGCAAATAAATTGGTTGCAAAACTTGCAAAATGGTATCCACTCACATGCTTAACTTTTAGTCTGTTTATTACCACACTGCTGGTGCCACAAGGGGGCAGTGTGTCTGTAATTCTAAAATTAATACATTCACATTACTATATGCAATAGCCTATATGAGATAGCCCATGATAACTAGATTTTATACAGGTGTTACTATAACGATTTTGTAAATGGTGATCAGCAACAAAGTATTGATCATGTGGAAGTTATTGTCTTTTTCCTTGGTGTGACTTCTCACTTTTTGCAGACAATGCAAAGGCAGAGTACAGTAACTTCAAAATAGGGGTAAAAATCAAGTTTGAGCTCACAATTTTTTAATATAGATAATTTTCAAATCTAATTGCCAAATTTTCAGTGTCCTACCTTTAATTAATTTGGCTGTACAAGTAAAAAACTTTAAAGTCATTTTTCTCAGTTTCACGCGAGTTAAGGTATTTTGCCTTTGTAGGGCAGTATACACACACATCGAGTAAGCGTGTGTATGTATAGTGTGTGTGTGTATATGGTAACACTTTATTTTAAGGTGTCCTTGTTACACATGCTACATGTACTTACTATTATTATAACAATAAATTATGCATAATTACATGCAAGTAACCCTAAGCCAAACCCTAATTAAAACACTAACCATATAGTAAGTACATGTAGTTAATTAATATTACTCAGTACTTAAATTTATATTTAATATATATTGTGTTTATTATTGTTACATTAACAAATAGTGATAATGTATTTTTATATATATTCATATTTGCTATTACTGTGTATTGGACATAGATGCAAACTGCTCACCTTTCGGTGAAAACTCACCTTTTTGAGATCAAAATAGGTCACTTACAAGATTTGTGCAGATCAGATGAAAAAATGTTTTTTTAAAGTACCAATTCAATTCTATACCAGCTTATAGTCAACCGATTTTAAACGCTCCTGTGTTTTTGTGTGCGTGCTTTGGTTTCGAATTACAGAACCACGTTTATTTACAACGTGCTTTTGCAGTGTTGAGTATTGTAGCCAATCACAGGTATCTCTGTTGAAAGCAATGGCCAGTCAGAGGTGTTTTCTGTAGGTTAGTCCGAATCCACTCTTGAGCTCATTTTTGTTTTCACAAGTAGAGTTCTACACGCTCGCAGATCTACTTATTAGAATAGGAGAGAGAGAAAAGCATACACGCAGTGTAAATAAGAGATTGATTGTGTAGTTAGTCATTGATTATATCATTGAGTTTTCGCGTGATAAAGCTCAGTCAGTTGCGCTATAAGAGGAGCCCTTTGCTCGGTTTCTGAACATATAGGACTGAACATCCACGTATAAAGATTAATTTCAGGAGTGACAAACACGAGTGTAAATAATTATGCGCGTGAATCCACTAAATTGTTGCGCCAGTCATTGCTATGAATGACAGTGATAGCTGTAGCAATGGACAGAACGAACTATCTGACAAACTGAAAAATAGACCTGTGCATTAAGTGATGCAGAGTAACATAACTACAGCAGTAACAAGTCTGTGTTGGCTGAATATATTAAGGATAGTTAAAGATAATTTAAAACACTCTTTTTGATGTGTCCTTTTTAAGGCAATGTTTAAAAAATTAAGATTTTAAATTAAATCTAAAATTGTGTGTCTTTGTCACCTTTTTCACCCATGATGTGTTTGCATCCCTGGTTGTAGTTGCTATAGAGAAGTTTCTGCTGTTGAGAAATTTTAGTGGTAGCGTTATCGACTACTGCAGTTTTGCTATTGTAACAACCCTAATTCCTCATTGTTAACACATTGCCAACAGGTTCAAACCTGATCCAATTTAATAGCCAAACAGAAGAAAGCCAGCACCCATGCACACGTCATACCCATTAGGCCTTTGACTTGGCAGATCTGTGTGTGCCTGTCTGTGTGTGGCATAGCGGATGTAATCAGCGGTCGGCCCTCTGTTCTTCGCTAATGGATAATCTGGTTTTGGGGGCATGCTTAGGTTTAATCCAACCCGCTCCTTTTGTCCTCCCTCCCACTCAAAACCATCTCAGCTCTGCCTTCTTTCTACTGGGCCATCCATAAACCATGCTGGTGAAAATCCCATTGTTGATATAGTGAAGACACAGAGCGAGCCGGCTAATGATAACTGACTACAGAGACGACCGAGCCGGGAACAAAAATCAATGGACGCGTCATTATGCATGTCTATAAATGCTTAACTAAACTGCTGAAATAGCATCTGATTTGGCGATTTCGAATGAAAAATTAAGTTACTTGGGAGCAGCTAACTAGCTATTAGCGTACTATTATCGTATTGCTTGTCTGAGCCTGTGATTTGTGTCTTTACACAACTCGAATCGATTTTTCTTGCAGGCGGTGTAACTTTCTTCGTGGCCTTATATGATTATGAAGCCAGGACATCAGATGACCTCTCCTTCAAGAAAGGCGATAGATTTCAGATCATCAACAACACGTGAGTTCTCCAGCTTTTGCTCGTATGGCCATATCCACTCTGGGGCGACACATTTTGAGTGTATATAAATGTATGTGTAAAATAATCCAGCTACAGGAATTAAATTTGGCAGGATTTTTTTTTTTTTAATCTATCATTGTATTCCAAGTTCATCGAGGGTGAAATCTGTCTGGGTTAATGCGTTTCCATAATGGGCCATCTGTTCATCCACCAGCCAGGTTTAGCTTTCAGTAAACGCTCACAGTTAAAAATGTTCCCTCTCTAATGACCCTGACGTTTTAATCATACACCTTGAATTCCTTCAGTTCCCTGCATTTTTACTTTGTTGATAACACGGCCTGCAGATGCTTGTTGCTGAATTGTTTTCAGTTTGTGGTGAAGGATGTGAACCTGATAACTGGGTTGTGTCCTTTGCTTCGGCCCACAGAGAAGGAGACTGGTGGGAGGCTCGCTCCATCAACACGGGGCAGAAGGGCTACATTCCCAGCAATTACGTGGCCCCTGCAGACTCCATCCAAGCGGAAGAGTAAGTAACTCCTCTCCTCCTGTGCTTATCCAATCATCTCATCCCTTCACGCCGTAATTAAGAGAGCGTGATGGCCGGTCACACGTACGCCCAGAGCGCTGGTGCTGACAAACACACCAACAAACGCGTGACTGCGAGACAAAAGACTCTTTCTTTTTCTCTTTAAGTGTTACTCTCTCTCACATATTACTCTTGCTCTTTTCCTCCCTTTTTTCTCAGTTATACTATTTTGTACATGCATTTACTTTTTTCCCCTGCTAGGTTTCATTCTGTAAATGTTTTAACCAGTATTAATTTGTTTTTGACAAATGTCTCAAATGTAGCCAGCATTTCATCACCATATTCATTCATGAAATATTTTTTTAAATTTATTCTTTGGTTTACGTTCAGTTCATTTTTGTGAATCAAATTATTCAAATTGTCTGTTTCAGTGATTTGTTTGTAAAAGTCTTTCTTCATACATAATATAGCGAAGATGTGTTTATTGGTTCATAGAAATTCAAATTGAATGAACATGATTAAATACCATTCTTCACTGTGTTAATTTAGTAAAAAATAATGTGGAAATATGCCTTAATGATTTAAACTGCTTTAGGAAAATATCAAGATGAAAACTAATTTGAAATCCTTCATGTACACTTTAAGATATATGTCTGTTCAAAAGTTTGGAGCCTTTTACTTTTTTTTTCTTTTTTTATTAAAAATCTGTCTATTTCTTAATTACAAATTGAACTTTTCATGAGAAGAATCCTGAGAAAATAAGTTTCTACAAACATATTAAGCAAAACAACTGTTTTCAACATTGATGAATATAATTTTTTTTTTTGAGCAGCAAATCAGCATTAGAATGATTTCTGAAGGATCATGTGACACTGAAGACTGGAGTAATGATGCTGAAAATTCAGCTTTGCAGCACAGGACTAAATTACATTTTAAAATGCATTAAAATAGAAAACTTTTTAAATAAATATTATATTTGATAATCTAATATTACTAATAATAGTATGTAATAATATTTCATAATACGAGCCTACTGATATTATATACTATACTATATTGTCGATCAAATTAATTTAGCATAAGAGACTTAAACGTACCGACCCCAAACTTTTGAACGGTAGCGTGATGTTTTTATCCTTTTTTTTTTTTTTTTGAGTTGCTGTTTTTATCCTTTTTTGGACTATTATATATTTTTTTATTTAATTAATTTGTTTAGAGTTCAGAAAACTTGGAAAATAAACAATTAATTTAGGTCACTAAGCAGTTTTTTTTCTTTCAGAGAATAACACGTTCTTCATTTTTTGTACTTTTTTATAATAGAGTTTTCTTCAGACTGCCTTTTGTATGTTCTACAAACTCTACTTTAACATGGCTGGGCAAGTGTTTATTTTCGTTTATTTTTATCTCACAGATGGTACTTTGGCAAAATGGGTCGTAAAGATGCTGAGCGACTGCTACTGGTTCCCGGAAACCAGCGGGGCACTTTTTTGGCCCGAGAAAGTGAGACTACTAAAGGTAAGTGAATCTCTGTCCATCTTAAGAATTGTACAGCGCTGGTGCTCAAAAACATACCAGAGCAGAAATATTTTTAATCCATTCCCTCCTCTCCTCCTGGCAGGGGCTTACTCTCTCTCAATACGGGACTGGGATGAGATGAAGGGAGACAATGTGAAACACTACAAAATCCGAAAGCTTGACAACGGAGGCTATTACATCACCACAAGAGCTCAGTTTGACACTCTACAGAAACTGGTGAAGCATTACACAGGTTAGCACATTCAGTTCAAACAATATTGTTTCTTGTATCTCCTTTCAGTTCAGTTGGACAGAACTGATTACCAGTCATGTGGAGATGGCAGGGTGGTGATTTGAAGCTTAGGGGTCTCACTGTGACTAGCGCTAACAGGTGCCTGACATCTGCTGTGAGAAACGTGTCCCTGTTCACTCAGACTGTCAGTTAATCTTGGCCTAGTTTCCACAGGAGAACGTCTGAGAGGGCTTTTGACATCGACGCCTCTTTGATCTTATGAGATGTTACGTGAGCGTCCTGACACAGCGCTGTTGTTGTAGCTGACGTCAGTCCCCACAAAGAAAAACCATCAGACTCTCCTAATTGTGGTTTTTGTCAAGCCGTCAACCCAATGTTATGTTTACCTCAGCGGTTAAACTCTCAAAGCAGGATTACTTGACACAAACTACATGGCAAAAAGTATGCAGACTCCCTTCTAATCAAAGGGTTTGGCTTTTTCAGCTACACTCATTGCTAGCAGGTCCATAAAATCAATCATACACTCATACAATCTCCTTAGACAAACATTTACTGTAGAACAAGGTGTACCTATTCTGTTCCTGCTTAACAAAGCACCATGTACAAAGAGAGGTCCATATAGAAATGGTTTACCAGATTAAGTGTGGAAGAGCTTAACTGGCCTCCACAAAGCCCAGCGCCGTTTTTGTTGTTTTAAAAATACACTTGATTTTAAAAGCACAGTTTGCTCTTAAATTCTGTTGCACTCCATCTGGGGGCTGTTTCATCAAACAACTTTACCAAGATAAGCCAGGCTTATTTCAGTTAGTCTGACTTAGTGTCACTTGATTTGGTTTCATAAAGCAAATTTACCATAGCTCAAGCTCAGTCACTCTGGCAACTTATGCTGGGAAACTAACCTGGTCAGGAGCTGGCTAACTGTCAGGCTAAGCTGAGCTCCTCTAACACTGGCCAATAGGAATGCAATGATATTACAGCTGACACTCTCACATGCAATTCTGACTTTATTATCAGTCCAAGACAAAAGTATACAGAAAATGCAACTTAAATAAAAAAAAAAAGGCTACAACTGACTGTAGCCTATTTAATGTGTTGTGCCCAAAAGTTAATGACCTTTTTTAAGAGATATGAAAACATTTTAACATCAGTTGATCAGCAGTTTCTAGCATGCGGCCTTTCTCTCTTGTTTTATGACAGCTGTACATTTTATGGTTATTAGTAGAACATTAAAACGTTACAATCTAAAATTTCTCTTTAAAGCATTAATAACACTAAATTAAAAGTTAAAATCACTGAATTAAAAATGAAAATAAATGATAGAAAACAGACTACATTTTAAGAGGAATACACATCAACTCATCTGAGCTAGTAATTAGGGCTGTATAAACCAGCTTATTGATTTACAGTTACTGCTATCATAAAATTACACTTAGCCTATATGTATGATTAAAATTCTACATCACATTTAATGTCCAACAACAAATATTTTAGAAAAAAATTATATTTTACTCAAAATTATTGCGCTATTATTCTATTGCGTTCCATCTGTTTAACGCGTGCACGCAGCAGCGCTCGTCCACTCGCGTAAGCCCACTCCTGACAGCAAAATGGAAATATTTTCATGACTTTCTAACATTTACAAATTAAGAATATAACTGTGACATCTCCGTTATGCACTGGGGAAAACACAACATCTCAAATGCATTAAACAGCACAAATATATTCGCTGTTTGCCATGGTGGATCGATTGATCCATGATCGACATTAAGGGCTGCTTAAGAATAAGCATGCACATCAAATTATCTTGACTCATTGAACCTGGATCGAATTAGTCAGATTGCGTGAACTTAAATTGTCGTTTATGAAACCGCTTTAGTCCCGATTGATTTGTTAGGTTATTTCAAGTCAGGTTTTGGTCTTTAATCCCCGCTTTTCTTAGTGTCTTTTATGAAACAACCCCCTGGTTATTTCTGAATATAAAAACATATTTTTTTATTGTGAACACTCCTAAGAAAAGCATGTAAATGACTGATAGTCAACTAAAGGATTTTTAAAACATTTAGCTCTTTCTTCCAAATTTTTGGGCCAGTAAATAATAAATAAATATATATATATGCTCACCAAGCCTGCATTTATTTGATCAAAAATACAGTAAAACAGTAATATTATGAAATTGTTATAATTTTAATACATTTTAAACTGTAATTTTTTAAACTGTAAAGCTGATTTTTCACCAGTCATCACTCCAGTCTTAAGGGTCACATGATCCTTCAGAATCATCATATGTTGATTTGGTGCTAAAAAAAAACATTTAATATTTTTTAGCAGTATTGAAAACAGTTTTGTATTTTTGTTGATACTATGGTACATTTTTTTTTCTCAGGATTCTTTGGTGAATAGAGAGTTCAAAAACAGCATTTATTTGTGATAGAAGTCTTTTGTTACATTAGAAATGTCTTTGCTCTCAATTTTGAACAATTTAATGCATTCTTGCTGAATAAAATATGAATTTCTATTTCTAAATTCTAAAATAAATAAATCTTACTGAACAGTAGTGTAAATCCCAATTTTAATGAGATTAAATCCTCATAGCAAAGTTGGTAAAACATCTTGCAAAAATCATGTCTATAATTTTGAAATTAAATGTTTAAATTCCCACTGATGTGGATTTCATTGTTTTCTGTGAGGCGTTTTATGCAACTGTCACAGACCCAGTGAAGTACTCAGAGGCCAGTGAAAGTAACAAATTTGCTGTTCAAATTCATCTTATCTGAAGAATGTCAAGGCTTAATGAAAGGCCATCAGTCCTTGTCTGGCTCTCTCTGTGTGACCCGCTTCGTAAAGATTTTAATCATTTGGTTGAAAGACAGTGATTAATGTGCTTTATGGTTGGATAAGTGATGAATTAATGACTTCTGCCCTCACCCAGGTCATTTTGTAGTCATGTTCTTTTATGGTCCCCCTATTGTATTAAATTTGTGAAAATATCACACACCTTGTTTAATTAGAACTACATATGTTCATTTTACTCAGTGCTCTTCTCACTCGCTATACTATTCATTTTTTTAACAACATTTGTTTGAGTTACAGCTATTGATCTAGATGGGATTGAGATTCAGTTGTTTTTATTAAGGGAGTGTCTGTTGTCTGCATATGGGTGTTACAGGTGTAATTTACCTGACATCCTCAGGAGAACTAGTCCCATCCTAATAGCGTTTATGACCCTAATATCACTCTTATGTGTGTGTGTTTGTTTGTAGAGCATGCAGATGGGCTGTGCTACCGTCTGACCTCAGTGTGTCCGACAGTGAAGCCCAAGACTCAAGGTCTGGCTAAAGATGCATGGGAAATCCCCAGAGATTCACTGCGTCTAAGCTCAATTGGGTCAGGGCTGCTTCGGAAGGACTGGATGGGTAAGACAAATGCGATGCACTCAAACTCATTCCCCAAAGCACCTGGCACACTTTAACCCACACATAACATCTTGTCAAAAAATCTTCAAGTTGATAATTTATGGCTGAAATACATGTACTTGACAAATATTATGCACAAATTACTAGATGACACATCTTACCCCACTCTCCTGTACTGTTAACTTCATTTATATCTGTTGTTTTCACAAATGCACCAGAGTACTTGGGTGTTTACGTACTAGAGAGATATGAGAAAGTGGATTATTAAGATCCTTTGTGTTTCATCACTGCTCTTAAAGCTTGTCATGCTGCAAGCTCCAGCATGCCACATCACAGAAAACAATGTCGGGAATTTCAATTATTGTGTGTGTATGTTTGTTTCAACATGCATAATAGGTTCCACATAACTGATTTGTCATCTGCTCGCAGTCAGTGTGATTGCTGTTTAAATTGTTTTCACAAAACTGTCTGTCCTGGACTGGCAAAGTAACACCTTTCTTCACCTGTTTTGTAAGATTTCTTAAAGGGATAGTTTACCTAAAAATGATAATTTCGTAAAAATGTACCCACCCTCAGGCCATCCAGAGAATGTAGATGTGTTTTGTTTCTTCCTTGAAACAGGTCTGTAGAAAATTAGCATTACATCACTTGCTCACCAATAGATCCACTACAGTGAATGGGTGCCGTCAGAATGATAATACAGTTGAGAATACAGCTGATAATAGTGTCACAATAATCACAAAGCTCGTTTATTATAAACTTCACTTTTTCTGATCTCCTTTCTGATATATTTCAAATACTTGGGCTATTTACTATGGATATTTATGTTTTACCTTTGTTCACTTGTACGTTTTCTGTCAATTTAAGAATTAACGCTTCAGTTCATTTTTTTCTGAATTAGTACCTGGATTGCACAGTGTTTTTGGTGTTTGACATAGCTAGTGGAAATTTAGTAGACAATCTAGTCTATGAATTGTAGTCTACAAATGTTTCTAAAGATAAAGGCTGAATCCAGTGGAGGTTTTCAAATTCTCATTTGTGAAAAAAACAGTCAATCCATTCTTTTGCACTCATTTTATTATTTCTTTCTTTTTTTCCCTAGGTACATGGAATGGCACGACTAAAGTAGCTATAAAGACACTGAAGCCAGGCACCATGTCTCCTGAAGCCTTCCTGCAGGAGGCCCAGATCATGAAGAAGCTTCGGCATGACAAGCTGGTGCCCCTGTATGCTGTTGTGTCCGAGGAGCCAATTTACATCGTCACTGAATACATGGGCAAAGGTAGCTTGCACTGTTGTCTTGTCTTGTTTCTTCTGTGTTTATTTATAAGCTCCAAGACTGTGTGTGTGTGTGGATAGATGGATAGATAGATACTGTCAATATTATTTCATATTATAATTACATTATTACAATAGTATTACACGTTGTCATTTATTCCAGTTAGTGTGGTTCATATCCTGTTTTTGATCCGCGTTTAAACACTCAAGTTCAAATTCAAGTTTTGAAAAATGGTTTCACTTTGTGCCTCTGTCTTTTAGGGAGTTTGCTGGACTTCTTGAAGGAGGGTGAGGGCAAGTACCTCAAGCTGCCCCAGCTGGTAGACATGGCTGCCAGGTAAGAGAAAAACCCAGCCACGATCCACTGTTAACCAGCCAGCTTTGTTTTCCTTTTCCACATGTAGTAACACACAGCTGCCCAATCGTTAGCAGAAGCATGTCACAGTGAACCTGGACGAGTGGCATATCCCAGAGCGGCAGGGTTTCTGTTTCAGCCTCAATCTGGCTGTCATATTTATTTAATATCTGATATGACATCCTGCTGCCTGTGTGTCTCTCCCAGGCACTATGATCCTCATTTCCCGCCTAATGCCTGGAGCACTTAACTGCCACTCCTATGGGGCCACTTCACTTTAATGTGTCTACTCAATTCTGCTCTGTTCGCTTAAAAAGCTCGCTGTTGCTCTCTCACGTTCCTCTTTCCTACTGCGCTTTCTCTCTCTCTCTCTCTCTCTCTCTCTCGCCTCCCTTGGCTCCCATCACTGCCGCATTGCTTGGCTGAGGCTTCAGTCTCCCTCTCACATCTCCACTTGTGATGCTTATGCAAACCTTTTGGACAGTTTTGCTGTCTCAGATTGTTTGTTAAATTCCCTTAAGAATTTTCTTCCCGTTTTTCTGTTTTTTCTTTTAAGCTTGTGTTTAGCAACCTGTTTGCTTGCGGTGTAGATTTTGCCCATAAGCAGCTATATGAACTTTGGTTAAACCGTAGCTTTTTAAGCACTGAAACTTCGATCATATGAACCCATAAATGCAGCATTTCAGCTCTCTTAATTTAGGACTTCCATGACTGGATCTGACATGTTGGCTTTTGTAAGAGCTTCTGGAGTCTTGATTTCCTGTCATCTTGTCTAGATTGCAGATGGCATGGCCTTCATCGAGAGGATGAACTACATCCACAGAGACCTGAGGGCTGCTAACATCCTGGTGGGAGACAATCTGGTCTGCAAAATCGCTGACTTTGGCCTGGCTAGACTGATTGAAGACAACGAATACACTGCTAGACAAGGTACGTGGACGGAAATGCAATATTAACACATTCGATAATTAGCCTGAAGCGATAATTACTTAATTGCCTGGTCATGCTTTATGTGATATTAGAAATAAATCATGATTATTATCCACATTAATTTCATTCACGTACTTCCATCCGACTAAGGGAATTTTAAGTGAATGTAGATTGTTTTTGGCTTCTCTTTCCGGTGCAGTGGTGCGTTATGTGAGCAGTGCATTACAATGTTATAATATTGTAAAAATAATTATATTATTATATGACTAGAATAATATTCCACTCAGGTTGTGAATGGAAAGTGGATGAATATTTTTTCTTAATGATATTCCACTCCTGTGCTTTTTAATTTACAAAGAATAAAGGGAAATTATGTATTTTATTCTATAATTATGATTAATATAAAACCAAAGCGTGGTTTTGAAAATGGAAACCTTTTAATAGGCGTAAAAAGAGGGAAATGGTCACACAAAATATGCATGGTGAAATATGTAACTCACCATCTTGTTGTCTGCAACAATGCTGCTACTGGCAACAAAGCTGTTGTGCTGGAAATTACAAGACAATCAGCATCTAATCATGCACAATTACCTCACTTACTGTCTGAATCCATCATCTCCCAGAATGCACTGTGATTGTGTAGAGCACCTTGACTTGCCATTACCTTCATAAATGTGGTGAACGATGATTTTTCCCTGCAGGGAGTCTTGAGTGCCCAAAGGCGTTTGGGCAGTAAAGAAAATGGTACATCATACTACCTTCTTATGCTTTGTACATACAGCTGTATTTGTAGATGTTTCACGAATGATCTTTAAAGATTGATGAATCGATGTATTTCAGTTTCTCATGTTCCTGATTGACACTTCATTGGTAATTATAGACTGCTGTTAATAAACTCACTGTCACAACACTTTAGATAGCACATAAACTGCAGACACATTGAGCTTTAATGCTTGTGCAAGAGACGGAGGTTCAAATCAGGCTTGTGTTGTGCTGAACCCATGATCACAGCATCAATGGGTTGACATGGCAAAAAAAAAAAATAATTAAAATGAATTTCATTTTTTACCTTGAAGATCATTGAATTAGTA